>QRFJ01000359.1:201022-393437 GCA_006176705.1 Cocos nucifera | reverse complement strand
TCCTAAACTATCCAGAGAACGAGCTAAAGTAACGTTATTCCTGGAATTAGCAAATAATGGCCGGCAAATATAAATAGACTGAAAGTTGGTCGAACAAAGCCATCTTCGATGCTTGAACCTTCGCTTCAGAATTTCTACTTCATATATGCATGCAATGGTACTTCATGTTTACTTATATGTTCTGAAATGATATTAGCTGCTGGTTGTCAGGTTTAACTTCAAACATGTTCTTAAGCTAGTTTGTTGGCTTTTCTTGGAACTTGTTTTGAAGAAAATTAGTACATCGATATAACTTAATAGATGAGTTTCTTTTTTTCTAAAAAATAAAAAAAAGAGAAAATCTACCAGTTTCTATAAAACCCATTTTACAGAAAATCAAGTTTATGGTTCATTGATATTTTTGTTTATAAAATCAATAGGCAGTAACATGCAAGAAGAAATTAGAATTTTATCAATTTTGTCTTCTACTTGTGAGCAGTGAATTGGACTGGGCCAGGCCCGACCTTTAACTGGAGATCTAGGCTGGACTGAGAACTAGATCTACCCATAGGCTTCTTGCCCAAACTAGGAGCGGGCTGCCTTTGGTTCTTAGGAAATAATGCGTCCCTCTCATGCTTCTGCGACAAGAAAATTTTTTTGCTCACCGGATGATTGGCTCATATACGGGCCTAGATAGAAAAAGAAAATGAGGCACTGTATTTTTTTTTTCAGGGCACGTGAGCCAATCACCATAAATAAATAGTAAGTGCTAAAGCTCACCGTCCGTGATGAATAAAATATTTTTCTACAAACGGCCCATCAACTACAAACTCGTCAAACGAAGACTTTGAGAGAGCGGAGAAGTGCTCGCTGCTGGTTTTACCGAAAGTTTGTGTTCATCGATGGAGCGATGTTTGACCCAATTGACCACCACAACGGTTGGCATGGCAGCACCTATTAAATGTTTCATCACTTTTAATCATTGGAGGATATACGTGGAGTTTCGATACTCTTCAACTTGCTTTTGGAAATTCTTTTCTTCCATACCTTTCGTGAAGTGTTTATACGATTCTAAAGGAACTAAAATGCATTTGTATCTTTTAAATCGAGAAAGTGCTTATTTACTTTTGTTCTTTTCTTAATTTATAAAAATATGCTCGCCAGTCTGCATCCATGTCTCCCAATTGTATCTTGTACTCGGTGAAGCGTTAGAGAATAACCAACATATCTGCAATGATAGGCTGGATCTACCGCGGGATTTTGATCAACATGAAGATAAGGTTGAGAAAATCACGTTCGATGATGATGTATGGGATATTATATGCATAAACTTTATGCAGGGCCTCACGCCTTAGCAACCAAGGCATCTTTAGCCGGTAAGGTGTGCCGGATATAACAAAAATAGAGAAATTATATCCGAGACGAGATGAGGGAAAACAATTAGGAACAAGCCGCATGATGAATGATAATTGACATCGTACACCAAGTATAGAGCATAATTTTTCATAAAAATCCATCTATTGATGGAATCCAAGTCTTTGTAAGAAATATAAGTTAGTATAACAATATTGGAGATATCGTGAATCTTGGCTAAGAATCCTGGGACTTGGCAGGACCTACCTTCCTGTTTTTCTTGCAAGTTCCCTCTGGGTGTTAGTTTTGTTTTCAAATAAAAGCACAAGATATCCTACTTTGTGGTTATGTTAAAATTATTTTTCTATGACTAATGTTGATGTGGTGAATATTTGGTCTAACCTCGGTATAGGCCAACGTCATCCTAACCTTGATTGTGACTAAAGTAAGCTTTATCTCATTATCAATCAAGGTGCTCGATGGATCCTACTAGCAATGTGAAAGAGCTATGTTTCTCCTATTGAAGTTTGTTTAAGGACAGTTAATACCTATTAAGAACATGGCCCGGACCCATTATGGTCAGTCGGCCATTATAGCTCGATCATGATGGTTAATTTCTACTCATGTGTGTAAGTTAATAGCTATTACGGAGTAGTTAAGGCACATCTCGTTATTCTCGATAATGGATGCAACCCCTCTCTATATAAGAGGATTATCAGAGGATCCTCATATAAATCGGATCTATCTCCATTTTCTTTTTAGATAATCTATCTCTCTTTCGAACTCTTCATGTTGCCCTAGAATCGGATGGATAAATTCTAACAAAAAAAACTTGCTTTTTCTATTTTCAAGTCGGTCATAGATCACCGAATAAATCTCAACCTCATTACAAAATAATAAACATCAACCTATGTTTAATCAGAATTGTCACCAATACTTCGTTCATTAGCCCAACTCTGTAGTTTAGAGCATAACCAACCTCGTCAATTCACCTCAATAGTTTCCGACATCAATTCTTCACCTCAATCGCTTGCCAACATGAGCTCTTCAAGTTGGATTCCAATAGCAATAAATATAATATGATACGTACGTACCTCTTATTCACTTAATGGCATTAATGCAAGTTGTTGACGCAGAAACTGATCGTCGTTGGAATCAGCTGAAGCAGAGATGGACGAGGTCGCCGTCGAAGATCTGCAAAATGAAATTCCGTCCGAAGTCGGTGGGGGGTGACTCCGGCAGAATCCTCCGATGATTAAGTCAGCTCTGACCAACAGGAATGGAGTGCTCGAAAATGAGTTCCACTGAGCTTAGAGAAAGAGATGAGAGCTTAGAGATCCGAGTTCAGAGATTAGAGTTAGCATATCTGGAGGGTTCTATTTATAGACGGAGCCTGATTGATGGTGGCGACCATACCGTCTGGTAGCGAGCCGTCGAGGCCACATGGAGTTCGGTACGGAGAGGAAGGCATCATCAGGTAGCGGCCATGTCGTTCGGTTGTAAGCCGCATGGGGTCGATTACAAAGAGAGTGGCATCGTCAGTAGTGGTGGCCATGTCATCCGACTGCGGACCGCATGAAGCTGGTTACGGAGAGAGTGGTGTCGCCAGTAGTGGTGGTCATGTCGTCCAGCTGCGGACTTTATGGAGCTAGTTACGGAGAGAGTGGCGCCGCCAGTAGTGGTGGTGGCGGCCATACCGTCGAGGTCCGACGGCCGTAGCTCGAGGAAGCAGGCGTTGGTTGGCGGGCTCGGGTATATACCAATTTCAAATAAGTTCGGGCTCTAAGAGGAGTTCGACCGAAAGGAGGAGCTCAGAAGGAGTTCGATTCCTGAGGGAGTCCGACCGGAGCTCGGCCGCTGAAGAGCTCGGTCGGGGTGCAACCGCTGAGGAGTTCGGCTAAAGCTCCACCGTTAAGCAGTTTGACCGACTGTAAGAGTTCGGCTAAGATCCATCTGCTGAAGCTCTTCCGTGGCTATCGACCGCATCAAGTTGAGCACCGAACTGAACTTCGACAGGAGCAGAATTTATCCTCAACAATAGTCCCCCCACTTTCGAGTTCGAAACTCGAAGGACGGGAGTGCAGAAGAGGCGACTGTCGAAGTTCTCTTTTGGACTCCATGCTGGTTCAGGTTGAAGCTCGGAGGAAAGATTTCATCTCCAGCCAAAGTTGATGTCGAAGTTGAGGCCCGGGGGAGACCTCATCTCCGATCGAGGTTGATGCGGACACTTGGGAAGATCTTATCTCCTGCAACCGAGGTTAATACAGGAGCTTGGGAGAGATCTGATCTCAGGACGAGGTTGTCTTTGATCTTATCTCTGACCGAGGTTGTCTCGACCGCTCGAAAGAGATCTTATCTCTGATCGAGGTTGAAGTTGAAGCTCTTCGACAGAGGTTGACACGGTCGCTCAGGAGAGATCTTATCTCTAGCCAAGGTTGAAGCTGAAGCTCTGGTCGAGATTGAAGTTGAAGCTCTTCAGTCGAGGTTGACACGGTCGCTCGGGAGAGATCTTATCTCTAGCCAAGGTTGAAGCTGAAGCTATGGCCGAGGTTAAAGTTGAAGCTCTTCGGTCGAGGTTGACATGGTCGCTCGGGAGAGATCTTATCTCTAGCCGAGGTTGAAGCTGAAGCTCTCCAATCGAGGTCGACACGGTCACTCGGAAGAGATCTTATCTCTGGCCGAGGTTAAAGGCCGAGGTTGAAGCTCTTCGACCGAGATTGACACGGTCGCTCGGAAGAGATCTTATCTCTAGTCGAGGTTGAAGTTGAAGCTCTTCGACCGAGGTTGATAGAGATCCTATCTTCTGTTAGACTTCGGAGCTCGGGCTTAGACTTTGCTTACGTTAGGACAAGATTCCTAATGGGCTGTGGGGGCACATGCGGACCATCGTCCGTGCTTCTCCTCCCATCTCGTCTAAGGTGAATGAGGCCTTCGACTTTGCTCGCATCAGAACGAGGTTCTCCTCCTATTTCCTGATGGACTGTGGGGGCACATGCGGACCGTCGTCCGCGCTTCTTCCCCCATCTCGTCTAAGATGAATGAGGCCTTCGACTTTGCTCGCGTTAGGACGAGGTTCTCCTCCTATTCCTAATGGACTATGGGGACACATGCGGACCATCGTCAATGCCTCTCCCTCCATCTCGTCTATGGTGAACGAGGCCTTCGACTTTGCCCACATCAGGAAAAAGATTCTCCTTTTGTTCCTAACGGACTATGGGGGCACATGCAGACCGTCATCCGTGCCTCTCTCTCCATCTCGTCTAAGGTGGACGAGGCTTTCGACTTTGCTCGAATCAGGATGAGGTTCTCCTCCTATTTCTAACGGGTTGTGGGGGCACATGCGAACCATTGTCCGCGCCTCTCCTCCCATCTCATCTAAGGTGGATGAGGCCTTCGACTTTGCTCACGTCAGGATGAGGTTCTCCTCATGTTCCTAACGGGCTACTTTCGCTCGTTTCTTTCCTATCGTCATGTAATCCTTGCACCAGAAAATAATAATACTGAGTGAAGAAGTCTTATTAAAGGGAGTCTACTGATAATACATCCTCAGATTTTTTAAGTTCCAAAATCGAAAAAGCACTATTCCTTCGAGCTCCTTCAGGTGATAGGTTCCGGGCCGGATGACCTCCACCACTTCGTATGGACCTTTCCAATTTGGGGCGAGCTTTTTTTGACTCTGAGGCTGAGAGACGGCGGCTCGTCGAAGCACTAGGTCCTCCACTCTGAACGTCTTATCCCTAACTTCGGAGTTGTAGTACCGTGCCATCTTCTGTCTGTAGGCTGCCGTCCGGATACGGGCCTCCTCCCTTTTTTCTTCCAGCAGGTCGAGGTTAACTCGGAGGTCTTGGGGTTGAGCTGCTCGTCAAAGCCCATGACTCGTGCGGACGGGAGCTGAAGTTCGATTGGGATAACTGCCTCCATGCCAAAGGCCAAGGCGAAAGGCATTTCCCTAGTCGGCGCTCTTTAAGTAGTTCGGTATGCCCAGAGGATGTGGTAGAGTTCGTCCACCTAAGCCCCCTTTGTCCTATCGAGCCTTATCCTGATGTCTTGCGTAGGATCCGGTTGGTCACCTCAGCCTCCTCATTGGCCTGCGGGTGAGCCACCGATGTGAAGCGGTGGAAGATGTTCAATCCTTCGCAGAATTCGGCAAACTTTGTCCCAGTGAACTACCGTCCATTATCGATTATAAGGATTCAGAGCGGACCAAACCAGCAGACTAGCGACTTCCAGACAAAGTCCTACACCTTGGCCTTGGTGATCTTCGCTAGTGGTTCGGCTTCGACCCACTTGGTGAAATAATCGATCGCGATCAGGAGAAACTTCCATTGCCCGAATGCTTTTGGAAAGGGGCTGAGTATATCCATTCCCCACTATGCAAATGGCCAAGGTGCACTGAGCGGAGCAAGCTCGGATGTCGGCTGTCTTTGCATGCTGACGTTCTTCTAATAGCGGTCGTACTTCTTCACGTACTCCATAAAATCGTGAAATAATGTCGGTCAGTAGTACCCCTGTCGAAGTAGTTTTTGCGACAGGGACCTGGCTCCTACGTGGCTTCCGCAAAGTCCTTCGTGCACGTTCCACAGTGCGAGGTTGGCCTCTGAAGGTCGGAGACATCTCAGCAATGGGAGGGAGTACGATCTCTTATATAATTTGCCTTCATATAAAACGTAGCGGGAGGCCTGATTCCTGAATCTCCGAGCTTCTTTTTGGTCGTGAGGAAGAACCCCCTCTTTAAGGTAGGCGACCAACGGGTCGATCCATCTGGGCTCAAATTCCATCTTCAGGACGGCCTGAGATTCCTCCGTGGTTGGGCACTTCATAATTTTCAAAAATACTTCTTTGGGCAACTCAATCGAAGCTAAAGTGGCCAACTTGGAGAGAAGATCAGCTCTCGCATTTTCCACCCTTGGAATATGCTGAATGCCAAAATTGTTGAAGGCCGGGGTCAAATCCCTCACTTTTCCAAGGTACCTTACCATGCCTTCCTCCAGTGCTTCGTAGCTGCCGTCAACTTGATCGACCACCAGCCGAAAATCGCTGTAAACTTGAAGCCGATCTACTTTTAATTTTCTTGCTATCCTTAATTCGACGATCAGCGCTTCATATTTGGCCCCATTGTTGGTCGCAGAGAATTCGAAGCGTAGCGCATACTCGACGACGACTCCTTCGGGGCTGACCAAGATCAGGCCTGCACCAGCTCCAACAGAGTTGGACAAACCATCCACGTGCAGAGCCTAAAAGCCTCTAGGGAGGTTCGGCTGCGATAGCTCAATTTTGTCCAGGCTCGATCTTGCTTTGGTGTCGGCCTCGCTTTATTCAAGCTCGGCTTCGATCGAAATGGTGCATTCTACCACAAAATCCATCAATATTTGGGCCTTGATCGATGACTTGGGTTGGTAGTTGATGTCGAACTCTGTGAGCTCGATTGTCCATTTCGTGATTCTTTCGAAGGCGTCCATCCGGTGAAGGACTGCTTTTATTGGTTGGTCCGTGAGGACCGTTATGGTGTGCTCCTGAAAGTAAGATCGGAGCCTCCTGACAGCAACGAGAAGAGAGTAAGTTAGTTTTTCTAACCTAAAATATCTGATCTCTGCATCCCTCAGGATCCGGCTCACATAGTAGACCGATCGCTGCGTCCTTGTTTCTTGTTTGACCAGGACCGCCGCTAGGGCCACCGGGGAGACAACTAGATACAGGAATAATTCTTCTTCGAGTTCGAACTTTGCCAGTAGTGGGGGTGAGCCGAGGTAGTTTTTAAGCTCCTCGAATGCTCGTTGGCACTCCGCCGTCCAGCAGAAGTCCTTCGATTGCTTGAGAACTTGGAAGAAGGGCATGCATCGTTCGACCGACCTTGAGACGAAGTAGTTTAGGGATGCCACATTTTCGATCAGACATTGAACTTTCTTGATCATCATCGGAGCAGTCATCTTTCGAATGGCTCGGATCTTCTCGGGATTTGCTTTGATTCCACGTCTCGACATCATGAACCTCAGAAATTTTTTGGAGGTCACACCAAAGGCGCACTTGGTCGGATTCAGCCTCATCTTATACTTTCTGAGAGCATCGAAGGTCTCTTTAAGGTCGGCGAGGTGGTTTATCGAAGCTCGGCTTTTGAGGAGCATATCATCCACGTACACCTCCATGTTGCGGTCGATCTGCTTTTTGAAGACCTTATTAACCAAGCGCTAGTAAGTTGCCCTTGCATTTTTGAGTCCAAATGGCATGACTCTATAACAATAAAGACCACGATCAGTAATGAAGGCGGTCTTCTCTTCATCCTCGGGCGCCGTTTGTATCTGGTTATAACTAGAAAAGGCATCCAAAAAGGTGAGAAACTCATGGCCCGAGGTTGCATCCACTAGCTGGTCGATCCTGAGCAGGGGATAGCTATCTTTCGGATAGGCCTTGTTTAGCTTCTTGAAGTCGACGCACATTCTCCACTTGTTATTCGCCTTTATGATGAGGACCATGTTCGAGACCCAGGTCGAATAATTAACCTTTCGGATGAGTCCGGCTTGGAGAAGCTTGTCTACTTCTTCGGCGATCACTTTCTGCCTCTCCGGGGCATGGTGGCGCATTTTTTCTTTCATCGATCGATGCCTTAGATCGACGGCCAGTCGATGTTCCATGACCTCGACGTCAATCCCCAGCATGTCCGTTGGGGTCTAGGTGAAGACGTCCGCATTTCTTTGGAGGAAGGCGACGAGCTACTTCCAAACCTCACCCGTCAAGTTGGAGTCGATCTGCACAGCGTGCTTTGAATTTTCGTCATTTAAGGGCACAGAGACGAGGTCCTCCATAGGCTCGCCTCGCTCCTCAATGAGGTCATCGCGGACATCCAGACCATCAACAAGATAAGGATCAGGCCATCCTCCCTTATGCAGGGCGATTGAGTAGCAGTGCCTCGCCAGAGCCTGGTCCCCTCTGACTTCTCCGACCCCACGACTCATCGAAAACTTCATCTTCAAATAATAGATTGACACCACCGCTCGAAGCGCATTTAGACTAGATCGGCTGAGAATTGCATTATAGATGGACGAAGTCCTCACGACCAAGAAGTCAACCTGCGTTTTGGCCGATTTTGGGTGTTGCCCTACCGTCACAGCCAAAGTTATCATGCCTTCGACTGGTACGATGTTGTCAGCGAATCCTACCAGCGAAAAGTTCATAGGCCCAAAGCGATCGTCGGGTAGGAACATTTTTGAGAAGGCATCGTAAAACAATACGTCGGCCGAGCTTCCATTATCCACCAAAATGCGGTGTACATCATAGTCAGCAATGTTCAAAAAAATTACAACCACGTTATTATGCAGAAATTGGATCTCCTGACCGTCCGCCTCGGTGAAGGTCACGGGCTCCACGGTCCTCTGCCTCTTTATCGATCCCTCGGATCTGCTGGCCTCTTCTTGTTGAAGTCCCTCCGAGATGGTGTTGATGACGCCAAGAGGCAGCCGATCTTCTTGCTGGTTTTCCTCACTGGGTGGTACCGTCCTTAGCCGATCTTCATGCTCTTCAGGTCATCTTCGCAGGAATCGGCTAAGTCTACCTCGCCTGACGAGCTCTTCGATCTCGTCCTGAAGCTGGATGCACTCCTCAGTGTCGTGACCGTGGTCACGATGGTAGAGGCAGAACTTGTTGAGATTGTGTTTGCTGGGATGAAAACATATTCTCTCTAATCTCGAAAGTCGTTCTGTGATCTCCAGCAACACTTGGGTCTTCGGAGCGTTGAGGGGGGCGTAGTTGTGAAATCATCGTTGGTGAGAACTTCGGCACCGGGGGGAACCTCGGCATGCCCTTCCATCGGGGATTCCCTACCTCCAAGCACGAGGGGGAGTTTGGGCTCGTTCGCAACTAGGGAGAGTCCGAGAATACGGTCGAGCTTCAGTTCGCTTTCTTTCTTCGGTGGGCCTACTGATTCGCCATTTGCCGCTGGCTTCATTGTCCTTAGCCTCGAAAGCCTCCTCTGCCCGGGCATAACTTTCGGCCCGGGCTAGCATGTTAGCGAAATCCCTTGGATACTTCTTCTTCAGGGAGAACAGCAAGTCATTTTTCTGAAGGTCGCCCTTGAGGACGGCCATGGCGACTGACTGGTCCAGGTTCCGGACCTTCAATGCGGCAGCATTAAATCGAGTGTCATCAGTCCGGATGGGTTCTCCCTCCTTCTGTCTAATGGCCATTAAGAAATTCGAGCCTCGATGCGGACGCCGACTACCGATGAAGTGGACTGCGAATTATTGGCTCATCTGGTCAAACAATAAGATGGTACTCGGCTTAAGCGCCGAGTACCAATTTCTGGCAGCCCCCTTAAGGGTAGAGGGGAAAGCCCGACACAAGATGGCGTCTGACATGCCGTGGAGCAACATCATTATCCGAAAGACTTTCAAGTGGTCTACCGGATCGATGGTCCCATCATAACTCTCGAGCTGCGGGAGCTTAAAGTTTGGTGGAACCGGCTTCTATATAATTTTCTGCGAAAAGGGAGGGTCAGTGCAAATATCATTACCACGGGAGGATGAAGTGTGACGAAGCTCCTCGATTCGTCGGCTCATTTCTAGGAGTCTTCGATCTAAGAGGTCTTTGTGGTCCTTGATCTTCAAAATTTTCTGGCAGAACGAGTGCGAGGCTTCCTCCTGGGTCGAGCCACGATCCGAGCAGGGGCTCTCCCTCCTTTGCCTCTTCCTTCCAGTGATCGAAGGTCGGGTAGCCCAAGTCGGCCATTTTTGGATCGGACCGCACAACTCTGGGGAGTCCCGCTCCGATTGAGCTGCTATCGGGTGTTAGATATATGTGTCCTAGAAGCCAGAATTGGCCGACACTTATAATATACTTCTAGGGGCAAAATTATAATTTTGACTAATATCAATAAAGTGGGTTATTTTCTATCACATATGTGTATTTAATGTCTGTGATACATTTTTTGAGTTAATGGTAATGATAATTCATATTTTCAAGAGTTGAAAATTTAAAACATGAATAATCATTGTTAACTCATAAAATGCTCCCGACCATAGGATCATCACGAGGATGGTGATTGATCCGGAAGGTTGGTGTACAATCGCTTCTCTTTAGTAGATGAGTCTTGAGTCTACGGTGTGGAGACACCGGAGCGAGAGTACAGATACTCGTTAGAGAATGAGGGCACTGAGCGTGACCACCTCGAGTAGTCATTAGGGAGTCTACCTTCTCGTCAATGACTGACTCGATGCTGCAGTAGTGTGTCTGGTTCTTTGACCTGAGGTGCATCGGCAGTTCACCTTGAGGGTGTTATAGTTTGACTACACCATTACTCGGTCTCCTAGCCATATGGAATCCTGAGGTGTATGTTGGCTATAGCATGTTCATTGTAGGAACTGGATGGCATCAAGATGGAATCTATCTACCTCGGTGGTAGAGGAGCAGCCCTATGATGAATCATGAGAATCAAGTCCAGAAGTCCCATGGCCATGGTAGAGTGAAATAATAGAAAGAGTTTCTATTTAGATTTTCACATTGGACTTGAATCGAATGATTACATCATATATGACAGAAACTAGGGTTTGACGAGTTCACCTTAACCCTAATCTGATCGGGGCTCAAGATAGAAGAACTTAATCACACAGGTAGCTGCACCAAGAGGTTCGCATTCAGCTCTGATGGGTTGCCACCATATACTGCTAGGTGTCACTGGTGGATTTTGGGAGCAATTAGAATGATTTAGATGATCGATCATTCTAGCTGTTCGAATCAGAAGAGTTCTGATCCATCGAAAGGAGTTTCGATGATGTCGATGATAGAGATCATGACATATCCCATTACCATACAGAACTGAACCTAACTGGGTCACACAAATAAGGGTTTGAATCTGGTGATCATCAATTGAACTGATCTAGTTCAATTGATCTGAATGAGATTCAATTAGGTTCAAGAAAATCGTGCTAGCACTCGATTGAACCTAACGTTCTTCTTTTGCTATCATAAATAAGTTGTCCTGACTGAGCCAAAGGAGTTTGTGCTCAATCAGAGGCCTTCATATGGTCTGACTGGAGGTTGTCCAAGTCAGAAAAGGTTGTCTTATTTTGTAAGACATTACCTGCCATTTTTGGTCACCTGCCATTTCTTGTTCTTTGACTTTGGTCAAAAGTCTACCTTTGACTGGTCAAATGTTGACCATTGACACTTTGACTTTTGACCACATGTCATGCACCTATTGGAGAGCTGGTGGGGGCCTGTCCCCTTGCCAGAAACCTGGCAAGGAAGAGGGCACATGCCACCCAGGGTGGCGTGTGCCCAAGTTGGAGGCGCCTAGGAGTCCTTGTTGGACAAGGACTCCATCTCCTTTTTGGATTCCAATTAGAGTTCTCCTAAGAACCAACTTTGACTGGTCTTAGGCACCCTCTAAGGAGGAATCCAGGGGACTCTATTTCCCACCAATCAGATTTAGATCTGATTTCACAAAGGGTTGTGATTGGTTGGGAAGAAGAGGAGTTGGATCACAGCTTAGTCTATAAATAAGACCCTGCGCCCAACTCAGATTGTGATGAAGAAAGAATCACAATTCTCCCATGCCCCAAGGCCTGCCTCTCCTCTCCTTCCTCCATGCCAAAGCCATCTTCTCCCTCTCCTCTCCACGTCCAAAAGGAGTTTTGGATTCTTGGTTGGTGCGATCCAGATCAAAGAAAGGCGACTGAAAGCTAGAAGGCTGCACTGCTGCAAAGGACGACTGCTGATCTTCAAAAGAGTTTTGAAGATCCTCCAGATCAGATCCAGATCTGAATTTTTGGAGATGTGATAGAGAAGAAGAGGATCTCTAGATCCAGTCCTGAGTGGATACCGGTAGAGGCCAGGCACTTGCGTGGCTAGATCCAGAACCTTCCGCTGCATACAGGATCATCAACGGGTAATAGGATTACCCACATCAAGGTAAATTAAATTTGATTTAATTTATCTAATTTTATTTTATTTTTTAAAATAATAAGAATCAGATCTAAAATATCTCAGATCTGATTAGGATCAAAGAAAAAAAATTTTGAAATATATCTCTTGATCTGATCAGATCTGAACGAACCTGGTCCGAAAAATCAGGATTTTCCTTCAACTGGTATCAGAGCCAAGGTTCTAAAAGTATTTAGATCTAATTTTAAATTTATTTTAATTAAAAAATAAATGATTTTAGATGTCACATGAGATGTGATCAGATCTAAAATCAGAAAAAAATTAAAATTAAATGATTTGGATCTAAGATTAGAAAATATGCATGACTAGTTCTAAAATAGAATAGTTCTATAGAATAGTCTTGCATGTTTTCAATTTAATTTGATTAAATCATATTTTAGATCTATTTATTTACTATTTTTTGATATTATAATGGTTATAATAACATCTAAAAAATAGCAAATAAAAATTATTTAATTTTAAATATCATATGAGATATGATTGATGCATGTCTAGACTAGTTGTAGAATAGTTCTACATAATTATCTAGATTAGAATTTATTTTGATTAGATCAATTTAAATCTAATTTTTTAGATTATTATGAGATAATTTAGATCTAAAAATATGCATGATTCGATACATGAGATGTATGCAAAATATGCCATGATTAGATCTAATTTATATATGAGATATATGATATGATATATATATGATATAGATCTAAAACTGTTTTGTAGTATTGCATGTTCCTGATTAAGGCGTTCCTCTTGGCCGTCCGGTCATAAGAACGAAGAAGGGTTTAAAGGCCCTCTCTTCCCATTCGATGGGGTGTTCTTATGATGTGTAGGGGTGCTGCGTGTTCGTCCTTAATCAGAAATCCAAAACTTACTTTCTGCAAAACCCTAGATCCTGAAACCCTAGGATTTATTGTGCATATTTTGTTTATGAACCCTACTTAATTAAAAATTAAGATTTATGGAATATTAATTAGGTCTAAAATTGAGAATTTTAGATCTAAGACATATTCATAATACTGGGTTCGGGCTTGGGTAGCTCAATTAGGTCTAAGCGGTTGATCAAACCGAATCAAGAGTTGGTTAGATGGGATCAACAATGCTTAAATTGACCAGCCTAATAGGATTAAGTCTGGGTCAAGATCGAGTCACGATCAAGCAAGACCTAATTAGGCTCAGAGGTTAGAGTCTGGATTGTAGGCTAACCCAATTGGTTCTGGCTCAATAATTTGGTGTCTAAGGTAAGTTTGGCACATACGACCGACTGATTTTTAATTGGAAGCTACTCGACCTGAATGCGTTCTTGTACGAGTTAATGGCATATTCCTTCCACCGATCTCACTTACCTGGCCATATCTGTTGACACAGTTCTGATCTGAGGTGGTCAATAATCCGAGCTAACCCATGCCACTAGGTTAGTCATAATTGTTATGACTATGACAAGTCTAGTTTAATGAGACCTGAATCAATTCTCCCTAAGAAAAGATTAAGTCTGAGGTCTTCCACCATTGTAGATGTGCGGGCCCTTCCCGGGGTTGATTGTTCTCGGCTGGATACAGTGGCTCAGTTGCACCGAAAAGATGCAACCATGTCTATTAGGCATTGGATGCTATGGGCTGGAGGATGAGTTGGGCTCAATATTCTGGATACGGTGAGAGACTCAATTAGGAAATCCCAGTCTATGCAAATGGTGGGTCTGACTTAACTAAGGAGTGGATCAATATTCTGGATACGGTGAGATTCATGAATTAGAGACCAAGTTTGGGTGCACCATGATTAGAGAATCATTGAACAAGAGTTGTTCACTCATTGGCTAACCCATCACCAATAACTGTTAGGTGAGGTGATGAGTCAGTTGGTGAGACCGCACCACCCACTAGAAATCATTAATCGTGGAGATTTTCGCATCTCTACAGAGGGAGTGTAGGGATCCGAGAAAATAGTGGAAGCTAATTTGTTTAAAAATAAAATCCTAAATAAATTGGTCAAGTCATAATTACAGTATCTAACTAGAATCTTTGACTCTCTACAGAAAAATGTCTGCGTCCAACCCATTGGCACGTATCCTGGACACACATAGACTGACTGGACCCAATTATAAAGATTGGCTCAGGAACTACAAAATAGTTTTGGGTTCCGAGAAGTTAACCCATGTACTGGACCAGGACCCTCCCACCTTACCAGCCCGTCCATCCATTGAACAGAGAGCGTCTCTGAAAAAATGGATAGACGAAGATAATAAGGCCAGATATTACATGTTGGGCTCGATGTCTGATGAGCTCCAGCGCCAACATGAGGATATCGGGACTGCTCGCCAAATGTTGGCTCACCTGCAGGAGATGTTTGGTGAACAGAGTCGCGCAGCCAAATATCAAGTCACGAAATGACTTTTTAAGGCTAAGATGCGTGATGGGCAGTCAGTCCAAGATCACTGTCTGACAATGATCAAGGACATGGAAGAGCTTGAGAAGCTCGGTGTGAAGTTAGACTTGGACCTGCAGAACGATATTATTCTGCAATCCTTGACTGATGCATATGGGCAATTCATCATGAATTACCACATGCATAAACTTCAAAATTCCTTGGCCGAATTAATGAATATGCTGGTTACCGCTGAGCTTTCTATGAAAGGTTCTAAAGGCTCAGTTCTTGCTATGGAACGGACTTCTTCCAAAAGAAAGTCTTATGGAAAGAAAAAAAAGTCTGTGAAAAAGCAAAAGGTGGAAGGATCAAAGAAGAAGAAGGCAGAGTCGAAGATGAAAGCCGATGGTCAAAGGAAAGTGTTTCCATTGCAACAGCGACGGCCATTGGAAGCGGAACTGCCCTACTTACCTGGCCACCCTGAAGAACAAGAAGGAAGGTCCTTCTGGAGGTATGCTCGTTATTGAGTCTAACCTTACGATTTTTTTCTGCATCCAGTTGGGTGCTTGACTCTGGTTCTAGTGCTCATCTGTGCACTTCCATGCAGGGTCTTGAGGATAGCAGGAGGCTGAGGGATGGAGACATGATCCTACGCGTCGGTAATGGAGCAAGAGTTGCTGCAGTAGCCGTGGAAACATACCCTCTTCGATTACCATCTGGTTTAGACTTAGTTTTGAAAGACTGTTATTATGTGCCTGCAGCTAGCAGGAATTTGATTTCTGTTTCATGCTTAGCACAAGAAGGCTATGTGATTACCTTCTTTAAGGACCATTGTAACATTCTTTATGAAAGAAATAAAATTGCAAATGGTTTCCTTATTAATGGTCTTTATCAGCTACATATTGATGTACCTATTCTAACTATCGAGCAAAACGTGAATGCCAAATGACCTAGGGATAGTCCAAACGACAGATATCTATGGCACCTGAGATTAGGTCATATAGCAGAAGATAGGATCAACAAATTGGAGAAAAATGGGCTATTGAGTCCATTGACTTTCGAGTCATATCCAACTTGTGAATCCTTGTCTTCAAGGCAAAATGACTAAACTCCCTTTTGTTGGACATGGGGAGAGGGCCACAGATCTCCTTGCCCTAGTACATACTGATGTGTGCGGCCCATTTGATGTGCCGGCTAGAGGCAATTTTGTCTACTTCATTATCCTTTACCGATGATCTGTCTAGGTATGGGTATGTGTATCTTATGAGACACAAGTCTGAAGCTTTTGAAAAGTTCAAAGAATTCAGACATGAAGTAGAAAAATAAACTGAAAAAACCCATTAAGGTTCTTCGATCAGATCGAGGAGGTGAATACCTTAGCCGAGAAATTCCTAGACTATCTTAAAGGAAAATGGCATAGTCTCTCAATGGACTCCACCAGGAACACCTCAACTCAACGGGGTTTCAGAACGGAAAAATTCGGACTCCTATTGGATATGGTTCGATCCATGATGAGCTTCACAGACCTCCCTGATTTTCTTTGGGGACACTCATTGTTAACTTCAATTTATCTACTGAATAGGGTTTCCTCTAAAACCATTCCTACCACACCGTATGAGATATGGCACGGTAAGAAACCAAGTCTGAGTCATCTCAGAATTTGGGGTTGTCCGGCTCATGTCAAAAGACAACAAGCGGACAAGTTAGAGTTTAGGTCCTTCAGAGCTCGATTCATAGGATATCCTAAAGAGTCATTAGGATACTATTTCTACATTCCAGAAGACCACAATGTGATTGTGAGTCGACATGCCATCTTTCTTGAAAAATAGTTTATTCAAGATAGCGGCATTGGAAAGCAAATCAAGCTTGATGAGAAAGTCTCACAAGTACAACGAGCTAAGGACCAATTGGAACCAAATCAGGTTGAGCCAATAAGAACACTACCTCCTCCACCTCGTAGATCGAAAAGAGTTTTCCATCCTCCCTGAGAGATACTTAGGTATTATTTCAGAGAAAGTAGAGAAATGTTCCTCGTAGGTAATGGTGCTCATGGTGATGATCCCAAAACCTACAACGAGGCGATATCAGATATCGACTCCGAGAAATGGCTAGAGGCAATGCAGTCAGAAATTGACTCGATGCACTCAAACCAAGTCTGGACCTTGGTAGATCCACCAGAAGGTATAGTACCTATTGGGTGTAAATGGATCTTCAAGAGAAAGATTGGTGCAGATGGAAATGTGGAGACATTCAAGGCTAGACTAGTGGCAAAAGGTTATAGTCAACGCGAAGGCATTGACTATCAGGATACCTTTTCCCCAGTGGCTATGCTAAAATCCATCCGCACATTGCTTGCCGTTGCAGCCTATTTCGATTATGAAATATGGCAAATGGACGTGAAAATGGCATTCTTAAATGGATATCTTGAGGAAGATATCTATATGGAACAGCCGCTAGGTTTCACATCCAGTGATACTGATCACAAGGTTTGCAAGCTGCAAAGGTCCATATATGGACTTAAGCAAGCATCTCGGAGCTGGAACACTCATTTCAATGATGTGATCAAAATATTTGGTTTCATCAAAAATGAAGAGGAACCGTGTGTTTTCAAAAAGGTCAGTGGGAGCGCTGTTGTCTTCCTCGTATTGTACGTGGATGACATCCTCCTTATTGGGAATGATATTCCCATGATGACAACAGTCAAATTATGGTTGTCCAAGGAAATTCTCCATGAAAGACCTAGGTGAAGCATCCTTTATTCTAGGAATTAAGGTCTATAGGGATAGACCGAATAGGATGCTAGGACTTTCACAGAAGATGTACATAGAGAAAGTACTAAAGAGGTTTAGTATGGAAAACTCTAAGAGGGGATTAATACCCTTCAGACATGGTATTCATCTTTCCAAGAAGATGTGCCCCAGCACACCTGAGGAAATAGAATGCATGAGCAAGATCCCTTATGCTTCTGCAATAGGGAGCCTCATGTATGCCATGCTATGTACACGACCTGATATAGCCCATGCTGTGAGTGTCACAAGCAGATATCAGTCAAATCCAGGTGAAGAACACTGGACTTCTGTGAAATGTATCCTTAAGTACTTGAGAAGAACTAAGGATATGATGTTGGTCTTTGGTAACGGAGAACTCCAAGTCCAGGGATACACAGACTCGGATTTCATGTCCGATATAGATGATCGAAAGTCGACATCTGGGAGTCTGTTTGTGTGCAATGGTGGAGCTGTCAGCTGGAAGAGTTTCAAGCAAACGGTGATAGCAGATTCCACCATGGAAGCAGAATATATCGCTGCATCAGAAGCTGCGAAGGAAGCATTCTGGTATAAGAAGTTTGCTGCAGAAATCGGAGTAATGCCATCAGATGCCATTCCTCTATACTGCGACAATAATGGCGCCATAGCCCTTGCTAAGGAGCCGAGGTCTCACCAAAAATCCAAGCATATTGAGCGGCGATACCACCTCATCCGCGATTACCTCGAGAAGGGTTATGTCGAGGTCAAGAGAGTCAACTCCACAGATAATGTGGCAGACCCACTTACAAAGCCGTTGGGCCAGCAGAAGATCGAAGCCCACCTTGAGAAGATGGGACTTAGACTTGTAGCCAATTGGCTTTAGGACAAGTGGGAGATTGTTAGATATATGTGCCCTAGAAGCCAGAATTGGCTGACACTTGTAATACACTTCTAGGGGCAAAATTATAATTTTGACTAATATCAATAAAATGGATTATTTTCTATCACATATGTGTATTTAGTGTCTGTGATACATCCTTTGAGTTAATGGTAATGATAATTCATATTTTCAAGAGTTGAAAATTTAAGACATGAATAATCATTATTAACTCATAAAATGCTTCCCGACCATAGGATCATCACGAGGATGGTGATTGATCCGAAGGTTGGTGTACAATCGCTTCTCTTTAGTAGATGAGTCTTGAGTCTACGGTGTGGAGACACCGAAGCGAGAGTACAGGTACTCGTTAGAGAACGAGGGCACTGAGCGTGACCACCTCGAGTAGTCATTAGGGAGTCTACCTTCTCGTCAATGACTGACTCGATGCTGCAGTAGTGTGTCTGGTTCTTTGACCTGAGATGCATCGACAGTTCACCTTGAGGGTGTTATAGTTTGACTACACCATTACTCGATCTCCTAGCCATATGGAAATCCTGAGGTGTATGTTGGCTATAGCATGTTCATTGTAGGAACTGGATTGCATCAAGATGGAATCTATCTACCTCGGTGGTAGAGGAGCAGCCCTATGATAATCATGAGAATCAAGTCCAGAAGTCCATGGCCATGGCAGAGTGAAATAATAGAAAGAGTTTCTATTTAGATTTTCACATCGGACTTGAATCGAATGATTACATCATATGACAGAAACTAGGGTTTGACGAGTTTACCTTAACCCTAATCTGATCGGGGCTCAAGATAGAAGAACTTAATCACACAGGTAGCTGCACCAAGAGGTTCGCATTCAGCTCTGATGGGTTGCCACCATATACTGCTAGGTGTCACTGGTGGATTTTGGGAGCAATTAGAATGATTTAGATGATCGATCATTCTAGCTGTTCGAATCAGAAGAGTTCTGATCCATCGAAAGGAGTTTCGATGATGTCGATGATAGAGATCATGACATATCCCATTACCATACAGAACTGAACCTAACTGGGTCACACAAATAAGGGTTTGAATCTGGTGATCATCAATTGAACTGATCTAGTTCAATTGATCTGAATGAGATTCAATTAGGTTCAAGAAAATCGTGCTAGCACTCGATTGAACCTAACGTTCTTCTTTTACTATCATAAATAAGTTGTCCTGACTGAGCCAAAGGAGTTTGTGCTCAATCAGAGGCCTTCATATGGTCTGACTGGAGGTTGTCCAAGTCAAAAAAGGTTGTCTTATTTTGTAAGACATTACCTGCCATTTTTGGTCATCTGCCATTTCTCGTTCTTTAACTTTGATCAAAAGTCTACCTTTGACTGGTCAAATGTTGACCATTGACACTTTGACTTTTGTCCATGTGTCATGCACCTATTGGAGAGCTGGTGGAGCCTGTCCCCTTGTCAAAACCTGGCAAGAAAGAGGGCGCACGCCACCCTTGGCGTGTGCCCAAGTTGGAGGCGCCTAGGAGTCCCTGTTGGATAGGGACTTCATCTTCTTTTTGGATTCCAATTAGAGTTCTCCTAAGAACCAACTTTGACTAGTCTTAGGCACCCTCTAAGGAAAATCCAGGGGACTCTATTTCCATTAATCAGATTTAGATCTGATTTCATAAAGGATTGTGATTGGTTGGGAAGAAGAGGAGTTGGATCATGCTTAGTCTATAAATAAGATCCTGTGCCCAACTCAGATTGTGATGAAGAAAGCAATCATAATTCTCCACACCCCAAGGCCTTTTCTTCTCTCCTCCTCCATGCCAAAGCATCTTCTCCCTCTCCTCTCCACATCCAAAAGAGTTTTGATTCTTGGTTGGTGCGATCCAGATCAAAGAAAGGCGACTGAAAGCTAGAAGGCTGCACTACTGCAAAGGACGACTGCTGATCTTCGAAAAGAGTTTTGAAGATCCTCCAGATTAGATCCAGATCTGATTTTTGGAAACATGATAGAGAAGAAGAGGATCTCCAGATCCAGTCTGAGTGGATACCGATAGAGGCCAGGCACTTGCATGGCTAGATCCAGAACCTTCCGCTGCATATAGGATCATCAATGGATAATAGGATTACCCACATCAAGGTAAATTTAATTTAATTTAATTTATCTAATTTTATTTTATTTCTAAAATAATAATATCAGATCTAAAATATCTCAGATTTGATTAGGATCAAAGAAAAAAAAATTTTGAAATATATCTCTTGATTTGATCAGATATAAACGAACCTGGTCCGAAAAATCAGGATTTTTCTTCACCAAGATCTGTGGGTGCATGGCCTGCATCGTCTGCACTTTCTACACCACCTCCATGAGGCCACGAACCTACTGGACGAGTAGGTTGAAGTGCTCCGCATCCACTGCGGCCATAGATGGAACTTGGGCCGCCCGAGTCGGAGCTAGAGCGGAAGGATCTGAACGGAATCGGGCCACGAAGGCTGCTGAGCGCCGCATCGAAGCTCTCATGGGAGATATTTTCTCTCAGAAAAAGAACTCCATGGAGGAAGAAGAGAGATCTCCAGAGAGGAAAAGGAGAAATCATCTCCGAGTACTCCTTTAAGAATAAGGAGGATCTTGGAGGTTCAAGTCCTTCCTCTAGCACCAATCTATTGATGCAGAAACTGGTCATCATCGGAATCAACTGGAGCGGAGGTGGACGAGGTCACCATTGGAGATCTGCAAAATAAAGTTCCATCCAGAGTCGATGGGGGGTGACTTCGGTAGGACCCTCCGACGATCAAGTCAGCTCTGGCCAACAGGAATGGAGTGCTCGAAAATGAGTTTCGCTGAGCTTAGAAAAGGAGAGGAGAGCTTAGAGATCCGAGTTCAGATATTAGAGTTAGCGTATCTGGAGGGTCCTATTTATAGGTGGAGCCTAATTGATGGTGGTGACCATACTGTCTGATAGCGAGCCATCGGAGCCGCATAGAGTTCGGTACGGAGAGAAAGGCATCGTCAGATGGTGGCCATGTCATCCGACTGCGGGCCGTATGGAGCTGGTTATGGAGAGAGTGGTGTCGCCAGTAATGGTGGTCATGTCGTCCGACTGCGGGTCGCATAGAGCTGGTTATGGAGAGAGTGGCATCGTCAGTAGTGGTGGTGGCGGCCATACCATCGAGGTCCGACGGTCGTAGCTCCAAGAAGTAGGCGTTGGTTGGTGGGCTCGGGCATATACCAATTTCAAAGAAGTTCGGGCTCTAAGAGGAGTTCGGCCGAAAGGGGAAGCTCGGAAGGAGTTCGATTCTTGAGGGAGTCCGACCGAAGCTCGACCGTTGAAGAGCTCAGTCGGGGTGCAACCGCTGAGGAGTTCGGCTAAAGCCCCATCGCTAAGCAGTTCGATCGACTGTAGAAGTTCGGCCAAGACCCACCCGTTGAAGCTCTTCCGTGGCTATCGGCCGCATCAGATTGAGCACCGAACTGGACTTTGACAGGAGCAGGGTTTATCCCCAACACAAGTAATTAAAAAGTATACTAATGCAAAATGTAAATACCAAAATTAATTATTAATATGTAAAATCTAACATGTGGAACGAAGCTAGCTTAATTTGGCTATAGTTGTATGAAACAAAATCGGTGCCATAGCCTTCCATCAACTTCCATATAAACAATTTTTCATATCTCTTAAACTATTTCCAAATGTTTTCATATCCTCTTCCATTTTTTACTCTACAAATCCTTTCTAAGATTAGTTTCTCATTTATTAAATAGAAACTATCTCAAACAATAGTAGCATGATAACATCTCATGTGCTTCTACTCAACTTGGTGTATCTTTTACTCTCACCATCGGTGCTGATTTTTCCTTACTTTGCATTTGATATTATGCTGGTTCTATAATGGATTTTATTGCTCCCGATCTCTCCATCTGAGGTCGGTAGCTGAAGTTTATATGACCCAGGCCGAGCTTAATCTTGTTGAGAAAAAACCTACCATTAGAGCTTCACACAATCACCTACAAAGAAATCCTTACTGGAGGATTCTCCGATGAAAGATCCTCCAACGTTCAAGTTAGAAGATTGAATAACAATGAAAGAAGAAAGTTTGAATTGCATTGAACTCATACCTGGAGGGTATTAGAACTCCTTTATTTATAAAAGAAGAATTAGAGTCGTAGCCATCTTGGATTCTAACAGTTTTTCAAATTTATTGTATAAATTTGTTGACACAGAATCTGGTCATCACCGGAATCAGCTGGAGCAGAGGTGGATGAGGTCGCCGTCGGAGACCTGCAAAATGAAGTTCCGTCTGAAGCCGGTGGGGGGGTGGCTCCGACAGGACCCTCCGACGATCAAGTCAGCTCTGGCCAACAGGAATGGAGTGCTCGAGAATAAGTTTCGCTGAGCTTAGAGAAGGAGAGGAGAGCTTAGAGATCCGAGTTCAGAGATTAGAAGTTAGAGTTAGCATATCTGAAGGATCCTTTATAGGCAGAGCTTAATTGATGGTGACGGCCATACCGTCTGGTAGCGAGTCATTGGGGCTGCATGGAGTTTGGTATGAAGGAAAAGACATCGTCAGGTGGATAGTGACAACCATACTGGCAGATCATGGGCCGTATGGAGCTGGTTACGAAGAGAGTGGTGTCGCCAGTAGTGGCGGCCATGTCATCCGATCTCATTGTCTGTCGTAGACTGATGGCGATAGTTCATCCAGAGGAGCTTGAACTTGTGGAGGAGTTCGACCGAAGGGGAAGCTTGGGAGGAGCTCGGCTGTGGAGGAGTTCGACTGGCTGAAGGGGATGCCTGGGAGAAGTCCAGCTCCTGAAGAAATTCGATCGAAGAGAAAGCTTGGAGGGAGTTCGGCTCCCGCAGGCGCCTGGCTGGAACGACGCGGAGAGAGTTCGACTCTCATGGGAGTCCGACTGAAGCTCGACAGTTGAGAAGTTCGGCTAAAGTCCGGCCGTTGAGAGTCCAAAGGAGCTCGACCGCTAAACAGTTCGGTCGACTGCTAGGAGTCCGAAGGAGCTTGACCGCTAAGCAGTTCAAAGAAGCTCGACCGCTAAGAGTTTGACCGGCTGTAAGAGTTCGGCCAAGATCCATCCGTTGAAGCTCTTCCGTGGCTACTGGCCGCATCAGGCTGGGCACCGAACTTGACTTCGACAGGAGCGGGGTTTATCCCCAACAAAATTGATTCGAAAGATATTTTTTCTTCTATGAAAGGCCGAATCACGGAGAGCTGCTTCCTTAGCTAGATTTTTTCAAAAAAAAAGAATCTAAAGGAATTAGAGATAGCTCAACATAGAATAATCTATAATAGATCGTCAGAATATGAATAGCTTATCGCTAGTCAATTCAAAGAGGATCGTTCTGAGAAAGTAAGGATAGCTCATCCATGGATGAGCTATAATAGATCATCATAATCCGATTTATGTATTGTAGGAGAGGTCATCCAAAGATGAAGCTAATCAAGACGATCTAAGAAATTATCGGTATCTTTATAATTTATATCGGTCAATCTTCTCAATTTCTTATAGATCGATTGGATGTGATGACATAGTGGCCGAAGATGAGAAATAAGCAATCCAGAATAGGTTCATTATCGGACATTATACGGTCTTACAAAACCTGGCAACTTCTCATAAATAGGTTTTCGATGATTCTGATATGTTAATTTTCTATAGCATAAAGTCAGCATTATGCTCACTATAGTATCATCAGAAAATAGCTTTGGCTTTATCTATCATTCTCACATTTATTTATTTTAAGCTATCCTGTCAGCTATTGCAGCAGCGGAGGAGGTCCATTGTATCATGCAACTTGGAAGGTCAACATATGCTTCTCTGCATCTGATACTCCGGATGAATTTTGTTCTGATCATCTATTCTAGCACTTCTATTTGACTCATTGTAGGTTATATGGCTCCCTTTTTTTTTTGTTGATGTAGAATTTGATTGACGTCGGATTAGTCTGGAGTCGAGGAAGACGAGATCACCACTAGTGACCTGCAAAATAAAATTTCATCCGAAATTGGTGGTGGCTCCGACAGGACCCTCCGACGATCAAGTCAACTCTTTTGGGCAATAGAAATGGAGTGCTTAGAAAAGAGTTCGATAGAATTTTAAGAAAAAGAGGAGAGCTTAGAAAAAATATATCTGAAGGATTCTTTTTTATAGACGAAGCTTGTAGCGGATTGATGGTGACAACTACAACTGTTTGATAGCGGGCCGCTCGAGGTCTGACAGAGTCAGTCACGAAAGAAGACACCATCTATAGCACCGTCCGCAGCAGATTGATGGTGACGGCTATCACCGTCCGATAGCGGATCGCTGTCGCCTGCGGTGGACTGATAGTGATAGCTGCAGCCGTCCGATACTGAGCCGCTCGGAGCCACATGGAGGGGTGAAAAGCTTTGACGTATATCAATTTCAAAAAAGTTTGGACTTCCATAGAAATTCGACTGAAGGAGAGATGCGGAAGGAGTTCGGCTCCTGTAGAGATTCGACTGAAGAAGAGATACGGAAGAAGTTTGATTTCTATAGAGATTCGATCGAAGGAGAGATACGGAAGGAGTTCGGCTCCTACAGAAATTCGACTGAAGAAGAAGCTCAGAAGGAGTTCGGCTCATGTGGAAATCTAATTGAAAGAGAGATGCGGAAGGAGTTCGACTAAAAGAGAAATTCGAAGGAAGTTCGGCTCCCATAGAAGTCCGACTGAAAGACGAATCCGGAGAAAGTTTGGCTCCTGTAGAAGTCAGACCGAAGGAGAAATTCCGAAGGAATTTGGCTTCCATAAAAGTTCGACTGAAGGAGGAATTCGGAGGAAGTTTGGCTCTCGTAGAAGCCCGACTTTCGTAGAAGTTCGATTGAAGGAGGAATTCGGAGGGAGTTCGGCTCCCGTAGAAATCCAACTAAAGAAGAAATTCGGAGGGAGTTTGACTCCTGGAGGAATCCGAATGAAGAAAAAGCTTGAAAGGAGTTCGGCTTTCGTAAGCATCCGACTGAAGGAGAGATCTGGAAGGAGTTCGGCTCTTATAAAAGTCCGATCGAAGGAGATGTTGGGGAGGAGTCCATCTTCTGGAGAAATCCGGCCGAAAGAGAAGTTTGGGAGGAGTTCGGATTCTGGAGAAGTCCGACCGAAGGAGAAGTCTAGGAGGAGTTCGAATCTCGGAGAAGCCCAGCCGAAGGAGAAGTTTGGGAGGAGTCCGACTCCTGGAGAGTTCGGCAGGAATTCGGCCGTTGAAAGAGTTCAACTGAAGCTCAGCCGCTGAGAAGTTCGACCGACTGAAAGAGTTCGGTTGTGACTCGATCACTGAGAAGTTCGGTTGAGTTCGGCCACTAAATAAGTTCGATTGCTGGAGAGAGAATTCTCGATTGAAACTCTTCCGTGATTATCAACTATATTAGACTAAATACCAGATTAAACTTCGACGAGAGCAAAATTTATTTTCAATAATTTTTAACTGCACCTTTTGTATTTATCCAGGCCGCGGCTTACATGATCTTACCAACTCTTCATACTTCTGGGTGGTAGCCGCTGATTTTCTTTATTATTATTATTATTATTATTATTTTCTTTTACTTCCGGAACTCATCCCCCCTCTGTTCACCGATGTCACTGACGGTATTGGTGCTCCGTTCTAACCTTTTGTCTATTGTTCATATTTGTGGATAAAGCTCTTCTGCCATTATCATTTCGTCCCCAGCTCATTTTAAGATTCCATTAACTCCAAATGTTACATGCTACACTTTGAGTCTTGCCTCTAAATAGCTTATCAGGCAATGTAGGAAGAATGATTTCAACCGGGTCCTCCGCCTTCTGGCGTGCTGGCCAAACTACTTAGCTGGACTCCAAGCACGACCGACGTTCTCCGTTCTCCTTTTTAAGCCCCTGGACCCGGTCCAGCTCCATGATCTAGTCTCCAGCTGAACCGCCTCCAGCCCGGAACCCGGAATCCTCGGAAGAAATTATTGGTTGGACATGATTCACGGTAGAGCAGAAAAAAATTAATTTTATTTGATTCACGTGCGGTACCAACACATGCACTATCACATGTTAATGTCTTTTTCCTCCATGACAACACGCTCTGTCATACTTTTGTCGTCTTCTAACTGATGAATTACCCCCGGTCCATTGTGATTGAGGTCCAATCAGTAATTTACTCTTTCCTCCATTGAACCGGATATCCTTAGACCGGAAGTTTTCCGGTGCTCCGGAAAAAAAAAAAAATCCGACCCGCCAAGGGTACTTTGGGAATAAGGGCATTATCGGAAATCTGTACACCGAAAGCCTCGCTGGCGCTATGACACCCTCGCCCGTGGTTCTTTCCGCTTCTCGTCCATTTTTCTTCTTGGACTCGCCCCCGAATCTCGCCCTCCGCCATTGCCGTGAGCTCCGCGCGAAGGGGCTCTGTCTTTCTTGCATCCAAAGGTTAGTTATCTGTAACTTCTTGAGTCCCTCGTTTACTCCTTTAATATGTTTCTCTTCAGTTTTGCTTCCAATTTCTTTCTTCTTTTCATCGAATTCTTGCTTCGGTGCAAAAGTTTTATGCTGGTGTAGATCTGCGAATCCTTCACGCCAAACACTAAGATCTTCCCTTGTTTGGTGAATTTCCTATGTAATTTCCTTCCAGATCTGGGGGATAATGGGTTTCGCGGCGAGATCCGGGGCCAAGATGGGAATTATCTCGAGATTTAGGCTCTGGATCTTGTTGTTCTTGCTGTTTTTCTTGTCCGGAGAAGGGTTTTATCTCCCCGGGAGCTACCCCCACAAGTACATGGTGGGAGACCCCCTATCGGTGAAGGTGAATTCTCTCACCTCCATCGACACCGAGATTCCTTTCAGCTACTACAGTCTCCCCTTCTGTAAGCCCCAAGAAGGCATCAAGGACAGCGCCGAGAACCTCGGCGAGCTCCTCATGGGCGATCGCATCGAGAACTCCCCCTACCGCTTCAAGATGTCCACCAGCGAGTCCGACATCCTCCTCTGCCGAACCGGTCCTCTGTCCACCCAAGATTTTAATCTCCTCAAGAAGAGGATCGATGAGATGTATCAGATTAATCTGATTCTTGATAATCTCCCGGCGATCCGGTACACCAATAAAGGTGATTACGTTCTCCGGTGGACTGGGTATCCGGTAGGGATCCGGGCCGGCGACGTCTACTATGTGTTCAATCACCTAAAGTTCACAGTTCTGGTGCACAAGTACGAGGAGACCAATGTGGCGAAGGTGATGGGCACTGGGGATGCCTCTGCTGCGATCCCCACCTTGGACAAGTCTGGTTCTGGCTCGCCTGGGTGGATGGTCGTTGGGTTCGAGGTCGTTCCTTGCAGTTTCCAGCATGATTCAGAGTCCATCAAGAATCTGAAGATGTACAACAAGTACCCGGCGAAGATTCAGTGTGATTCCACTACGGTGGGCATGAGCATTAAAGAAAACCAGCCCATTGTTTTCACCTATGAGGTCTCATTCGTGGAGAGCGATATCAAGTGGCCGTCCCGATGGGATGCTTACCTGAAGATGGAGGGAGCCAAGGTTCACTGGTTCTCAATCCTCAATTCACTCATGGTGATTGCCTTCCTTGCTGGCATTGTTCTGGTTATCTTCTTGAGAACCGTCAGGAGGGATTTGACCCGATATGAGGAGCTTGATAAGGAGGCACAGGCGCAGATGAATGAGGAGCTCTCGGGATGGAAGCTTGTAGTTGCGGATGTTTTCAGGGCACCGAGCCATCCACAGCTGCTGTGTGTGATGGTGGGAGATGGAGTTCAGATTCTTGGTATGGCAGTGGTGACCATCTTGTTCGCTGCGCTAGGGTTTATGTCCCCTGCTTCTAGGGGGACTCTTATCACCGGTATGCTGTTCTTTTACTTGGTACTTGGAATCGCTGCTGGGTATGCTGCTGTTCGGATTTGGAAGACTATTAGATGTGGGGATCATTCTGGATGGGCTTCAGTCTCTTGGCGTGTTGCTTGCTTCTTTCCTGGTATCGCCTTCTTGATCCTGACCGTGCTAAATTTCCTCTTGTGGGGTAGCCACAGCACAGGGGCCATCCCTATTTCTTTGTTCATCGTGCTGCTCTTGCTTTGGTTCTGCATCTCGGTCCCGCTTACACTCGTGGGTGGATTACTTGGTTCTAAAGCTCCCCATTTTGAGTACCCCGTGAGGACCAATCAGATCCCACGAGAGATTCCTCCACAAAAATACCCGTCATGGTTGCTGGTTCTGGGGGCTGGGACCCTACCATTTGGCACCCTTTTCATTGAGCTCTTCTTCATAATGTCTAGCATTTGGATGGGTCGTGTCTATTATGTCTTTGGCTTTCTCTTTATTGTGTTGATTCTCCTCGTGGTTGTGTGTGCCGAGGTTTCTCTGGTCCTCGCTTACATGCATCTGTGTGTGGAGGATTGGAAGTGGTGGTGGAAATCCTTCTTCTCATCAGGATCAGTGGCTATATATATCTTCTTATACTCAGTGAACTATCTTGTGTTTGATCTTAAGAGTCTAAGTGGCCCCGTATCTGCCACTCTCTACCTTGGGTACTCGCTCCTGATGGTTATCGCTATCATGCTTGCAACCGGCACCATTGGATTCATTTCTTCGTTCTGGTTCGTGCATTATCTCTTCTCTTCGGTGAAACTAGACTGAGCTACTTCCACGGTTCCACGACAAGGTGCTTGCTCACCCCAAGCGCAAAACTGGAAATATGATGAAAAAAATGAAAAATATACTCGACCTATGGATCAAGATCTCGGTTTGTATCATCTTCATTTTGCTGTTGTAGTTTTGGGACTCCACAGAAAAAATACTAGTTCATTTTCGCTCTTAAGATTCTTTATTTGTCATATATCTGAGCATAGCTTTTATTTACCCTTTTTTTTTATTTGTCAAGCTTCTTCCCCTCCCTCCCCCTCTCTCTCTGCTTGTTTAGTTTATTAAGCTGTAATTGTGGTCCTGTCTCTGATGCACTTTGTATTGGGAGACAATTTGGAAATGCTTTGTTGTCCGCCTTTCCAATTCATATGTCAATTTGCAAATGTGGTTCAGTCTCTAAAGAAGTCTGCGTGAATACTATTTTGAAAACATGTTCTTGCTGCATCTACAGTTTTCAGTACTTTCATGGTGACTCCTTCACAGATGATGCATTTGTCATGAACTGTGTTAAGATATATGAGTCATCAGATGACTAGCTTGTTTTTGTTGCAGCTATGGCGTTACTTTCAGCCTCTATTACTTTCAGAGAGAAAATATTATTTTAATTATTATGTTAAGGATATGAAGTTTCATTACGTAAAGGTAAATCTTGGGTATCTAAGAGTGGTTGCAGGCATTTATGGTCCTCTAGAAGTTATCGCACCTCTGTATGATTTATTGCATTAAGCTTCTGTTGAGTTCTGATATATCGAACAGGAACTTGGTAAATACCTATTAGCTAGCCATGTTGCATCTATCCATTGCCTTGCATTTTTTCTCAGTATTGAGATTTTTTTTTTAATGGATTTTTGGAGCTAAAATGGAGTGATGATGTTTCAACACAGTTGTTGGGCAAACCGAATTTATATTGTGATTTTGCATGTGTACGTTCCAGCATAGATATATCACATACCTACATAAAATCGATGACATAAAAAAATTAGAAATTTTAGTTGTGATGATTTTTTTTTTTAATATTAGAAATAGTAATTCCCGAAGTAAATATTTTAAACGGTGGGTACAAACTTACTCATTAAACCTTTTCCAAGTCTTGAGCTGATGTTATCTTCTGTGCTACATTAATTCTTTTTATAGGGAATGTGCACATCTTTAATGAAGGCTGAACACATCTTATGTCATTTATTTGTTTTCGTATATATTTTTTTAGTCATTAGGTGCAACCGCAGATTAAACTTTTCATAATGAAGCCTTTTTAAGATGTGAGCATGGTTTATGTCATTTATATATGTCGTAGTTGGATTTGTGTATAATTATTGATAAATCATGCTTCAATGGACCCTGTGACATATATTTGACATATCGGTTATCCAATATTTGACATATCAGTTTCCAATATTTAAATTTTTAATTATTATTAAATATTTTATGCATGGTAGGTGCAAATGTGATGCCTGTAGTCGGAAGCGGTAATAGATAGATTGTGCAATCTGTGCTGATGGAATGCATTGTTGGCCATTTAAATTTTGTACATGTTTTTGCAAGACACCGAAAATGGATAGACATATCGAAAATTTCAATTAAGTTGCAACTCCAAATGGATAGCCTTTTTATCATATGATTAAATGGTCTAATCTAAATTATAATTTGACACTGCCTGCTCGGTTTATTTTTCTCGTACATGTGTACGATGTTTAACACTGTGTAAACTGTTAATTTAGGTCACCCAACTTGCTTTGTCAAATGTGTTTGGTCTATTATTTGGCAATTTGGCATGTCCATATAACTTAGAATACCGACCTGCTATTCTGCACGGTGAAAATATCAGAGAACTATTATACTTGGGCGGACGACCCTTTTCCAGTCCATGTTGCAGTATTTTGGTTATGCATCGCAAAGGGCGTTTTAGATCCAATTAGTATTTTGACCTATAGATAACGATGGCATGGGGTGAATGGTGCTTTTTCCTACACTTTTTTTTTTTATTTGTCCTTCTACCTCATGGTTGCCCCTCCCAGTGTTGGTTTAATTAGAGCACGTAAATTATCTGGTCCTTCTAGAAAATGTTGATGATGCCCCCGATATCATATGTAGAGGGTGCTAGAATTTTAACTATGCCTGATGATTGCATTGCTCTTGTGATCAATGATAACTGCTACCTCTATAAAAACGTTCGGGAAACAAATTTGATATAATTTTCAGAAATTCACAAAATGCATCAGGGTGAAGAACAAATTGTCTGCATGGAATCGGCACAAAGACTTACGGTTGGATCTGGATAACCTAGCTGACTTTGAGATTCCTGCCCAGCATATGATTGATGGTTGGGGGCGGGAGGCCTATGCGGAAGAAAAAAACGAAAAATCAACCAGCCGAGAGTGAATCCATGGTACATCTTATTCTGGATTTTTTTTTTTTCCCTTACCGTACTGCAGATCTAAACCTGAGCATGGTGAGGATAAAGGTTTCTCTGTAGCTATTCGTTCGATCTATTTTATATCTAAATTAATTTAAATATAGATAAAAATCTAAAAATTTGATTAATATCTATATTTTTATTTATATCTGTTAAAATAAATATGAATATAGGTAGATAATTATTCGATCGATATCCAAATTTATTTATAATTTTATATAATTTTATATAATATTTATTATTTTTAAAAAAAATTATATAATTATATAAATATATTATTAATTTAATTTATTATTTATTTAGTAATATATTTAATTTTATAGTCATAAAATAATTATATTCATATTTTTATTATCCAAATTATATCGATATCTATTTAAAAATAAATATATATTTAAATTTTTATATTTAAATAATTTTGATATCTATATTTATATTTATTAAATAAAATAAATATAGATATGAATGTTGTAAGAAAATAATATTTTTAGTTTCACATCGATTATAAATCAGAAGTCTAGTTAATGTGGAATGCGACCTTCTTTTGTATAATAACGATAAGGTATTCTATAACATTCTTTTGCATCATATGAATAATTATTAAAATATTATAAAAAATAATAAAATATTATAATAATAATTTTGATGCATCAATGAATAATTATCGGGACGTCATAAAAAATAATAAAATATTCTATTGCATCTTATGACATTTTGATGCATCATATAAATAATTATTAAAATATTATAAAAAATAATAAAATATTTAATTATGATTTGATATTTTATTACATCTTATGAATAATTATCGAGATGTCATAAGACGTGGTAATAATGGCAATATCCTATTGCATCCTATAATATTTTTTTTTGCATTCTATGAAAAAATATTTAGAATGTCATAGCATTCAACAGAAAAGGATATTTTGATCAGAATTTTTTTTTAAAAAAAAAATAAGCTATATCAAATGCATGTTTTTTTATTAATTATGTTATATGATTCAATCTAATGTGGCAACGTTTTTTTTTCTCGGATGATGAATTACTCCTACTGGTGCAGAATATAAAGCCCGGTAGTCGCGTAGCTTGAAAGCCCTGCTCAACCAAGCCGACCGAGGAAATAACGCCGTTTGCTTTTCCTTACTTGTCCTCTGCCGGTCGTTACTTTTCGTTATCTCTTATTCTTGATATACAATTTCTCCAAGTAAAATTTTATTCTATTTTATTTTATTTTATTTCTCTTAGGCAAACGAGGCATAGAATAAGCGATCATTTCCCCTTTTTTTCCCCACTCCCCTCATTTTGTGAAGGAGTGGTATGGATCCAGTATCTAGCATTGGGGTATTGGGGTAGGGCTGCCTCTGGCGGCCGGCCCATTATCGTTTATTGAAGATGAGAAGGGGGAGGGAAAATAAAACTAAAATAAAATAAAATTTCAGTGCTCGTGTCGAAAAGAATATTGAAAAAGATCTGGATTTTTTTTTTCTGGGATCCGTTCAACTTAAAATAAACACCCTCTCCTTTTTGGTTTCTTACCCGATGGTAAAGGAGGCTGGTAAGCACCCTCTCATATCTCACAGGTAGCTAAAGTATGGTGCTGTTGGATACACCAAATTAAATATACTTACCGACATGCTAAAGCAGGGTAATGCTGTTGGAAACACAAAATATACCTAATGATATGAGAAATATTAAAGCAATACCAGAAGAGCACTCATTGGAGAGGGCTGTAGTAGGACTCTGCATCACCGGTCCGTCATGCTCCTCTGTATCACTCTCTCTTTTAAAAAGTCCACAGAACGAGCGTGGCACGACCGGACTCCCTCAACGGTGATCGCGTCACGCCATGTGCGTCCGCTGCCCTCCTCGCTCTCTCGTTCCACGGAAAAATGAAAGCAGAGTGGAGAAGAAGAAAAAGACTTCCCGGTTATAGTTGCAAGCACCGGGTTGGTTTGATGAATGCTTAGCCCCCTTTTTCTCTTCTTTTACTGTTGAATGGGATTAGATAATTTGGATCGGTAGCATCCGTGGACAAAACTGGGAGAAATTATTACCTGAACCACGCCCAGGTAGACCACCCAAATCCCACGGTGAATGACACGCCACGCTAACCCTTGTATTTCACGGATTCCCGATTGCACGTTATCCATCGTGCACGTGCTTTCAGAGTTACCCTGGTCTACCTGGGCGTGGTCCAGGGAATAATTTCTCCAAAACTGGGGGTTGGACATTTTCTACTTGCCACGTGGCGGTCTTGGAGCCGTTGGAGGTCGTCACGTGGCAAGAAGGCAGCCGCTGCACGGAGAATGCAGGAAACGTGGCCGAATCTCGCGGAGGGAACATTAGGCTCTCGGGTTGCCGTGTACAGCTGATGGCCCTCTCGTGGATCGCAGTAGATCAGGCCATTGGGATGGAGCCACGTGGAGAGATGGCGGCCCCCTCAAGCCCGGCGGCCCACACCCATTGATGTTGGGCGCGGGTTGCAAGGAAAACAGGCGAGGACAATCCAGGTCCTAGGCGTGTCGATGGGCCGGACGGGCCCGAAATGCAAAAAAACCAGGCCCGCTGGGCTCATAGTCCAACATTGGTAACATGGACCACAATTGTCATTAACGCATTCGATGCACTCATAGATCCTGTATTTTAATTACCTGTTAGCAATTATAACTAAGCTACAGGGATTTAAGTAATTTTTGCTTAATATACTTGACAACACTGCAAATTTGTTCGCCGTCTTCATACGAAACTTATAGAACTATCTATTCGCAATTAAAAATTCACCCAGGACCCAAAATACTGTAAAAGAATTGCAGTCCGTTGGTGATCATGCATCCAGCTTGGGACCTCAAAACTAATATACTCATCACAGAACGAGATTGACATTAGCAATTAAAAATTCAACCAGGGCTCTCAAAATAATTTTTCCTAACATATTTTCAATAAAAACTGCAAAAATATTGCAATATATGGATTAGAAAAGTTCAATATTAATCTTTTTTATACTTAGAAGAAGGTACCGTACGCTGCTGGACTCGCACTTTTTTTAAAAAAACGCTGTGGAATTTTGCTTCGCAATTTGTTTTAAAACACTTCTTCGGTGCTGCGCTGTGGAATTTTGCTTCTCAATTTGTTTTAAAAACACTTTTTGGGTGCTGGGTTGTGGAATTTTACCATGTATACAGAGCTACCCTGGAGTGCAGGCATGGGCGACACTCTGCTTCTATCTATTCTGACCATATTTATATTCATCACCGCAGACTAGATGTTTATCTGAAAGTGTTGATTTTTGAGGTGGTGGTGGGGCTGAAGAGGATGTAAGGCAAAGAAAAAGAAGGCGGCAGTGGAGGACGAGAGAGCACCGGGAACCCATCTGTTCCGTTACTTCCCATCAAAATAAGGGGAGAGGAAAGAAGAGGAGCAATCAATCTCCCTCGAGTCGGATTGAGTTATTAGATCAAGTTAGGTCAAGTAAGGTCTCTCTAATCTGCAGGGTTTAAGGCCAGTCGATTGATTTCATTGCAAAGGATGAGCAACTAGTTCAGAATTGATTTCTAAAAGATACAGCTTCCAGATCTCATGTTTATGATCAAGCAACTTATACAACTCTTTTATAAATCAACAAACCAATAATCATGCCATCCACATACACTAATTCTTATTTCACTTGAACATCATTAGCAAATTCCAATATACATCCAACACAACCAATTTTCCTAGTAAAATTAGAAAGCAAGCCTGGAAAAAAAAAAAAACCATAGCGACCAAATCTACCAAATTCTACTCCAAAACCACCCAACAACGCTTTCTATCATCAGAAATACTAACTAACCCAGTTGCAGCTCAAATACTAATAACCACCCTACAAATATCACAAACCATCATCTAAAATTACAAGCATACCATATCTTACAACTACTACAACCCAAATCCCTAGAACATGAAACACACCAAACAGCTTTAGCATGACCTTTAGTTCTCCAACTCCACGTCTTCCTTTTAAAAAAATAGAGGAAGATCTTTGAAGCGGAGAAAACCCCATGGTCAATCTCCCCACGAAGCCTTTGTGTCCTACCTTCAACCAAAGGTCACTGCCAATTCTTCTTTTTTTTTCCTTCAAATAGCCCTGCATTTCGTAGCCGGCCAAAAGCCCACTTTTAACCCATCGATCCAGTGAAGCGTATCGAAAAAGAGCCGATCAACTCACCATCATGGGAGATCGTCGAGCCGAAGCAAACATCGAAGGCTCCTCGTGGCCTCATCACTGTTGATCACCTCGCCGGCGGACTTTTTTAGGAAGAAAGCGGGAAACGGCAAAGAGCTTGGGGCGGGGGAAGCGAAGAAGGCTGGCCCGGCGTACACCGACCCCAGATCGGCGAAGCACATCTTCTTCGGGAGGATCTCCGGATCGGGGCCCAGACGGTTCGTGCAGCAGAGGGCCAATTCCTCGCCGTCCGACCGCCGATCCACGGCTGGAGGTCCGAAAGCCTTCAACTCCCCCCCGCGCTTCAAGATCGTGACCTCCTCCATGACGAGAGTCCTACGCGGCCGGGTCTCGGAGTACCTGGCGTTCTCCTTTCCCGGAGAGCCTGTTTTCCGGCCGGACCGCGGAGGGTTCGATCTCGTGGGCTTCGTCGACTGGGGAGGCGGGGACAAGCGGGCCGGCCGCGGCTGGTGACTCCGGCCGGCATTCAGCAGCTGAGATGCAGGAGAGTTGGAGGGTGAGAAGCGTGGGGCTTTCTTGCGCGAGGGTTTCATCGGCGGTCGAGAACCGGATCTGAAGTAGGCATCGAGGTGGAGGCGGTCTTGCAGGCAATCATGGGATCGGAGCACTTCTGTACCCATCGGGCCTCGCGGGGTGCCGCGCGAGACAACTGAAGAGAGAGGAGGAGAAATGGAGAAGGTATGAAAATTGGGCGGCGGCGAAGGAGGTGAGAAACGGGGGAATGGGCTCGCTTTATATAAGGGAGGAGAGAGGAGACGCATTTCGTACGGCATATTTTATATCCAGACGACCCCGTATAAATTTGCATGCGGACGCATCATAAACCGTTGGATTTAGTAATACGTATGATCACAGTTTTGTCGTTTTGACTAGGATGGTTCTCGATGGCTTCTTATTGTTTCCGCATAGAAATATTTATGTGGAATTTTAATCGGGAGCATCGTCCGCGTTTGGTATTATTTATGATATATGACGTGGCCAGAAAGTCACCTGGGTACGCAATTATCATCGTCCTTAAGCTTTTATGCTCTCCACATTTAACAAAATTACACTGCAACCACCTCACTGAGTGTTGACGTGATGGCTCCGTTTTGGAATTGTGCTGGGGCGTGGATCCGGCGTGATGGCAGCGTGGCCTGATCCGAACCACCGAGTACGAGGATCGTCTGATCTGAACCACCTATCCTCCCTGTGCAAGGAGATAACTTTTCATCCTGATCGTCTGATCTGAACGATGGATCCACTGTGGTCCACCGTTTCAGTGTTAATTCATCCTTGATCTTCGATCGGACGGATGATAGTAATGCAGAGAGGAGCTCGGGAAGCAATGCGACAAAAGTCCAAGACAGAAGCGAGAGGGGAAGGGTGATTTCGTAATAACCGGAAGAAAATAAAAAAAAGGGAGGGTCGGCTTTTTTTTTTTTTTGGTTAAAAGATGGTCGGTTTGGAAGGCGCCTCGATTTCCGTGGTGTGGGGGACGCGAGTCGCCGTCTGGAATCTCGTGAGACGGTGGAGGTACCGACAGCTGGCGGGCGGTTTGTGGACCGACCTAGGAGGGCGGTTCCGAGGAACCGCCTTCAGTTTCTGGGAAGTGGGGCTGGGTACCGCCAGCGCCGGTTGCCGTGACGCTCCCGCTAGCGATAAGAACGCTACGCGTTGCGGAGGCTAGCACCAGGAAAAGGTTGCCGGGATCCATGTAACACCGACTTTAACCTACTGGCGTTTCACGTGGTCATCACGGGTGTATAAGACCGATGGTCCAAGAATGAGCCCCAACGCCTACTAAACCCGTTCGTGCGAACACCTTCAACCGTAACCTTTTACACTAATCCATGATGTTTATATCTTTTTTGTGCGGTAAAAAGCACAAGTTACGTTATGCATAAATAGCAAAATAAGATGTAAGTGCTGAGAAAACCAAAACGGCAACCGCTTTGAACAGCAATAGTATTACACATTCTTAAAAAAAGAAAAATTATAGCCAAACAAACATAATTTCATTGTAATAATCTCAGGAGCAACCTAAATGAAAGGCATGAAGTTAAAATATAAACGTCATGTGTCCAAAGATATTTATAAGCGACTAGAAAAAAACTAAGTGTCCAAGATGTTGACTAAAGGAGGCTTAATAATTCACGGTTGTTTGTTTGTATATCGGGACCTTGCTTTTGTTAATCCCACATGCATGAATTATTAGGATTGAAAGCATGGAGGGTATGGATTCATTAAAAGAGGTTCAACGGATTTTATATATATATATAGGGATAGATTTGAAAAAGATTGATCGGATTTAAGTTTTGTTGGGGATAAATTTCGTTTTCGCTGAAGTCCAACTTGAGGCTTGGCCTAATACAGCTGGTAATCATGGAAGAGCTTCAATCAAAAATTCTCTCATAGCGACCGAACTCCATCCGATCTTCTCCAACGGTCGAACTCATTCGGTGGTCGAACTTCTCCAACGACTAAATCCCAACCGAACTCCTCAGCGGTCGAGCTCCAACCAAACTCCACCAGCGGCCTGAACTCCTTTAGTCGGATTTCTACGGGAGCTGAACTCCCTCCGGATTCTTTCTTCAGTCAGATTTCTACGAGAGCCGAACTCCTTCCGGATTTCTCTTTTAACCGAACTCCTTCAGCCGGCTGAACTCTCCAGTGGCTGAGCCCCAGTCGAACCCCTTCAACTGACTGAATTTCTCAGCGGTCGAACCCCAGTCAAACTCCCCCAACAGTCAAATTCCTGCCGAACTTCTTCCAAACTTCTCCTTCGATCGGACTTTCTCAGAATCTAGACTCCTCTCAGACTTTTTCTTCGATCGGACTTCTTCAAGAATCGGACTCCTCCCAAACTTCTCATTCGGTCGGACTTCTACAGGAGCCGAGCTCCTTCTAAAATTCTCCTTCAGTCGGACTCCTACGAAAGTCGAACTTCTTTCGGACTCTTCCTTCAGTCAAGTTTCTACAGGACCCAAACTCCTTTCGCACTCTTTCTTCAGTCAAGTTTCTGTAGGAGCCAAACTCCTTCCAGACTTCTCCTTCGACCGAACTCCTCTAAGAGTTGAACTCCTTTCGGACTTCTCCTTCGATTAGATTCCTCTAACGAATTGCTCCCGAATGATCCCCTCCAGACGTATTTTCTTTAGGAGTCCGAACTCTGAAATTGATGTATATTGAAGCTCTTCATCAACCAATGCCTGCTTCCTTCAAACTTCAATTATTGAATCTCAACGAACGGTCATTATCGGTCTGACAATGCCTCTCCTTCTTCGTACCGAACTTCATGTGGCCCCGAGCGGCTCAGTACCGGACAGCTACGACTGTCGCCATCAGTCTGCTACAGACAATGCTACAGACAGCGCCCCCCTCTATGACAAACTCCATCAGATCTCGAACGGCCCGCTATCAGACGGCTGTAACTGTCACTATCAATTCACTACAAGCTCCGTCTATAAAATAGAATCCTTCAGATATGTTTTCTCTAAGCTCTCCTCTCCTCTTCTAAACTCCGTCGAACTCTTTCCTGAGCACTTCATTTCTTTTGGTCAGAAGAGCTGACTCGATCGTCAGAGGGTTCTACCGGAGTCACTACCATCGACTCCAAATGAAATTTTATTTTATAGGTCACCGATGGCGACCTCATCTTTCTTGGCTTCAGCTCGATCTAGCATCAATCAAATTCTGCATCAACAAAATTGACGCTAGAAGAAGGGCCTCTATCTCTGCGTTGAAATTGGTCGTCGCTGGAGTCCGCTGGAGTGGAGGCCGATGAGGTCGCCGCTGGGGACCTGCAAAATAAAGTTTCGTCCGGAGCCGGTGGGGAGTGGCTCCGGCAGGATCCTTCGATGATCAAGTCAGCTCAGGCCAACAGAAATGGAGTGCTCGAGAATGAGTTCCGGAGCTTGGAGAAGAAAAGGAGAGCTTAGAGATTCGAGAGATCAGAGTTAGCATATTTGGGGATTCTTTTTATAGCGGAGCTTGATGGTGACAACTGCAGCCGCATGCTGGCGGGCCGCTCGAGGTCCGATGGAGTCAGTCTGATGAAAAGATGCTGTCTGCAGCGGGTTGATGGTGATAGCCATCGCCGTCTGATAGTGGGTCGCTGTCGTTGGTGACGGACTGATGGTGATGGCTGCAGCTGTCTCGATGCTGAGCTGCTCGGGGCCGAATGAAGAGTTGAAGGTCTTCGACGTGAGCCCATTTCAGAGGAGTTCGGACTCCTGAGGAGGAAGCTCGGAAGAAGTTCGACTCTCGTAGGCATCTGGCTGGAGGTGCGCAGCTAAGGCTTGACCATTGGAGAGTTCGGTAGGAACTCGATTGGTGAGAAGTTCAGCCCCTGAAGAGATCCGACCGGAGAGGAAGCTTGGAGGGAGTTCGACTTCCGCAGGCGCCTGGCTGTAATGATGCGAAGAGAGCTCGGCTCTTGCGGGAGTCTGACTGAAGCTCAGCGGCAGAGTTCGACTAGAGCTCGACTGCTGGGAGTCCAAGGAGCTCGGTCGACTGAAGGAGTTTGGTCCGAACGCTGGGAGTCCGAAGGAGCTCGACGGTCGAGGAGTCCGAAGAAGCTCGACCGCTAAGTAGTTCGATCAATTGAACGGATTCGAAGAAGCTCAGTCGCTGGGGGTTCGGCTAAAGCCCGACTGCTGGGCATCCAAGGAGCTCGACCCGTAAGTAGCTCGGCCGACTGTAAGGGTTTGGCTAAAATCTGTCTGCTGAAGCTTTTTCGTAGCTACTGGTGCTGAGTATCGAACTAGACTTCGACAGGAGCGGGATTTATCCCCAACAGTAGCCCCCCACTTTCGAGTTCGAAACTCAAAGGAAGGAAGTGCAGAAAAGGCGCTGCCGAAGTCTTCTTCTGGGCTCCGTGCTGGTTCAGCTCGAAGCTCAGGGGGATCTTATCTATTGAAGCTGAAGTTCGAAGGAGATCTCATCTCCAGCCGAGGTTGAAGTAGGTCTCGTCTCCTACGGTCGAGGTCGGAGGTTGAGCTCATCGGAGCGACATTATCTCAGGCGCTCTGGCCGAGGTTGTCGCGGATCTTATCTCTAGCCGAGGTTGTCTCGATCGCTCAGGAGAGTTCTTATCTCTGGCCGAGGTTGTCTCAGTTGCTCAGGAGAGATCTCATCTCTAGCCGAGATTGTCGGACCCTCGGGGGAGATCTTGTTTCTTGCGACTGAGGTTGGTGCGGACGCTCGGGGGAGATCTTATCTCCTATGAGGTTGATGGAGATCCTATTTCCTATGGACTTCGGAGCTCGGACTTGGACTTTGCTCGCGTTAGGACGAGGTTCTCCTCCTATTCCTAACGGACTGTGATGGCACATTCGGACTGTCGTCCATCTCCCTCCATCTTGTCTAAGGTAAACGAGGCCTTCAACTTTGCTCGTGTTAGGACGAGGTTCCCCTCCTGTTCCTAACGGGCTGTGGAGGCACATACGGACCATCGTCCATGCCTCTCTCTCCATCTCGTCCTTTATGAACGAGGCCTTCGACTTTGCTCACGTTAGGATGAGGTTCCCCTCCTATTCCTAATGGACTGTGGGGGCACATACCGACCGTCGTCCGCGTGTCTCCCCCCATCTCGTTCTTTGTGAATGAGGCCTTCGGCTTTGCTCGCATAAGGACGAAGTTCTTTTCCTGTTCCTAACGGACTGTAGGGGCACATTCGGACCGTCGTCCATCTCCCCTCATCTTGTCCTTTATGAACGAGGCCTTCGACTTTGCTCGCGTTAGAATGAGGTTTTCTTCCTGTTCCTAACGGACTGTGGGGGCACATACGGACCGTCGTCCGTGCCTCTTTTCCCATCTCGTCCTTTGTGAACGAGGCCTTCGACTTTGCTCGCGTTAGGATGAGATTCCCTCCTATTCCTAACGGGCTATGGGGGCACATTCGGACCGTCGTCCGTCTCCTCCCATCTCGTTCTTTGTGAACGAGGCCTTCGACTTTGCTCGCGTTAGGACGAGATTTTTCTCTTGTTCCTAACGGGCTATGGGGCACATACGGACCATCGTCCGCGCCTCTCCCCCCATCTCGTTCTTTGTGAACGAGGCCTTCGCTCGGAAGAGATCTTATCTCTAGCCGAGATTGATGGTCTTTGATCTGCTCGTGTGAGGATGAGATTTTCCTCCTGTTCCTAACGCGGCGACTATTGACTGCTTCTTTCCTGTCATTGCACAGTTTTTGCATCCAGAAACAACATTATTGGAAGAAAAGAATTTTATCGAAGGAAAGTTACGGACAGCACATCCCCATTTCAGGGTCGTCAGGGCGTTGTTCCTCAGAGTTCCCTCGGATAGTAAGTCCCATCCAGACGACCTCCTCTATCTCATACTGGCCTCCTCAATTTGGAGCATGCTTCTCTTGGCTTTGACGTTGGGAGGTGATGAATTGTCGATGTACCAAGCTCCTCCCGGGGGTGATGTTGATGATGTCGGAAGGCGATCGACCTTCTTATCATTTCTAACTACGGCAGCATCCTTGGCCGATCATCTCCTGCTTCAGACTGGTGTCAAAAGAATTTACCCAGCCGCCCCTTTTTGACGAGATCTTCAATTTAGTCTTGGAGCTGAGTGTATTACCATGGTCGCGATGGTAGGGGCATTACTTGCTTCGATCGCGTATGTTTGGGAAGGCTGTAGTCCTTCCGATTTTGGCGGCTGGCTCTTAACTTCGCTGAGAATTTGAGTTAGAGGAGCGGGACATAGTTGCGGAACCTTTCTGGAGGGCTTCTTCACGCCCTTTTATCGGGGCTTCCTTGGTGGCGAGCTCGAAGAGTTCGGAGTTGTAAAACCTACGAAAGAACTTTATGCCTCGTTGTCGAGGCTTCCTCGATGATGAACTCCAGGGTGAGTTCGGCGACCTTGCTTTCGTTGGGGAGGTCGTGAGTGCGGTCGAACTTCATTCCGCCTCCCGTGAAACTTTCTGTGGGAGAACTTCCTTGATGACGAGTTCGGCCTCGGCCGAACTTCATTCCGCCCTCTTATGAAACTTTCTGAGGGAGAACTTTCTTGATGACGAGTTCGAGGAAGAGTTTGGCATCGCTTGCCTGAGCTTCATTCCACCTCCTGTGACTTCTTTGTAGGGGTTTCTCTTGGTGACATACTCGAGCGGGAGTTCGGCCTCACTTGCGCCGAACTTCATTTCGATGATGAGGTTTCAAGGGGAGTTTGGCCTTGCTGCCACCGAACTTCACTCCGATGATGAGCTCCGAGGGGAGTTTGGCCTTGCTTGCACCGAACCTTGTTTCGCTTTTTCGTGGAAGCTTCCGTAGGAAGACTTCATACTCCTTTGTCGGGGCTTCTTCGATGACGGGCTCAAGGGAGAGTTTGACCTCGCTTGCGCCGAACTTCATTCCACTTTTCTGTGAAATCTTCTGCGTGAGAACTTCCTTGACACTTCCTTGACGACGAGCTTGAGGGGGAGCTCGGCTTTCCTCGTGCCGAACTTCATTCCACTTTTCTGCTCGCATCGGACTCCATTCCGCTTTCCTGCAGAACCTTCCGCAGGAGAACTTTTTTGTCACTTCCTTGACGACAAGCTCGAGGGGGAGCTCGGCTTTCCTCGTGTCGAACTTCATTCCGCTTTCCTGCTCACGTCGGAACTTCATTCCGCTTTCCCACGAAACCTTCCGCGGGAGAACTTCCTTGACGCTTCTTTGACGACGAGCTCGAGGGAGAGCTCGGCTTTCCTTGCGCCAAACTTCATTCCACTTTCCTGCTCGCACCGAACTTCCCTCCGTGAGAGAACTTCCTTGATACTTCCTTGACGATGAGCTCGAGGGGGAGCTCGGCTTTCCTGCTCACGCCGAACTTCATTCTGCTTCTGCGGGAGAACTTCTGCACTCCATTTCTCTCCTAAGGGCGATTGGCATGCCCAAATGCTCTTCCTTAAGGCCGGTTCTTCGCATTTTTCTGGCAAAGTCTCCATTGAAGGTTGTCGCACGGTCTGTATCACCTCAGTGGGGCCATTAATCCGTTCGGCAGGTTGAACTGCTCTACATCTGTGGTGGCTTCGGATGGAGCCTAGGCTGCCGGGGCTGCAATGGGAGCAGATGTACCTAGCATGCAGGATGTCGATCGTCGAGTCGAAGCTCTCCTGGAGGTATTTTCTCTTCGAAAAAAAATTCTAGTGAGGAAGAAGAAAGATCTCCGAAGAGCGAAGAGAGAAATAATCGTCGAGCACTCCTTTAAGAACAAGGGGACCTCGGAGGTTTAGGGGCACTCCTTCTAGCGCCATTCTGTTGATGCTGAAACTGATCATCGCTGGAGTCCGCCGGAGTGGAGGTCGATGAGGTCGCCATCGGAGACCTGCAAAATAAAGTCTCATCTAGAGTCAATGGAGGGTGGCTCCGACAGGACCCTCTGACGATCAAGTCAGCTCAGGCCAACAGGAATGGAGTGCTCGGGAATAAGTTTCAGAGCTTGGAGAAGAAGAAGAGAGCTTAGAGATTCGAGATATCAGAGTTAGCATATCTGGGGGTCCTTTTTATAGCAGAGCTTGATGGTGACAACTGCAGTTGCATGTTGGTGGGCCGCTCGAGGTCCAACGGAGTCAGTCTGATGGAAAGATGCCGTCTGCAGCGGGTTGATGGTGATAGCCATCACCGCCTGATAGCGGATCGCTATCGTTGGCAGCAGACTGATGGTGATGGCTGCAGCTATCTCGATGCTGAGCTGCTCGGGGCTGAATGAAGAGTTGAAGGTCTTCGACGTGAGCCCATTTTGGAGGAGTTCGGACTCCTGAGGAGGAAGCTCGGAAGGAGTTCGGCTCCCGTAGGCGTCTGGCTGGAGGTGCGCGGCTAAGGCTCGACCGTTGGGGAGTTCGGCAGGAACTCGGTTGGTGAGAAGTTCGGCCCCTGAAGAGATCCAATCGGAGAGAAAGCTTGGAGGGAGTTCGACTTCCGCAGGCATCTGGCTGTAACGATGCGGAGAGAGTTCGGCTCTTGCGGGAGTCTGACTGAAGCTCGACGGTAGAGTTTGGCTAGAGCCCGACTGCTAGGAGTCCAAGGAGCTTGGCCGCTAAGTAGCTCGACTGGCTAAAGGGGTTCGGTCCGGACGTTGGAAGTCCGAAGGAGCTTGGCGGCCGAGGAGTCCGAAGAAGCTCGGCCGCTAAGTAGTTCGGTTGGCTGAACGGGTTCGAAGAAGCTCAGCCGCTGGGGGTTTGGCTAAAGCCCAACTATTGGGCATCCAAGGAGCTCGATCGGTAAGTAGCTCGGTCGGTTGTAAGGATTTAGCTAAAATCTGTCCGTTGAAGCTCTTCCGTGGCTACTGGTGCTGAGTATCGAACTGGACTTCGGTAGGAGCGAGGTTTATCCCCAACAGTATCTTTATTCTTAAATGAGTGCTAAATCGATCCTGCCGACCTTCTTTTCCAAGGTTCATCTCCATCCTCTTCTCCAATCTCAAGAAATACCTCAAAAGAAGGCGACTATCCAGAGATCTACTGCTTCTGCCATCAGATTTGAGCCAGATCCATCCATTCCTGCTCCATCACTGGTATTTCAACCTCCACCTCCATCAACGGTCATGGTAGATTCGGAGCAGTTTAACCTACTGATGCAACGAATTTAGAACCCCACCGAGATAGTGCAGGCCATGTGGTAGCCTCCGACGGTGACTCCATCAGAAAACCCACTATCAGGATGTCGAAAATCGATCCCAAGGAAGAACACTTGGGCTAGCATACCCGTCGCCCCTGGAAAGAGAAAATAGAGAGTAGAGAATCCGTATTCGGATCATGATTCTCCTCTGGAGGAGATCCTTTCCATCTATAGTCGAAAGCCATCCAAGATCTGCAATTGAAACAACATCCTCGATTACAAACTCTAGAAGATGGACCGATGGATTGAGAAACTCCGCCATGTCACCCCGGCTTGCTGTGACGACATCTGCATCGATTCCCTTTCTCTTCCCGAATTATATAAGAGCTCGTTCCGTCGAACTTCAAGTTCCCTCAATTTAAAAGCTACAATAGAACCTCTGATTCGATTGATCATCTGAAGGCCTTCCGGACCATAATGCTACTCCATGACGCACGAGATGCCATATTATATCGAGCTTTTCTATCTACCTTAAAGGGAGCAGCAAGAAATTGGTACTCGACATTGAAATTAGGTACGATATTCTCTTTTGACCAGATGAGCCATCAGTTCATGGCTCACTTCATCAACAGCCGACATCCGCACCGAGGTTCAAATTTTTTTATGAATGTCAAGCAGAAGGAGGGAGAATCCATCCGAACTTATATTACTCAGTTTAATGCTGCTGCATTAGAGGTTCGAAACCTAGATCAGTCTGTTGCAATGGTCGTACTTAAGGGTGGCCTTTAGAAGAATGATTTGCTGTTCTTCCTGAAGAAGAAGTATCTCAAAAACTTTACCGATCTACTAGCTCGAATTGAGGGATATACCCATATGAAAGAAGCCTTCAAGTTGAAGGATGAAAAAGCCGTAGGAGAGCAACGGACGGACGAGTCTAATAAATCCACCATCGATGAACGGTCGAGTGAAGTTTGGCCGTGCTCGCGGACTCCCTCCAAGCGTAAGCGATCTCGAACTCCTTTTCGAGCTCGTCATCAAGGAAGTCCTGACAGAAGGATGCGAAGAAGTCCTCTCCTCGGAAGGTTCTGCAACTACACCTCCTTTAACGCTCCAAAAACTCAAGTTCTGATGAAAATCAAGAATCAGTTATTAAGATCATAAGAATTATGATCTTTTTCAAACAAGCACGATCGAAGCAAATACTACCTCTACCATCGGAACCACGACCACGATACTGAAGAATGCATTCAGCTCTAAGACGAAATCGAGGAGCTCATTAGAAGAGGTTGATTGGATCGATTTCTTAGATGCTAGTCTGTAGCAGAAGAAGATCAGCCAAGGCGCTGTTGTAATCAGAACCACCAATGACGAAGGAATAACAAGGAGGTCGGTCGCTTTCCGGCATTATCAATGCTACCTTTGAGATGGGCTTGGTACTTCGACGAGCCATTATCTTCCAGCCTCAAAGCCAAGAGAAGCTTGCTCCAAATTGAGAAAACTAGCATAAAATAGAGAAGGTCGTCCAGTTCGAAACTTATCGTCTGAAGAAACTTGGAGGAATAATGCTCCCACGACCTTGAAACACAAAGAATCTAAGAATGTGCTGTCAGTAATTTTTCTTTAATAAAATTTCTTCATTTCAATATTATTGTTTCTTGGTGCAAAAACTATATGATGACAGGAAAGAAGCAGTCAATAGTGGCCGTGTTAGAAATAGGAGGAAAACCTCGTCCTAACATGAGCAAGTCAAAGTCTTTCAACCTCGGCTAGAGATAAGATCTCTCTTGAGCTTCTACGTCAATAGGAGATAAGATCTTCTTCAACCTCGGCTAGAGATAAGATCTCTCCTGAGCTTCAAAGTCTACGTCAACAGAAATTAAGATCTCCTTCAACCTCGGCTAGAGATAAGATCTCTTCCGAGCTTCTACGTTAATGGGAGATAAGATCTCCTTCAACCTCGGCTAGAGATAAGATCTCTTTCGAGCTTCAAAGTCTACATCAACATGAGATAAGATTTCCTTCAACCTTGGCAGCTAGAGATAAGATCTCTTCCGAGCTTCAAAGTCTATGTCAACAGGAGATAAGATCTTCGTTCAACCTCGGCTAGAGATAAGATCTTTCTCGAGCTTCAAAGTTTACATCAATAGGAGATAAGATCTCCTTCAAGCTCGACTAAAGATAAGATCTCTTCCGAGCTTCAAAGTCTACGTCAATAGGAGATAAAATTTTGTTCAACCTCGGCTAGAGATAAAATCTCTTCCGAGCTTCTACGTCAACAGAAGATAAGATTTTCTTCAACCTCGGCTAGAGATAAGATCTCTCCTGAGCTTCTACGTCAATAGGAGATAAGATCTCCTTCAATCTTGGTTGAAGATAAGATCTCTTTCGAACTTCAAAGTCTATGTCAATAGGAGATAAGATCTTCTTCAACCTCGACTAAAGATAAGATCTCTTTCGAGCTTCAAAGTCTATGTCAATAGGAGATAAGATCTCCTTCAACCTTGGCTAGAGATAAGATCTCTGCCGAGCTTCAAAGTCTACGTCAACAGGAGATAAGATCTCCTTCAACCTCGGCTAGAGATAAGATTTCTTTCGAGCTTCTACGTCAATAGGAGATAAGATCTTCTTGAACCTCGGTTGGAGATAGGATCTCCCTTGAGCTTCAATATCTATATCAACCAGAGATGAGATCTCCTTCAACCTCGATTGGAGATAGAATCTCCTCCAAGCTTCAACGTCTGCGTCAACAGAAGATGAGATCTCTTTCAATCTTGGCTGGAGATGAGATCTCCTCCAAGCTTCAACTTTAACGTCAACCTTGGCTGGAAATAAGATTTTTTCAAGCTTTAACCTGAACTGGTGCAGAGCCCTGAAGAGAACTTCGATGGTCTCCCTTTTTGTACTTTCTTTCTTCGAGTTTCGAACTCGAAAGTAGGAGGACTATTGTTGGAGATAAATCCCGCTTCCATCAAAGTCTAGCCTGGGGCTTAGCCTAATGCAGTTGGTAATCGTGGAAGAGCTTCAATCAAAAATTCTCTCGCAGCAGTCGAACCCCACCCGATCTCCTCCAACGGTCGAAGTCATTTAGTGGTCGAACTCCTCCAACGATCGAACCTCAGTCGAACTCCTCAGTGGTCGAGCTCCAACCGAACTTCTCCAGCGATCGAACTTCTTTTGAACTCCTTCAGTCGAGCTTCTATGGGAGCCAAACTTCTTTCAGATTTTTTCTTCAGTCGAGCTTCTACGGAAGCTGAATTTTCTCCGAATTTCTCCTTCTGTCAAACTTCTATGAGAGCCAAACTTCTTTTAGATTTCTCCTTCAATCGGGCTTCTACGAGAGCCAAACTTCTTTTAAATTTTTTCTTTAGCCGAACTCTTTCAGCCGACCAAACTTTCCAGCGGTCGAGCCCCAACCAAACTCCTTCAGCCGACCGAACTTCACAATGGCCGAGCCCCAATCGAACTCCCTCAATCATCGAATTTCTGCCGAACTCTCCAAGAGTCGGACTTCTTCCAGACTTCTCCTTCGATTAGACTTCTCCAAGATCCGGACTCTTCCCAGACTTCTCCTTCGATCGGACTTCTCCAGGAGCCGGACTCCTCCTAGACTTATTCTTCGATCGAACTTCTTCAAGAGCCAGACTCCTCCCAGACTTCTCCTACGGTCTGACTTCTATAGGAGTTGAGCTCCTTCCAGAATTCTCTTTCGGTTGGACTCCTACGGGAGCCGAATTCCTTCCGAACTACTCCTTCAGTCAAGTTTCTACAGGATCCGAACTCCTTCCGCACTCCTCCTTCAGTCAAGTTTCTGCAGGAGCCAAACTTCTTTCGGACTTCTCCTTCGGTCGAACTCTTTCAGGAGCCAAACTTCTTCCGAACTTCTTCTTTGGCCGAACTCCTTCCGGACTTCTCCTTCAATCGAATTCCTCCAGCGGATTGCTCCCAAATGATCTCCTTCAGACATATTCCCTTTAGGAGTTCAAGCTCCTCTGAAATTGATGTATGTCGAAGCTCTTCACCGACCAATACCTGCTTCCTTCAAACTTCGATTATTGAATCTCAACGAACGGTCATTATCAGTTTGTCGATGCCTCTCCCTCTTCATACCAAATCCTATATGGCCTCGAGCGGCTCAGTACCGAACAATTACGACTGTCGCTATCAGTCTGCTATAGATGGCGCTATAGGTGGCACCCTCCTCCATGACAGACTCTATCAGACCTCGAGCGGCCCACTACCAGATAGCTGCAGCTATCTCTATCAATCCGCTACAAGCTCCGTCTATAAAAAGGGATCCTTTAGATATGTTTTCTTTAAGCTCTTCTCTCCTCTTCTAAACTCCGTCGATCTCTTTGCTGAGCACTCCATTTCTGTTGGCCAAAAGAGCTGACTTAATCATCGGAGGATCCTGCTAGAATCACCACCACCGACTCCGGACGAAATTTTATTTTGTAGATCACCAACGGCAACTTCGTCTTCCTTGGCTCCAGCTCGATCCGACGTCAACCAAATTCTGCACCAACAAGCTTAAATTCAATCGGATCAAAATTGGATGATAGGGATCCTATATCAATGATTCAAGTTGTTGGATGTGATCTACTATTTCAAAACTATTTGCATATCAAAAATCATATGATTTGAAAACTCCTATCCCATGTATCAAGTAATCAAAAATATATCTAATTCAATTTTATTTAGGCTATTCAATTTTTGACTTCTTCATGCATAGACTAGAGATCTTCAAATTACATAATTTTTTGTATGCAAGCAATTTTGAGGTAGTAAATCTCATTCAAAGACTTGGATCATTGATGTTGGATCTCTATTATAGAGTTTTAGTCTGACCGGATCTGAGTCCAAATCCGATCGATCTGATTCTAGTCTGACTCTCTCTATATATAATCTAATTATTTGACTTGATGCATTATCGGTGAAAATTAAGGATGATAATTTTAGCCGACCCACTAGATGCTCGACCCGACCTACCCCAATTAGAACGTTGAAAGTATAGATTCTAGAAAAAAATTATCCAAAACGAGTTCAGATCGGATGTAAGTAATTGTATGCCCTGTTTTCAATCCGACTTAATATAATCATAATCTAAATTTTTTTTTCAAAATTATAATTATTTTATAATATTTATATAATGAGTTTTTTATCCGATCTGCATCTCTACTTGACTCGATCCAACCTGCCCCGATCCAAGTGAAGAAGAGATGGATATGGGTATAATATTTTTAATGGGTAAGAATATTGACCAATCCGATCCATATCCACTTCATTGCCATCTCAAGTAAAGATGGTGGCTAACGTCAAGTTGAAGATGGGTTAAGCAAGCCTATGTTTTGTGAATAGAATCACGTAATTAAATAAATATATTTTAGTTTCATGTCCTTTACTTTTTGATTTTTGAATATGTAATATCATTCCTTATGTTTACGACAATAAACATGAATGTGTGGACCATTGATGACTGATAGGGATGGAATAGGCCAGACAGCCTATTAGAGGCCTGTGGCTTAGTCTACTATCGACCTGACCTGATCTGATCTATTTATCTAAATAAATTAGGCATAGATTTTTAAAAAGATATGTTTAAATAAATAGGTCAGACCTAAAATTTCAAAGTTTAATCTGAAAGCTTGCAGGCCAGCCTGTATAAGAATAGCCTGTGTTATATTTGATAGACCTTTGGACCTATGCTGAGATTTTGAAGACCTACATCTTAGCATATTTAAAGATTTTAATATTTATAAATTTTTAAATACATTTTCAGGTTAGATCAGACTTTTTTATTTCGTAAAACAGATCAGATCAAGTCTCATTTTAAGCATACAGTCCGACAGATTAAGCTTGGACTAATATTTTATAATACAGTCTGATCTATTTAAGCTAAAGTCTGATCTGATCTATTTTCATCTCTAATGATTGACTAGTTCTGCTTGGAGTGCTCGAACTAGTTTGGCTGGATGAACAAATCTATTTAGAGCGGTGAAACCGATGTGAAAATAGAAGGCAAAAACACCAAAAGTCACCAAACTTTGTCTGGCTGGGAATTCTCCAATCTTTTAGTCAGATAAGAATTTTAAAAGATACTGAAGACTCGAGAAAAGTAAGAGAGCGCAGGAATGCATGTACTCGGAGATCTCCCAGGTGTTGTTTATACAAGATGAGGGTCGGTGTCTGTTACAAAGGAATATAGATGTGTGCGTTAACTACTTAGTGACCATCCGCACGTTCTTACGATAATGGTTGCCCGTTTGGCAAACTTGGAGCTATGGTGAGTTTTCATTTGCTGGTTAGCTCGTATCAGCAAAGGTTATATTCAAGACATATCACCTTACCTCTTCTTCCAAGCATGATCATTTGAATATCCTATTCCTTAAAGATTTATGAACATGGCAGGCATCTTTGCTATCTTTTCATATCCTATTCCTTAAAGATTTATGGACATGGCAGGCATCTTTGCTATCTTTTCATATCCTATTCCTTAAAGATTTATGGACATGGCAGGCATCTTTGCTATCTTTTCATGCATCATATATATATAGAGAGAGAGAAGACAAACAAGTGGTAGATTATTTGGCAGGTAGAGTTATGCTTGTGGCTGATATGGATATCCATTGTTTTTCTTTTATTCAAGCTGATGATTATGGCATCCATATTTTCTTAGACATCACTAATGATCTAAGCTCTACTGCTTCGTTGTTCATTGGATCTCTATTGAGTTGTTGAGATTTTGCCTCAAGTTCCTGGTTTTGCTTTGACTGTTGTGTTTCTGTCAAATTTCTTGCCTAGATTTCATACAGCCGCTGACACGGCCAAACAATTGTTTTCATACAGCTGTTATGTGTTATATCCTATAGTTTTTCCAATTATGTTGTCAGGGGGTGCAGTGTGTAGCGGTCTGGATCCACCATCCCTCTTTCCCTCCATTGCTTTGCAACAGTTACCGGCTCTGATGTTTACTTTTAGATGTTTGTTACTTCTTCGCTCGCTGTTTCCTTGGCTCTTGCGATGAATTATTTGAAGAATATCACATTTTCTTCCACCGTTACATCACTTCCGCATGCTGTTATATTAAAGTCTCTGGAGGAGGATCGATGCGCCTTTTTTTTTTTTTAATAATAATGGAGGCTAAGGAATAGCCACCGGTCCTTTATTGAAAAAAAAAAAAAAAAGAAGATTTATAGATTATAAAGAGTTACAAAAACAAAGCACTCAAAAAAAATTATAGGTTCCAAAAAAATTATTGAAGATAAACATTAGTGCATTTTGTTGGAGGCTATTAATCTGCCATCCGACTCACCAATTCAGCCAATAGACCATCGAATATCGATGGATGTTCGCTGGCTGACGATCGACGATGGATGATAAATGGTCGACGAATTACTCGATGAATCATCGATCGATCGACTTGATGATTAATCATCCGATTAATCATCGCCACTGAGAAGGCTGCCCGAAAGATCAACACTCGTCGATCCATCAACCGTCCTGTTGATATATTAGCAGTTGCGCCGACATATGACCATCTGATAGATAATCGAACTGACAACCGATAATCGATGATTGCTTATTTCGATCAATTAACCATCGATCAGAAATCATTAAGGCAACAATCGGCTTAAAGTCCTTCGACCGACGATCAATTGGCACAAAGTCAGCCAATCAACCGATGATCGGTCGACCTCAAATTAGCCGACTGACCGACAGAAGCTCTCCAAATAATCTATCCAGCTCTCGATTGGCCCTATAAATCTACTTTCAAGAAGAGCGGGCAACGATGATTAGTGGATAGTTTTAATTACTTATCCACGATCACACTATATCGAAAGAAGAAAGATCCATGTACTTAGCGGTTATCACTCTAACATCTATAAAAGAAAGATAACATGATCAGTTTGGTAGGATACATCTAATATTTTTAAAGTAATCTCTATTACTTTGCTCTTAAATTCTTGTTCGATCAATCCATCCTACTAACTTAAGTATCGAAGGATCTCCGCTGGAGCCAACTCCGATCAGTATGGACTTCTTTATTGCAGAATTTTCGACGTTCATTTGTAGGTGCAGATGGATTGGTCACAATAGATTGGCGCGCCAGGTAGGAGTAGATAAAAAATGATTAGTAAATCTTTGTCAACTGTTATGATAGTAAAAATGCGCGCTCGCAACTCGTTCAGCTCCGTCGGACAATTATTCCAGTGAGAAGTACTTTCTCCTCCACCGCCGTCAGTGATGAAATCGAGCTCTTCACATCCGACAGTCACAATGGATGCACAAGTCCAGCAACTAGTTGTATTGATGCAGCAGGTCCGAATACTGATGGAGGCTGTTCACGGTCTCCAACAGTAACCGCATGCAGTGGTGGAAGGCCCAATGATGCATTTTGTTGGAGGATAGCAATGTCGGAAAAACTTATAGGTTTCAAAAAAATTATAGAAGATAAACATTGGTGCATTTTGTTGGAGGCTGTCAATCTGCCATCCGACTCACCAACCCAGCCAATAGACCATCGAATACCGAAGGATGTTCGCTGGCTAACGATGGATGATGGATGATCGACGAGTTACTCGATGAACCATCGATCGATCGACTCGACGATTGACGTTCCACTAACCTAGTCGATAGTTGATCAATTAGTTGAAAGATGGTAATTAACATCCGATCAATCATCGCCACTGAGAAGGCTGCTCGAAAGGTCAACACTCGTCGATTCATCAACTATCCTATCGATATATTAGCAATTGCACTGACATATGACCATCTGACGGATAATCGAATTGACAATCAATAATTGGTGATTGCTTCTTCCAATCGACTAACCATCGATCAGGAATCATTAAGATAATAATCGGCTTAAAGTCCTTCGATCGATAATCGATTGGCATAAAGTCAGTCGATCAATTGATGATCGATCGATCCCAAATCAGCCGACTGACCGATGGGAGCTCTCCAAATAATCTATCCGGCTCTTGATTGGCCCTATAAAACCGCTTTCGAGAAGAGTGGACAACGGTGATTGGTGAGTAATTTTAATTACTTACCCACGATCACACTACACCAAAAAAAGAGGAATTCATGTACTCAGCGGTTATCACTCTAACACCTATAAAAGGAAGGCAACCTGATCGGTTTGGTAGGACACATCTAATATTTTTAGAGTAATCTCTATTACTTTGCTCTCAGATTTCTGTTCGATCAGTCCATCCTACTAACTTAAACATTGGAGGATCCTCGCTAGAGCCAACTCCGGTCAGTGTGGACTTCTTTCTTATAGGATTTTTGGCATTCATTCGTAGGTACAGATGGATTGGCCACAATAGATTGGCGCGCCAGGTAGGAGTAGATAAAAAATGATTAGTAAATCTTTATCAACTGTTACGATGGTAAAAACATGCACTTGCAACTCACTCAGCTCCATCGAACAATCATCCTGGTGAGAAGTACTTCCCCCTCCACCATCGTTAGTGATGGAATCGAGCTCTTCGCATCCAATAGTCACAATGGATGCACAAGCCTAGCAACTAGTTGCATTGATGCAGCAGGTTTGAATGCTGACGGAGGTTGTTCATGGTCTCCAAAAGTAACCGCATGCAGTGGTGGAAGGCCCAATGATGCAGGCAATACCATCTAGGCACAACCACTGCATCTCGAGGCATTCCACCATCTCTTTATCGGAGCGAACATCTCGACATTCTCACCGGATGGAGGCTCCATCTCCTCACTGCTCGCGAGGAACCACCTATCGATCGCAACACTCCATTTTTCTATCTTTCTGTCGGAGTCAGCATAAGGAGAAATGGCCGCGAGATTCGACCCCCTCCTCCTCCATCAGTTCCTCAGAAGGATCAACCCCGGGGATGTCTCGTCAGTGATGATTCAACGACCATGAGTAGAAGCTTAAGCAAATTGACCATCCCAGATCCAGGAGGATACAAAAGGAGGATTCTCCAACGGTCTCCGCATCCATATAGCTCCTCCATTCTCCTTGCACATCTTGGACATGTCGATCCTGTCATGGTTCAAAATACCTTAGATGGAGTCGTATGATGGCTTCACCGATCCAATCGATCATCTTTAGAGCTACAAGGCTCTCATGATGATCTAGGGGATGAATGACGCCTTCATGTGCATCGACTTTTCGATCATCTTTTAGAAAGCTGCTCGAGCTTGATACTCTGGACTTCAGTCGAGAAGTATCGATTTCTTTGAGCGGCTCGAAGACTCCTTTGTGGCTCACTTTAGCATCAACAAAAGCAAGCCACAAACTTCAGACAGTCTCTTCTCGATTAAGTAGAATGAGAGAGACTCTCCGAACCTTCGCAGCACATTTTGACGCCGCTGCGCTTGAGGTCCGAAACCTCAACGAAGACGTGTCTATTTCAGCCATGAGGAAGGATCTGCGGGCTCTCGATTCACCTACTAGTTGGATAAGAATCTCCTCCAGACTTATGCCAAACTTCTGGAGCGTACGGATAAATACATTTATGCAGAAGAGGGCGCTTCTGACCGGTGCCAATAAAATGAAAAGGATCAAAAGAAAAAACAATGGAAGAATGATGCTTCGATCAGATCCAACCGATCCATTTCGAACAAAGAAGCGACGTCTTCTTAATTGAACTCAGTGCTGACCAATATGAAGAGTTGGTACGACACTTACACTTTCCTCTCTACTCCACGTGCGCAAATCTTGATGAAGATTGAAGGAAAGAATTATCTTCACCGAGCCCCATCGATGAAGAACCGAGACAAGGACAAAAGAAAGTACTATCAATTTTATCGTGACTACGGCCATGACACCAAACTATGCTTCCAGCTGAAGGATGAGATCGAGGCTCTCATTCGATGGAGATTTCTTAGAAAGTTTTGGCTCGATCATCCGATATAGCCCCATGTCGATCAACCACCAGTGTCGAAGGAGATTCATCTAAATCAATCGACGACCAAGGTGATCAACATGATCTTTGGGTGACTAAGAGTCGGAGGGCAACATCCAAAGAAAAATCGATTAAGAAATGATAATTTATTCTCGAGCGATAGAAGGTCATCAATGAAAAAATGGACAAGCTCCCCGTCGGCTAAATGTTATAATTGACCGACGGTCGGTGTACCATAGTTGGCATGATTCAACAACTGATTGATGGATGGCGATCATCAGTCGGTTTTTTTTTCGACGAAGACTATGGGTTGGTACATCTTAAACAATCGATGTAGCTAATCAAAATAAGTCAGTCCCCTACGATATAACAACTGACTGATCAGAAAGAAGACTATCTTCTACAACTCAAATAGCCGACTGACAGACTAACAGGCAATACCGACGTATAACTTTCTTACGAAATAATAAAGGAAGAAAAGCGTCAAGCTACTGGTTGTGAACTAGTTGGTTTATCCTGACTAGTAAAGAACACAGCCTTTACCATTTTGACTATGGTTGAATCGAGAGACGGTTAGCTTTCACCCGATCATCATGATCAAGCATTGGTCGATAAAAAATCGACTAAAAGTCGGTTAGAAACCAACATAAGGTTGGCTTATTCCCGACCTATGAATATCTCAACAAACGACTAAGTATTGGTTGGTTAGAAAATTGACTTTAAGTTGGTTAAAAACTAGTCGATGATTAGTTATATAAAATCGACTAATGATCAATTGACAATCGATCAACCAAAATTTTTACAGATGAACTTTATTCATCTAAACTAAATCAGAAAGATGACTCAACTCATTCAGCAAAGATGAATCAAAAGCTGACAGATGATGTTAGTTCGGATTCAACCACTGGATGATGGACAATCATTAATGGCAAGCAACAAAATGAAGCTTGAAGCAATGCCACCTATCGACTCCCTGCATTCGTTGTGAAGTACAAAATTATTACACCGAACTTGAAAGTGGGGGGCAACTATTGGGAGGCTGTTAATCTACCATTCGACTCACAACCCAGCCAACAGACCATCGAACACCGATGGATGTTTGTCGGCTGACGATCGATGATGAACGATGAATGGTCGATGAGTTACTCGATGAACCACCGACTGATTGACTTGATGATTGACGTTCCACTAACCTAGCCGATTATTGATCAATTAGTTGAAGGACGATAATTAACATCCGATCAATCATTGTCACTGAGAAGGCTGCCCGAAAGGTCAACACTCATCGATCCATCAATTGTCCCGTCGATACATTGACAGGAGCACCGACATATGACCATCTGATGGATAATTGGACTGATAATCGACAATCGGTGATTGCTTCTTCCGACCGATTAATCGTCGGTCAGAAATCATTAAGGCAATAATCGGCTTAAAGCCCTTCGATCGACGATCAATTAGCACAAAGTCAACCGACCGACCGATGATCGATCGGTCCTAAATCAACTGACTGACCGATAGGAGCTCTCCAAATAATCTATCTGACTCTTGATTGGCCCTACAAAATCGCCTCCGAGAAGAGCGGACAATGGTGATTAGTGGACAATTTTAATTACTTATCCGTGATCACACTACATAGAAAAAAAAAGGATCCATGTATTCAGCGGTTATTACTTTGATATCTATAAAAGAAAGATAATTTGGTCAGTTTGGTAGGACACATCTAATACTTTTAGAGCAATCTCTGTCATTTTGTTCTTAGATTCCTGTTAAATCAGTCCATTCTATTAACTTAAGCATCGGAAGGTTCCTATCGAAACCAATTTCGGTCAGTATAGATTTTTTTTTTTTACAGAATTTTCAGCGTTCGTTTATAGGCACAGATGGATTGACTGCAATATGTTTGATCGCTGTTCAAATCTTTCTAAAGTCAGTAATCTTCTTTGATTTATATAGGATAGATCAGCCATTGAAGTGATTTAGAGCATTAGATGCCACAGAAGTAGAGAAAGGGGCTTTGCCAAGGAAGAGTCTTGCATTACGCTCTCTCCAAACATGACCACGCCACCACAGCCATCGGCATTAGAATGATTGGTTGAAATCTCTTGGAGAAAGTTCTCAGAATCCATTCATGGCAAAGGAGGAACGATGCATTTACTACTTTATGTTCTCCTATAAAAGTTTCTTGTATAAAGGCATCCAACACACCTTTAGGGACCGTTTTTGATCTTTTGTCTTACTTCTGGAAACATTCTATGGTTTTCCTAACGTAATCTTCTTACCAAAAAACAAAAAAGAGGCATATCACCTTGGTTGCATGTGTAGTTCTGGGATGTTGCCTGTTTATCACATTGTGCTGATTGTAGGTGGCTTTAGATCAACTCAAGTCCGGCCTGGTTTGGGCAAAAACGTCCCTTAGCCCATACCTAAGCAGCATGTATTAAGTGCGCATGTAATCAATTATAATCCAGTGATTATACGATATACATGATGATGACCTACATCATGAAATTGGGCACCTAGAACCTAATTTTTAACCTTTTATGTGATGACTTAAAGTTTGTGTTTAGTTTTAATTTTAATTTGTTTGTTTTGAAAACATGGTGCTAACAAAAATAGTCATTTGCATCCAATGACATATCATTTAAACAATGACCTTTTAATTTTATTAAAACAAAGGAATGGCTTTCTTAATATCTTTTAGCTTCTTCAGTGGTCTTGCATGCAACGAAAATCATGTAAGGCCAGGTTCAATTGGGTTCAAGCTGAGCAAACCTTAGAACTAATAGCTACATGCCAGCTTAGACTAGATTGAAATTCCAAACTACAAGCATGCTGATCTTATTTAAATTGAAATTCCAAACTGCATGCTTGCTCTGCGGACATGGTTTGCCTCATTTGTACCCACACGCCCCTACGATATTTTATGCGCCATGATCTTTTATGCTCCAGAGTAATGTTTATGCTTTCCAAGTAATGCTTTTGAAGCTCCTGATTGGAAGAAAACCAGTAGAAAGAACAGAACCATCTCAATGCCACTCTAGAGTCACATTGGTGTGCATCCCTTTGGTTGGCACCATTTTATCTGAAGAAATCTCATTTTGGTTATCATTTTATCTGAAGACTTCATTCCATAGTTCGTAGGCTATGCCTCAGCCCTCCGACAGATTAAAGCTTCCAATCATAGTGGATCCTGTGATAGAAACACAACGGATCTGAAACACTTATGCCGGCTCCACTGTTTGTAGTTTCTGAAAACGTTCCATATTTACAGTTCTAATTTGCTTTGCTTCCCAGTATAATGTGAGGTTGCGCAGGTCGCAGCCATTGCTGTCCTCTGTGTCCCACCAGAACCTAGTTTCAGGCCCAGATATCCTGCAGTCTGTCTTGCCTTCTGTGCAGTAGACCTTTGAGGCACGCTGAGAGTTATGGAGTCATCAGCTTGTACGTTAACCAGAAATCCTGTCTTTTGATAGAAAAATCATAATTTATTTACCTGACGAGCATTTTAAGCCTGCAGCAAGTGAGTGCAGAGATAGATTGCCTCCTATGCGTGCTCCAAACGGTTCTCTTGATAGATTGCACTGTTCATGTTATTCTGGGAATTCAGAGATAGAGTTCATTGCATAATGTGGGCTGATTCAGAAGAAATCTCTTTTTTCTCTTCAGCACAGTTGGAAAAAAGTTATGTACCAGTTATTTTTCTTGCATTCTGGAAGATCATTTGTAGATATATGAGCTATATGAAAATACTTAAATATATATTAACTAAATTTATGAAAGCTATTTTGAAGTTGTTAAATTACAAGCAACGTTATGTGTCGGTTCTTTTTCTTGCATTCTGGAAGATTGCTTGTATGGATTACTAAAGGATTGTTATTTTGTCGTATGATGGGTAGAATGATTCATTTACTTTCTTCAAACCTGCTACATGTACAAAGTGCAGAAAATGCAAAAGATAAAAAATGTGCTTTAATGATTTTTTGAGCAAAATTGTATGTGAACTTGAAAAACTAACTGTATTAACATTATTTGGAGTATCACATCCCTCAATGTTGCCTGACAAAGGAACCTAATTAATGGATATCTGAATCAGGAAAAGATGATACTTGTGTATTTAAAACTTGTAAATTTCTATATTATTCATAGATCGAATTACTTGTTGTGTAAATAAAAGAAAGGACCTGTATATAAATTTGTTTTTAGGAGAAAATTCAAAATTATGAGGTGTTAAATAAAGGAATCAAAGGAACACCAAAAAAACAAAAAAAAAATCATCTTAAATTAACCTTTGAGGCTGATATGGAGCTAGAAGGGCCCCTTAAAGAATAATGAGGCAAGTGGCTCATGTGCTGTTATGGTGTGGGACAATGCATGGATGGTTCTTTCGGCAATGTGAACCAGTAATCAGCTCTCATTGTGATTGATACTTTGTTCAAAAAACTAAAATATTTTGATAATCATGTTATCTTTGAGTTGAAATTTGGCACATTACAGTTGGAAGTTATTTCTGCCAGACAGACACATTAATCTCAAATTCATAAATCAAGTAATGGTGTGCAGGATCTGTGACTGGCTGTTAAGAGATTCTGGCATTTCTGTTTGACATGTCTAGAAGAAGATGATTCAAGGACACAGCAGGCATGCCATGTATGCTTTATGCTTCATGTTATTGAACTTACCATATGTTGCTCATGCTAGCTTTCTTATATAAGTTGATTAAAACCTTTCTGATATATTTTTCTCAGAAAATCCTTGCTGGCTTATAAAAAGAGGAGATGAAACATTCTAAAGAAAGTTCTTTTCATGCTGGTCTGGCTGGTTATTTTTCTTTATCAGGAGGCTTTGAAAGATTGAGTAAATCAAATAGCCAGGTTCCTTTCTTCCTTTCTTTCTTCTCCTTCATTTCTTTTTTTGTTTTTTTTGAAGCTTTCCTAGGGACCATGGTCATAGAACCCTGTCCCCAAAGTTGAGACAAGGTCTGAATTACCAATAGAGTTTCTTGAAATACCTTTTCCTATCATTAGTAATTTTGAATTCTTATGTTGCGGCAGACATGTAGCCAAATCTACAAGGGACACTAATTGGAGTTTTTGGTCGGTGATAAGCTATGCATGGCAAAAAATAAGAAAAGTTACCATATCAACTCACAGTTCAGCATGAATGGAATACCATGGACCTCAAGTTCCAGGATCATGCATGGAGAAGAACAAGTCCATTATTCTGGACGCTATCTTTAAAAAATAGAAGCATTTATGGACCTAAAATACCATGGCAGCTGAGCATTTTTGTAAATTAACGAGTCAAACAAACTATCAAACTATTCAAAGCTACAGATAACCAGCAAGTTTGTGATCCAAATTCCTACCAATATTCAGTTTGCAGCAGATTTTCTGCTCTTATCTTGGAGACTGGTTACAATTTCACAACATAGATAGGCCCAATTTTGTAATTACAGCACTCAATCTTCCAATTTGTGCATCCACATATAGTCTGGCAATCTATTTGTTTGCATAGTTTTTACAAAGTGGACTTGGAAATCATTATGTGATCCGAGCTTTGTAGCCCTCAAGAAGAGAAGAAGCAAACAAACTTTGAAATTTCTAATACGAAGAGAATGATGCAAAGAATTAAAGCAAATAAGAAAGTAATATCTCAACAGGTAAAGAAATGACCCAATGAAGGCTTGATCTCATGAGTGGAAAAGCAACAAGCACAAAATAAAAATTCTACGAGATGGAATGAATGATCATCACGCCTGAGAATTTGATACGAGAGGAAGTCCATGGGATCTCCCAAAGAATTCAATAGAAATTAGTTAGACGGTGTGTCGAGAGATGCCGGCCTAAGTCTCCCTTTTAAAGCTTGATGATGGCAGGAACCGACCCGGAATCATTTTTGTATTGTGTCCACACCACTAGTAACCGTGTGTTGACCATGCGCCCAATAACCTCTCTACTTGATGCAATCACGTCCCTAACCTTCTCTTGATTGGTTTTAATGTTTGACTTGATCGGTCCATATTTGTATAAATATTTAAATGAATAAATAATATATTATATATATTAATAAATATATTAATTTTGTAATAATAATAATAATAATAATTTATAGAACTAATAAATATATTTTTATATAATCTATTAATTATTTAATATATTAATAAATATAGTAATATTTTATTTATAATATTTTATTAAATTAATAATTATATTTTTATGATATATATTATAAATAGTGTTGATATTATATAATCAATAGTCTTGAATTTATGTAGAATATCAAATAGATCCAAAAATCTTTAATCATAATCTATCAAATATAGTGATCTTGATCAAATTAATACTGAATTCAGATTATCAATCATCTTAATGATCCTATAAAATCATCAAACACTATCTAAAAGAAAAAAATAATTTTTTAATTCCATCACTCTGGAATGATAGAGATGGAAACCAACCGATCTTCTAACTTTTAAATCTATATACAATCAGCTTTTAACCTATGCATACCTTCCAAATTATTATTTTTTTTTAAAAAAAAGCTAGGGAAGGTTTTGAACATAAAGGTCAAATATGAGCCCCTTTAATATGAGAACAAATTATTTGGACATCATGTATTAACGTTGGATGATAAACATGCCAGCCTATCCATTAACTTAATTGAGATGGTTCGTGAAGCCAGTCAAGCAGACCAACTCGAGAATTCTAACAAAAGTGGGGCGCAAAAGTTTGAATTAAAAAAATGATCTCGCGCTACGGGGCATATAGATATATTTTAAAAAAAACCATGGCCGGCCACGTAGAATTAGAGAAAGGACAATTTAATTAGAGTAAAAAATAGACCATGCCTAAAATCTAAATATGTAATTTCGAAGAGGCATTCATTAGAACACATCAAAGTAAACATGGGACGCGGAGAAGCATTTATAATTTTATTATCCGAGGCGGTTCTCCCCGCCTTCTCCCCGTCCCCTAAATTATGCCTCCGTATTGCCTGCATTAGGTGCAATTTGCACCGCATAAATCCCACGGTGGATAACACGCCACGCTACCCTTGTATTTTTACCAATTTCCGATTGCGCGCTGTCCACCATGCATTTGCTTCGGGACTTGCCCTGGTTCACTTGCATCTGATGCATGCAATAATTTCTCCTAAATTGTAGGCCCTAAAAGACCTCCCCTAAGTTAAACAATACCCTTCGCGTCTCGACATAAAAAGGAACAATATCAGACTCCGCGGGTCCCACCGCCATTCTCCCGTATAACATAATAAAGCCGGAACCGAAATGGAAATGCGCTCCGGTATCGCCGACTCCAGGCTACAAAAGGCGCTTCCGCCCACCCAGATCCTCCCGTCCAAATAAGATATTCCACCCTCCTACCGTTTCTCCTTTCAACGACCCACGCCACCCTCCACCCTACCTCCTTCGATCGCTACCAAGGGAAAGAGAGATCGATCTCGTCTCTCTTTTCTTTGGGCTCCTTTGGTTTCTAGTGAGGGAGAAGGGTTTGGGATGGCGACGGAGAACAGGGCGGAGGAGATCGTCGAACGGAGCCTGAGCGGCCGGGAGCTCGAGTACTCCGGCTGGGTCTACCACCTCGGTGTCAATACCGTCGGCCACGAGTACTGCCACCTCCGGTTTCTCTTCCTAAGGGGCAAGTATGTCGCCATGTTCAAGAGGGATCCTCACGAGAACCCTGGCATCGTTAGTATAATCTATCCTTCAGAAAAGATCCTTTATTGGCCTTTTTTTTTCTTCAACTTTTTGTTATGATCTTTGAAGTATTGATTGCTTTTTGAGTTTGCTTGAGCTAGATGATACAATATCAGGGCTTCGTGTGCGTTTCTTTGGAATTGTGGTTACTGAATATAATAATGATCAAAATTGGTTTTGTAAAGATTGATTATTTTCCTGGACCTGTTTTTGTTCTAGTTATATTTCTTTGGTCATCGAATTTCTCTATCTACCTCCTCCTGATTTTGTGTTCGATGTGATGCAATAATGGGAATTCAAAACCATGTGATTATTAGTAGAAAATTCAGGTTTTATCTTTTGTACTTTAATCATTGATCTTTTGAATTAATCGACTATCAGTTGCATAGTATGTGTCTCATACAAATTTCTTGAATCTAACAGTGTTTGAGTTTTGCATGGAATTAAGGGAGTATATTGGTATTCTTTTGATCTTTAGCTTAATTGCTAAATTGGACATTATTTATGTTTAGAATTAGAAGCATGATATCCTTTTGTATGCGATATATCACACTTACAAACGGGGGTGGCGAGTAATTGGTGGGACTGGGAAGTAAGAGGTTCCGAAGATTTGCTCAGGCAAGTACTTCTTATTGATGATGATATTAGTCAGCATGAACCATACAACATGCTAGTTTTTGATCATTAGCTTTGTTTCAAGTCATTTCGTTTAGTTTCAAACTTAAGAATTCTTCATGGAGCTTAACTAATTATGTTCGTGTCCTCTTGTTCCACATAGACACCATTGAATACTCCAAACCGCGGTTTTAAATCTTGGCAAGTCCGGGGGCATTTCAGTTGTCCCATTCCATTCCTATAAGAAAATGAGAACTTGGATGGGGTGGGACTAAAATCCATCCATGCAAGGAAAGAAGAAAATGAAAAAAAAAAAGAGAGGAAAGGAAGAAAGAACAAGAAAAAGGAAAGAAAGAAGGGAAGGGGAAGAAAAAGAAAGAAAGGAGGGAAAGAAGGAAGAAGGAAAAGGAAGGAGAAGGAAAAGAAAAGAAAGAAAGGAAGGAAGAAGAAAAGCAATGAAGGAAAGAGGGAAGAAAGGAAAGAAAAAAAAGAAAGGAAGGAAAGAAGAAGGCAAGAGAGACAAAGCGTACCCACTAGAATGCTTAAATAGGATGAATGCCGATAGAGATGGGATAGGGTGTCCTATTCCATGGAGAAACCAAAATTCCCTATCCCACTAGATTTAAAACTTTGCTCTAAACTGTACAAGATATATGGCAGGTCTTCCTTAGCTTAACCTTAAAACTTTACCATCCTAGATGATCCTCGTTCTCCTGAAAACTCCTAATTAATCCATCAATCACAATCAGCATCTGTTATTCTATGTCATTGTCCATAACACCACTTTACCAATCCTCCACCCAACAACCCATACCTTAAGGCAATGTTTGCCATCTCAGTACTGGAACGTATACCGGTAAAATCCCACTATAATGTCGGTACATGATATGGTACGGTACGGTAGTGTCGGTGTGGGGCAGTACGGCATACCAGTATGGTACTGATATGGTATGGTACGTCTCGTACCGTCCGATGGGGCGATATGGTGAATCATTGCTTAAGGATTCAATGTTCTAGATAACACTATACTTCTCCTTGCTTTGTTTAATGCTAAAAGCTCCTTCAACCTTGCCATCCTCAATACTATTTAACCTTTTCATCCTTTTTTCAGGTCCTCTACAGCTTGGCTAATGCCCAAACACCTAACCTTCTAAACTTTTGTTTCAATTTCTCCATACCTATCTGCAATGCGACCAGGACCTACCAACGGCGAAACCCTTTGATGGAGGAGCCCAAGGAGAACAAACGAAAGTTTCTATCATCTATAGCATAATTCAATTACAAAAATTGCTTGCTGGATTGTTGATAAGTCTTTAAGGACCTTTAGCTGTATCACTTGCTGTAAAAAGAACTCAACACGCAAAAACCAGAGAATAAATCATAAAAAGTCCAATGACATGCAATCAGTGGCGTAGCCAGGATTTTCATCCTAAGGATTCAATGTATAAATTAAAATAAATAAATAAATAAATAAAAAAATAAATTTAATAACATTATATTAAGTGAAAGCAAATTCAAGTACATTAATATAGTTGTCCTCGATGAGTTTTCATTTTTTGAAACCTATCCATGATGACATTATTAGGAATACCCCTAAATACATCTCTTTCTATATAAGTCACCATACAATTATTCATGAATTCATCTTCCATTCGGTTCCTCAAGTCATTCTTGATAAATTTCATTGTAAAGAATGCTCTTTTCATAGTTGCTGTGGCGACTGGTAGAATCAATGCAAATTGCATAGGCAAATATACATGATGATAAGTCAAATGCTTCTTTGTCTCAACTAATTTCTTAAAAAGCTCACTAAGTCCTTTCAGGTCGAAAAATCCGTCATCACGGCAGCTCACATCAACAATAAAATTCTAAAGTTGAATTCGAAGTTCCACCATACATTCTCCAAAATCATTCGAATACAATTCGGCCAATCTTAATATCTTCTTCAAGTTAAAGTTGGAGAACTTGTCAACTGGATTCAAGCTAGTCACACCAAGAAGCAAATCGGTGTTCATCTCATTAAAGCGGCTATTAAGCTCCGAAGTTGCTAATCAATAACTTTGTAAAATATTTCAACGCAAAAATGATGCGACCTTTTATGTTTAGAAGCTTTACGTTTTGATCTCCCTCTAAGAACATGCAACTCATCCATGCTAGGAATTAAAATATCATATTCATGTAAAATAAAGAAACCGCATCAAAGAGATCTTCCCTTCCATCTTCTCTTACCTCTTGCAATCGAACTTTTGCCATCTCAACAAGTATGCTGGCATTCACAATATCCTGTTCTTTCTTCTGCAAGGCTATGTTTAACTTATTTGTGACACCCAAAATCTCTATCATCAAGTGCAATAAGAAAGCAAAATCAAATATTTGACAAGAATCAAGAACTCCCTGTGCTTTAAATCTATCATCAAGGTCATGGGCATCACTTGCAATGTTATCAAGCACATCAATCAATGATCCAAATATAGCACTGAAATTAGTAAGAGATTTGTAATGAGATCCCCAACAAGTGTCACCAGCTCTTTTAAGATCAAGCTGTTGATTTAATCCCCATCACTTGCATGTAATGCCTCTTGAAGTTTTTTTGCTTGATCTTCTTGAATATCTTTCCCGCATTTTAAAAAAGCTCCTAACACATTCAACGCATTAGCAACCAAGCAAAAAAGCCAATTAACATCCTCATTTTTTTTTGCAATGGCAACGAGCGTCAATTAGAGCTGATGGGCAAAGCAATGAATCGAACGAGCTAATGGAGTCTCTCTTTGAATTAAAGTTTTAAGACCATTAAGCTCACCTTGCATGTTACTCGTTCCATCATAACATTGTCCACGTATATACGATGAACTCAATGAATACTTAGAAAGCAAAGAATCAACTGCTTTTTTTAAAGACAAAGCAGAAGTATCACGAACATAAATAATTCTAATAAACTTCTCCATTACGCCCCCCCTTCTATCAACATACTACAAAGCAAGAGCCATTTGCTCTTTATGTGATGCATTACGAGATTCATCCACAAGTATACCAAAGTAATTTTCACCAAGGTCCTCAGCAATGGCCTTAATTGTTTTTGTTGCCTATGCATTTACAATATCTTTTTGGATTTCAGGCAATCTCATTTGTTGATTTTTTGGAGCATTTTTCAATACCAAACTTGCCACATTTTCAAGACGATCTGTAAACCATGCCAAAACTTCACAAAAATTTTTCTTATTTAAGGACTTTTCACTTTCATCATAACCATGAAATGTCTACCCTTGACACCAAAGTAATCTCGCAACATCAACCGACGTAGTTAAGAGAATTCAGTACTCTAACTTAGCCATATCGGATTACTTATATTATCAAGAATAGTTTGAATATATTGCTTATGTCGTACCAAATGTTTACAATTATGCTTGGTTATGAGTACTATTAGGCCCACCAACATGCTTAGCAAATTTATTCTTTTAATGTCAATTCCTAAACCCGGTACTAGTAATTGAGTCTCTTTCACCTTCCTTCTTGAATAAATAACAACATAAGCAAAATGCTACATCCTTCTTTATGCTATACTCCAACCAATTAGCATGTTTATCAAATCATTCTTTCTAAAAATAGCGATTATATCCAGAAATATTTGTTTGAGGGAAATCATGACTTATGGGTTGACAAGGGCCATTTTGTATATATGCTCTCCTCACTTCATGATGGTCATTTGGATGATAATTTAAAATTGGATTTCTTTCACCTGGATCAAACTTCAAAGCATTTAAATCAACTCCTTGACTTGGTCTTTGAAAAGATTGTGATTGTGGTTATGATTGTGGTTGTGGTTGTAAAGTGTTGCAGCTAGATGAATTTTCCAATTGATCGCCACTTTCTTGAATAAGAGATAAATTTTGAGATGATGAACTAGATGGGGTGAATGCAGATGATATTTATTTGTAGTATTTTTCTATTTAAAAACTGAAAAAATGATTTTTATTAATTTTTAACGCATTGCAAATAATACAAACAAATAAAAAATATACAAAGACATAAAGTACACCTCAAAATTCAACTTCACAATCACAAATCACTATTGGCATGTATTTACTATCACAACAGTAGCAACTAATAACCAGGCCAGCAACATTCCAAATGCAATTCAATATTCAATTAATCACTAATTTACCATTCAATTAAGCCAGGAAGAAAGAGAGTGAGAAATTTGTAATTACCTCAAAACGTGAAATTAGAATAACTAGTTGAAGTTGAATTCCAATTGAAATGGACAAAGATCTGCAAATTAAAATATAAGTATTTTAAAAACTTAAATTGCAAAAAAAAAAAAAGAGAAAGAATAAACCTTTGCGGTCCGGAGATGAATAGTCATTGTTCCGTAGACATGCGGCTACAAAAGGGCAAAAAAGGGATCATGGATGTGTGACTGGGAAAGGAAAACAACTAGAAAAAGGGGGCTGCTGCTGGGCTCCATGGCGTGGGTTTAAAGGCTAAAAAGAAGGGGCTGCCGCTGGGCCCCATGAGGGACTTTGGGTTAAGTATTAAACCTTGGGTGGTGCTGTAATTTGCACCAAAACTGGAGGTTCAACTGTACCCCGAACTCTAAATGTGGGAGTTGGGTGGGTGCTGTAATTTGCACTAAAAGTTGGGGGTTCAATTGGACCCCCAACTCTAAACGTGGCTCCGCCCTTGCATGCGGTTAAGGCTTATCTAGCTCTATTGGATGAGGATGTTCATGGAAACAAGCATATCAGGATGACTGTTCATGTGGTTAAATAAGGATATTAAAATTTGGAGTCTTAGTTCATCTTTACCATGAAAAAGCAGGAAATATAAGATGATAACAAGTTAGAGTGGAGCAGTTCCTTTTTATTTTTATTTATATATTTTTTGAGATAAGGAGGGGTTGTCCACCACCATATTCAGTAATATTGAAAGTGGTCAAATACAAGGAGGTAGAACTTAAAGCAGGAAAATGGAGTATTAAGCAAAGATTTAAAGAAGAAACAAAAATGATAAACGGACGTTCTTGTTGGACATAATGCATTAATGTTTTCTCTAGAACTTCTATTATATAGCTCAAAGTTGTACTGAATTTCTTCTGTTATAATACACTTGAGGAAAATATTTTATAGATTTTATTATCATTTGAACTAATAAGGCTCACATGTGGCTTAGAATTGTTCATTGCTTACACAGCTTGACCCTACATGTTTCCATCATGCAATGCCTCTGTCAAACAAGGCTGCTGACAAATTTTATGACGGGCTTGACCCTGTGACTGATGACATGGACTCTTGACCTGGTCTATTAATAGGTCCTCATGCTCTCAAATGTCTAGGAATTTTCAGGTGAGAAAAAAAAATACTGTAACATAGAAGAGTGAATCAAGAAACTGACCTAATTTTATTAATGAACCTATTAATTGTGGAAGGCTTTCCTTAAGTTAAATTACAGACCTGTCTCCTCCAGTTGGATGCAGTGAACTTACTCCAGGTCTAGTTTTAATTGTATTTTGTGTTAGCTCTTCATCATTGTGCCTGTTTCTGATTTTATCTCCTTTCTTCTTTATGAATTAAAATACCTTTATCTCTTCTTGATCACTTTTGCCTATAAATCTTGAGATATGTTCCTGTAAATTTTACAGTAGTTGGCCAAATTTGTGATATCTGTAACATGAGAAGAATGCATGTTGTCTGGAGTTGAGAACTTATATTGCAGTCTTTTACACCCTATTTCTGCAGAAACCTATTAGGAAAGGTGTTATAAGTCCTACTCTTATGGTGGAGGAGGTAGGGCGTCGGAAAGTCAATCATGGGGTAATATTCAAAGACTTAATTAAATTTAAATTAGTAGATGGGAAATTCGATATACTAAATGTTTATTGGTTTACCATTCTTTCCTCTTGTATGGATTTGTTGTACTATTTATTTGTTCAAATGATCTGATGAAAATGCTATTATGTGTAGGAACTTTATGTTCTCAGGTTCTACAACCGATTGGACCAGACCAAAAAAGGAGAAGTAAGTGATTTTTCCTTTCAAACTGGTTTTAGTAAGTTTTTGTTGGAAGGTGATATCTTAAGTTTGCAGTGTGTAAACATTATATTTTGTAAAATCTTGTATTTTGAAATATCCAAGAATATTTTCTGTACAAATTGTGAGGTTGTTAAGTATGTTATGTCAGTGGTAGTTTCATGATTCATTTATTCTGTCCATGTTTAAAATCTTTTTATTTAAAATTACATTCATTGCTGCACTATCACTATTTTCAATCTGTTATAGGAGGATCTATCTATTCAATTACTTGAAAAAAGTTCAGATGTGTAAACTTGTTGCTTTTTGTAACTTGAACATATATTTTTGATAGGTAAGAGTTTGAGCCAACAACCTTATTGATGCTAATATTCTTGTTAATACCCATGTATAAGTCAAAACCAACTCATTTGATGTGTTGTCAAGAGATTTTAGGCATGCTGACTGCTTGCTTGCTTTTCTGTGATTAGTTATGATTTTGCAATTTTGCTTTCCCTGAAACCATAACTGTTGATATCCGAGAAATATGGGGAACATTCATTGGGCATCACAACTACCAAATGTCATTTAATACTGCAGAACCCATGCCCTATTATCATCGGAGGCATGTTTGGATGGCTCCTAAGATATCTCATGGCACTGGTTTGTGGTCCCCAACTGCACAAAGCTAGCCTAGCTAGGCAATTTGCAGTATCTTGTGTACTAGTGGTTGTAGAATGATACACGGAGAGGACTATAAAGCGTTGACAATGAAGTCGAATGTCAAATCTCAGTTTTTACAGCTGGAAAATATACACCACTTATGTACCCAGTCTTGTATGCACACGCAACAAGCAGACTAGCGCGCACATTTTACTGTTTTAGGTTTTCCAATGAATTACTATTGTGCACATACATACATTTATGAATATTTTGTTCTTTTGGAAAGTGGTCCTAAAGGAGGAGGTTCTCACTCTCTATCTCTCTCTCTCTCTCTCTCTCTCCCGCCCCCCTGTCCCTCTCCCTCTCCCTCTCCCTCTCTCTCTCGCTCCTTCCCTCTCTCTTTCTCTCTCTATCTCTCTCTCTCTCTCTCCCTCCCTCCCTCTCTCTCTCTCACACACACACACAAAAACACATGCATGCATGCATGTGCCCACACACAGACCGACAACCACACATGCATACACCAACAAATACTCATGTCCACATATACACAAACAACAAAAGATCATCCATAATTATATCTTATACTCCTGAAAATGAAAATGATCTCATATGCATTCTTCACTGGGAGAGGAGGTTAATGACATGCTTCAATTCAGTGCATTTGTTTCATTGATATAATGTATGCTCCCAAAAGTTTTCATCTTGATAATCTGAGACATATTATCATGTAGACATCATGCAATGGATATCTCATTCCTTCAACCCACTGATGGATTTGTGTCCGATTTCATAATGCATTTATGATGTGAAATATGTAACTTGTTCTTTGTCTTGTTCATTGTAATCTATTACCATGTAAGTTCAGAGGACTGCTAGAAGACATAGAAAGTGGAAAATGCATCGTATTTATCATAATCTATGAACTGTACAACATCTAATATTCTGTCCTTTTCTTTTGAAACTTATTCAAAAGGAGAATTTTTTTTGTTATTTTTGATCTTCGTTGCATTCGTTTGAAAAGGAAAAAGAATTGTGGTCATGATGTTCTAGGCATGTGCGTTATCATGGTTTAGTGCAGGGATTAAGTTTTTGTTGTTCTGTCTGGTAGATTGCTTGTGCTTCTCCAGGAGAGGCACATAAATGGATGGAGGCATTTGAGCAGGCCAAGCAACAGGTATGCAACTATTAGTCTAAAATATGATTAGTTTTTAGGTGCATGGCATGACCAGACTCCTTCACATATCTGGAGTTAGGAATATTTCTGGACATAAACAATATGCAACTGAATTTGTGTTAACCTATTGTGCATGTTAATGATCCCTAAGCATCTTTCAGTTGAGGTATCATTGGTTATTTTTTTTATCTATGCATGTCCATTATTATGTTACACAATCAATCCCAATAACATTGTAGCTGATTCTTTTTCTTTTTCCTTTTTCTTGTCTAAGCATTAGCATGCATTAGCATTCCTATGATAATCTAAGGTTCATAAATTTCTCTAATAGGCTGAGTATGATCTTCTCAGAGGGAGTGACAGAAACAGACTAAGCATGGACTCTGAGTATGATTTATTTTCTAATGTTTAAATGAATACTATAAGTGCCTGATTTTTTGTTCAGTGCATTTCTGACATGCCAATTTCTTAATAATGTAAAGCTGTCTCATTTGAAGTTTTGTTGTGACAGGCTCAACCTAGAAGGGCATCGACCTAGAGTTAGGCGATATGCACAGGGTTTGACCAAGCTTATAAGAATAGGGAAAGGTGAACCATATGAGTCTGTATTATGAAGTTATGCAGATTTGTTTCTAGATTGTTGTTATGTTTCATAATGTTTTTCTTGATGCATTATGGGTTTTCTGTTGACACTTTCATATGGTTTAGTTGTAAATCTTTTTGTCACTTAAACCTTGTGAAGGGGCCATTTGCTTGCAATTCAAAAATAGGCTATAATTAGAAATGCTGCAATTGGAATTGTAGTTGCAAAATCTGTTTATGTTCGGTTGCCTGCAATCGAAAACTCAGATGCACTTGTAGGTCTTTGGTTGTATAATGCTGAAAGAGATATGGTAACCCCGCAAATGATCTGATTAGGTTACCCCCTTGGAAACAGTGAACTTTATACTTTCTCTATTATAGTATGATAGTTATGATATAATTTCTACAATTATAACAGGAAACTTAGTATGATTCTTAAATTATTATTGGATTATTATAACAATAATTACTATACTAATTCTATCACTATAGAATAACTTGATATTTAATAATCATATATTATCATAATTATAAATATAATTATAATATATATTATTATAATAAGTCCTGACTATTATGTAGTAGTTATTATAATATGATTATGTATAGTATTTAATATATAAATAATAATAATAATTCTTATGACACAATAATAATTAAATGTGTATGTTATGATCATATATCATACTATTTTTAACATATAATAGAAATTACAATATAATAATGACGATCATTATTTTTATATTATATGTTGATTATAATGAGAATTATTATGATACAACAATAATTGAATAAGTATGTTATGATCGTAATAATAGCAGATATATTATTAATGTTATAACAATAATTATTAAATTTCTATAATATTACAATTTTTTTTAATATCATAATAATTATCTATATTATTATACCAATAGATTTATATTTTATAACATTTATTAAAATAATTAATTTACAATTAATTTGTGAAAACTATATAATATTAAATTTCAATGGTTGTTGGTGAGGGTACTCCTTCAAGTGCTGCCTCCAATTATAACAAATCTTACTTGGAACTATGGCCAATTTTGCTTATAATTCCAATTACAAGCTTTGGACTCTTTGTAAATGCACTTTGCAGTTGCAATTTCGATCATCCATGTTGCAATTTCGATCATCCAAACAGTTGTTTTAAATGCCTGAAATTTAATTACAGCATTTATAAGTTATCCAATTATAGGCTAACATACAGCCTCTGCATGGATCTATTAGTCACAGTTTGGTGAATATCTCTTTAAACCCAATCGTGCATGATTGATTCTTGCAATTTGGTTTATGCATTTTCCTGATCCTTGATTGGTGCTTAGGCAAGCTGCAAACATATTATCCTAACCACAGTACGAATGATGGTGCGAGTCTCAGGTCAGTTTAAGAATCCCTTTCATGGCAAGACACGACAAGTGTTTGCAGAAGTGTGACTGCCCACCTTACTAGAGAAAAGTGTCCTAAATCCACCGACTACAATTAGGTTATAGGTAAAAGGGGATATCTGTAACACCATCATTTACAAAAGACTTTTACTGTTTAGTCTTTCCATCATTCTTGTTCTTGTATGGTGCTTTGGCAAACTCCAAATGTATTTTCTGATTCATGATTAATACCATCTAGGAGTTGCAAAATGATCATATATCTGGATGCGCAATTATTTAAGGAAAAGTTGCATAAAATGCCTTTCATATAGAGCATACGGATTAATCAATCTTTATGAAATTGTGTAAAACCAATAAAGTGCATGCTACTAGGAATTCTATCTAATCATGTCTCCATCCGAATATGGATCAATTCAAGCAATAGATTTCTGGTGACTTGTTTGCACTTGCAGATAATTTCCACTCACCCAGTCAGCTCCATAAAATGTGCTTTCTTTTCAATACTCTAGTTTGGCCCCAAAGCGCTTATCGCTTGGACCAACCAAGATTTATGCAAAGAGAACCAAGCACCCATCTCTAACCATCAATCATGGGAGTTATACCCACATGTTAGTGTGAGCGAACCATGGCTTGGTGGAAAAGAAATAGGCATTGTGGTTTGTGTACACCCTAGACAGAGTGGCAACCGTTGAGCATGTGATGCAGCCTCACCATAATTGTGAATACAATTTCGAGCAAGGTTTCAAATATCGGTATGGAACCCTACACTATTTTTCTATTAGAATGATCCAGTATGTATTGACACTGACAACTTAAAAAAGAATGAAAAACTATAAGGACCAAGTTCTACTGTACCATCCTGTACTGACTATTCTGTACCATATCGATACCGTGGTTCAATCGGTGTGTGAAATCGGTCCAAACCAGTGGAACCACCCTGTACCACCTGGTTTGACCTGTATTACCCAACTTAGGGTGGTATCATGGCTCGGAGTGGGAAAAAGTGTTGGAAGATTGTTTCGATACGAGGTGCGAACCATACCATTCTAATTGTACCATTCCAAATGAGTAATATACCAGGATGGTTCTCGATACCAGTTTTACGGATGTTAATCAGTATTGACTGGTATGGTTAGTAGATAGTGTTGTGGCATTAAACACCAGTACAAATTGGTATGGTGCATGTACTGATGCTAGTTTCGCATTGGAATGGTACAGTACTAACAATACCATCCCATTTCAGTGTTTGTAAATCCATGATTTCAGGTACAAGAATGCTCAAAACTTCTTAATGACTTAGCCTGAAGCTGATTTTTTTAGATAGCATAACATGTTGACTTAGCTTGAGGAATTATGTAACAACATTACTCATAACTTTGTGTTTTCATTAGGGATGGTAACGAGTCGGGTATGGGTCGGGTCAGCCCATATCCATATCCATTTCATAAGTAAAAACTCCATACCTATACCCACTCTGTACCTGTCTTGGGTTGGGTCGGGTAGAGATGTGAGTTGGATCGGATCGGTATATAAGAGCGATTGGTTGGATTGGATCGGGTATATATAAATAATATAAAATCATCATAATTTTGAATGAGGGATACATATTAAGGTTATCTCGGATCGGGTTTGGATCGGGGCATACCATTATCCATACCTAACTTAAACCTGCTTCAGGTTTTTTTTTTTTTGGAACCCATACCCACCCCGGGTTCCAATCGGATCGGGTAAAACCCGCCTCATTTGGGTCGGATCAGATATTCGACGGGTTGGATAAATTGCCACCCCTAGTTTTCATGTTGTGTTAAGCCATGAACCAGAGTTCCATGGTCACGATGGTGATAATGGTTTTAGGGGATACCTATTCTAGCGTCTTGACCACAAAAGATTGTATTATTGATGTTTGTCCATGTACAACTATTAAATGAATTAGAGATTCATGCCGCAGTTCATCATTATGCTTCACACTATCTTTAGCATTTTATGTTGATCATATCAATGTTAGGTATTGGAATAACCAGAACATAAGTACAAAGATTATATATTATTCACATTTGTAATTATGGATTTGATGGTTGGTTGTAAAGATATGCTCCTTCTTAACCCTCAAGCTTTATTTAGATGCCAAGCAAGGCTTAAGTTGCTCATCCTCAGTGTATTGTTTTGACAATACAGACCATGCTAGAAGCTTATCCGTACAATATATGGGTGCTTACCTCTACACCATCTGTGTTGGCGCATGTTGATTTGACTTGGCTTGTGTCAATGTGTATCACGTTGGTATGCATCATTGCAAGCCAATATATTGTGAAAAGAGCTTTTACCCTATTTTCTTGTTTTAAACATGTTCTAGAACATCCTGAACAAACTTTTAGTTCTACTCGAGATAGTTTGAAACTCTTATCCCATGTAATATTTATCTTTATTTTGGACCATATGAAGGCCCAATATGCAGATTAGACATCTTAACAATAGATGATTGTCATTCTGCATAACAGGGGTTAGAAACCTAGTCCTAAAGTACTACATGCGTGCCTATAATTTTATCATGAACTTTAAAATTATTTGTTTTGTTCATGTATAAAATAGTTGTATAATGATAATTTATACAACAAAATTACAAATTACTCAAATTATATAATGCACATTTTAGACTGCAATCCACATAACTCTTGGATAGTTTATCCAAGTTTATGATTGATTGGTGAGGAACTATTAGTATTTTTTCAATTAATTTTTTGGACTATTATGGATTAGTTTAAAATCGGTTCATATTCTTATATGTTTAAAATGCTGTATGTTAGCATGCCAGTTCCAAGTATTTCTATAGGCCTGCATATATTTTGTGCCAACGTGTGCGAAGTGTTGGCACATGTGCTGACCCTTGATTGGTATGGACATGATATATAATACTTTAATTCTTGTGCCCAGCTAAGTAGCCAGGTGGTACAGGAAATAAGTCTAGGGTCACCTTTGTTCTTTGAGAGACTTTCACTTGCATTTTTATTGTTCACTCAGCTAACCTTGTCTAACATAATACCTGATGTTATTAAAATTCTTAAGATTATTTGCAATTACAGGTCCAGAGATGCTTCTTCGGCAGTCTTCAGATCTCGGAACTAATGTGGGGATGAGCACATATTTTGATGGTGATATGGGAGATGCTTTTGAAGCTTATGATTGGAGATGTGTTCGTATTGTTAATGGTAGCCATCACTTAATTGTATTCTGGTGTCATTTCCTAAATTCTGATGTGTATGGTACAAGCATCCAGTGATAATTGTACAAGTTAAGTGCATTTCAAATCGTAACATGGTTGTCTAAGATTTCAAAATAAATACAAACCAAAAGATTGTTGTATGGCTTTTAAAGATATTATGTCTTGTATTAAAATTTTGGATTGATTTTTGACAAATTAATCAGCAGAGCGAGGAACAGTTGAAACAATAGTCACAACTAAATATCCCATGTCCATGTAGATTTATCTTAGATGTAATCATGAATGGAAGGTGAGCTTCACATATTATAGTTATTAGTCAGTCCCGTATGCACTATCTACTCAGGTTCTCAAGTAGATAGTTTATGAGGTCTTGTAACAAATGATCGAACAGCCTGCAGTTTGCACCATCAGATGATGGTTAGAATATACCATACTGCAATATTTAGTGAAATAGGCACCTGAACACCTTGTGGGAGAACAAATTTCGGGTTCCTATAATGTTTTTACAATACCTGTTTTGACTTTATTATCAGAAATAAAACAGTAAATGCACTAATGAAAATAATATTAGATTATTCACTTTATGGTTGCGGCAACTGAGGATGTTTTATCATGTAATGAGATGTAATGTCAAGGGGTGTAATGTTGAATCCTTGAGTTCTTGGGTGTCCATACTTCTTGTAGCCACAATCTTAACATATATGTGGCTGGCCATGCTGTCATTACAAAGAAGTATGCACAATTTTGAATGCTGTTGGTTTTATGAAGCTTTTATAATGGATATTCTGAGTAAGTATCATCAACTTTCTAACTAGATATTCTAACATACAAAAGTTCTTTTAAATTTTGCTCAACTCAGTCAGATGGGTTTGGGTGCTTAGCCTTGTTATTAATGTTCTAGCTGTTTCTTACCATGTGATACTTTTTTTGCCGCGTAATTTACTATATTAATCAAGTACTTAATTAATAATAAATTCAAGTGATAAAATATTATAGTTGACTATAACTTGTGAATCTGTAATTCATTAGTATTAGCATGTCACGAATACAATATACTTGAGGAGAACTGTACCTTGTTTTGTCCATGCCTTAAGGATCCAAAATAGGATATAGTTTCCCTTTAAAAGGGCAGTTCCACCAAAATAGAGTAATGTGATGGAAAGAATCCTCATTGGGCACCTTAGTCCAGAAACACTATGATCTCAAATCCATTCTATGGAACTAGTTATTGTCATTATTGTCATCGGCGACCGAGAGGATTAATCGCTACTTACTAAGGTTCTACTTTGCAGGCTTTTCTCTTTTTTTTTTTGTAATCCTTGCAAAGTGGTAGTTTAGTCTTTAGCAATGATGAGTCATGCTTGTGGCCTTTATATCAAACTCCTGCTGCTGATCCTGATCAGACACGATCACAACTTTCTTGGATTCCTTTTCTGATGCCTTGTGTAAATGCTATCAAAACAAGGAATCTAAACATGCCTTTATATTCCATATGGTAAATTTCCTTTTAAAATTAACCCATCTCTGACTTGATGTCTTTGTGATCCTCATGATGATTTCTAGTAGCCTCCCTTAGATAACAATTTTAAAATGTGGAAGGGTTCCAAGTCAAAGAAACCCATTATTTGGCTAAATTTTAAATGGAGGTGATGTGCACGAGAAGATTTCAAAGAATGATTACAATAACATAGTGTGTAATTTTCTTTGTTCTTGGTCAGTGTCCTTGAGCAAAGGCCATGAAAGGGAATTTTGCTTAAATGAAGAAAAAAGGGAGTTAAGGTGCTTTAGAAACTTAAGATCATCCCTATCAACCATAGCTTCTTGTAGCAGAACTTAAATATTGTGTTCAAGTGATGTGCCAAAAAAGTGTCCTCCTTAGTTTGCTAGTCATAGCATCAACATTCCTTCTCAAAATCAGGTTCCCATGACTTCCAGAATATAAAGTTTAGCTCACACTTCACATTTGGCTGATGGGTGTTGAGTCATCTTCTATTTCGCACTAAGCTTTTCAGTCTATGGAGTTAAGATACAACTAGTTAAGCAGTTCTGTTATTTGATGAACAAATGATTTACATGGTCATGTCAAATCGACATGGCAGTTAGCTACAATTAAATCAATTCATCAATCAGTATAGGATTGTTTTGATGAAAAATGATGTGCATAACACAAATGCCAAATGGTTAGTTTTAAGGCTTATTGCCTATGGTTATGTCCATTCTTTCTAATGACCTGTTGTCTTCAATGTCTTGGGAAATTATGTCCTCTACCATTCATGAAAATTTGACATGTTATGCTATTACTTATATCTTGATGTTATATGTTTAATATGCCAAAATGAACAAGGAAGCATGTCCTTTTCCAATTGAATCTTGAATTAAATATTACTGGAATTGTTTTATCATACTGATATTTTAGTTATATCTTTAATATCTTTTCTGTTTTTCTGGTTTTGAAGGTGTAAGAATTTTTGAGGATGTGGCTGATTTGAAGGTACCTTTTTTTCTTGCTTTCATGGGTTATGGATGGTGAATTCAGTTACATTTTATTAAGATTACTGACTTTTAAATTGCTGCACGTGCATGAGTGAAATCTGGTATTTATATCAACTATCCCATATGTTCTCATGATATATTGGAATCGCCTATATAGAAGGCTAAAGCTGCTCAAGAATACTTTCCAACAAAAAGTCTATATTCATAAGGAAAGGATAGGTTTTGAGGCATCACTGGTGATTTCCTTAGCATAAAGATAGAAGGTAACTTCACATTTTAAATGCTAGAACCAATGAAACTGATTGATTACTAAAATTACCCTCTTGTCAGGACTAGTGATGTTTTGCACAGCCATCTTGGAAGAAGCAAGAATGGTGGTTTGGTTGTGAGAATAGAGAAATTGACAGTTACTTCATATAACTTAAAAATGGAGATACAGTGTCTGTTGAAGTTGCTGAGTCTTGCAAAGTAATGGCGGGATATCGATACGAGTATGTTGAGCACTATTGATTATAGGGACAGAATCATCATTGGAAGTTTTGGTTTCACTCCTAGTCATTGACCTTTTGATAAGACTGATCTCTAATGTGAACAAAATAATGTTTCAGAAATAAAATCTGATATGAAATATGAAAAATTATGATAATATAAGAAGGAATGCTATGCAACATTCATGAATATTATATATAATATAATGCAATATGCAGAAAGAATATATGAATCAAGTCTGGACAAGTGCAGATAAGCATGCTATGCAATATTCATGCAGATGACATTGTATCCAAGATGTATTTTATGACTTGTTCTGTTGATTTGACTGCAAATTAAACTTCTCAATTTTTTTTGAAATGCGCATATAGTGATTTTTTTTTGATTTTAACAAAAGTATTCTTTGTTTACTCAATAGTCATAATTGTTTGGTAAAAATCTCTTTGCCTTCACTGTTTCTTGATTAGCGTAATCTCAAATATACCTTTTGTTTTATTTTGTACTTTTTGTGTTTGAATAAAGTCAATTTGCTCATTCAATTTCAATTTGGCTATGGCTGAAGTATTTTAGTTTCACATTATTTTTTAAGTCATTGGAGGTGATATGTATAATGCAGTATGTGCTTACTTTTTGCAGGGTGCCAAAGGTTGCCTTCTTAAGTCGGTTGGAGTTGTTGATGCAAATGCGGATACTGTCTTTGAGGTGGTTCTCAGCCTTGATAGGCATAAGAGAAATGAGTAAGTTGATTAAATTTGGATGTTCTGCCTTTTATACCAAACCTTTTCCACCAAGCTTTTTCTGAGAATGACTCTATACAGGTGGGATATGTTAACATCTGACCTAGAATTGGCGGATTCGGTGGATGGGCACTATGATGTTGTTTATGGAACATATGATCCAAAATTTTTAACATGGTATGTTAACTTTATGCCTTTCATGCATTTTATCCATTCATAATTAATATTTATAGGATATAGATAGAGATAGATTTAAGCTAAAATTATAGAATTGAGCTACAACAGTGCTTGTGCAAAATACATTTCGAACATCTAAAGATGGAAATTTCACATCACCTCTCCTTCAGAAATTTTACATCATTAATCTGGACCTTATAACATATACAATGTTTAAGAACCAAATGACTTTTAGTTAGGTTTGTAAATAGGATTCAACATATGCAACGAACTTCCCTATAGGTAACAATGATCTAAGATATGTTGATTGCTGGTGAAACATGTTGCATGATTTCATTAGAGCCACATTCAGTTCCATCCTTGAATCAGGTGACCTTTGATTAAGTGGTTGAGATCCCTGTATCCAATCTTAGCTATTGTGTAAGTATGGGTAAACTAAGGATTCCAGTGATGCAATAGACCCAATTTTGTTTGTTTCTAACTTCTTATTATGTATGTATGTATGTATGTATGTATATGTATATATATATACACGTGCGTATATATACACGTATGTATCTATATATATATCTACATATATATATATATGTACATATATATGTGTGCATATATATATGTACATATATATGTCCATATATATATATCTATATGTACATATATATGTGTGTGTATATATATACGTACATATATATGTACATATATGTGTGTGTGTGTGTCTATATGTACATATATATGTACATATATACACACCCACATATATATATATGTACATATATATGTGTGTGTGCGTGTGTGTGTGTGTGTGTGTATAGGTAGATTGGGCTCCGATCGATCGGATCCTAGTTCATATCTAGTTGGATCCCCGGTTGTTGGATTAGCGCGCATCTTCGAAAACAGGCGTTTGAAAAAGCACGCCTTCAAGGTTAAAAAAATAGGTGCGCGCCTGTGCCTGAAAAAAAAAACCGAAGGCGCCTTCAGGCGTTTTTTTTTAAAGCGCCTGAAGGCCTTTTTTTTTTTTTTATTTTTTAAAAGCCTTGAAGGCTGAAAAAAGCTAAAAAACAAAATTGAAGGCACGTTTTTTTTTTTTCAGGCTCATGTTTTTTCAGCCTTGAAACGTTTTTTCCAGCCCTAAAGGCTTTTTTTTTTTTTTAGGCGCAGGCGTGTTTGTTTTTTTTGGTCCTGAAGTCATGCCTTTTCAAGCGCTTGGTCTCAGAGATGCGCACTGATCTAAGAGCCAGAGATCCGATCGGATATGGACTGGGATCCGGTCGACTGGAGCCTAGTCTACCTCTCTCTCTCTCTCTCTTTATATATATATATATATATATATGTATGTATGTATGTATGTATGTACAGACATATGTATGTATGTATGTACATATATATGTGTGGGTGTGTGTACATACATACATACATACATCCATCCATTCCATCCATCCTAAACTTTTCATCCTAAAACCATCCATCCATACATACATACATACATCCATCCATCCATCCATCCTAAACTTTTCATCCTAAAACCATCCATCCATCCATCCTAAAACTTCACTTTTTACCCTTCAACAAAGCTAAACTTTTCATCCTAAAACTTCACTTTTTACCCTTCAGCCTAAACTTTTCATCCTAAAACCATCCATCCATCCATCCTAAAACTTCACTTTTTACCCTTCCATCCTAAACTTTTCATCCTAAAACCATCCATCCATCCATCCTAAACTTTTCATCCTAAAACCATCCATCCATCCATCCTAAAACTTCACTTTTTACCCTTCAACAAAGCTAAACTTTTCATCCTAAAACTTCACTTTTTACCCTTCATCCTAAACTTTTCATCCTAAAACCATCCATCCATCCATCCTAAAACTTCACTTTTTACCCTTCAACAAAGCTAAACTTTTTATCCTTTCTGGTCCTCTTTATGCCTTGTCCAAGTCAATCAAACTGCCTACCTGCCTGCCTGCCTGCCTGCTTGCTTGTCAGTTGAGTAGCTTTTTACCCTTTTTATCCTTTCTGGTCCTCTTTATGCCTTGTCCAAGTCAATCAAACTGCCTGCCTGCCTGCCTGCTTGCTTGCTTGTCGGTTGAGAACCTGTCCCTTCATCAAGATGTTTTGTTGAGCAAATTATAAATTAGGCTTTGACACCCCTTGTTGGATCCTAAAACTTCAACAAAGCTAAACTTTTTATCCTTTCTGGTCCTCTTTATGCCTTGTCCAAGTCAATCAAACTCCCAATATTAAGTCTACTGATGAGTTTTTTTGGCTAATGATGAAGTATACTGTGATCAGATAAAGTAATTAGATACAAGAGACATCCCAAAATCAATGCCTACCTTTGGAAAGCATGTTATAATCTGAAGTTTATTGTGCACTTATTTTTAATAGATCGCCTGGTAGCATAGGTGGGGATTAGGCACATCTCTATCTATTTATTGAAAAAGAATGATGCTGCTCAAAAGAACCACAGAGTGCAAGGTACAAGGATTTAGCATTTCTCATATTTGAGATTGGCATAACCACATTTATCTTAACTGATGGTGCCTTCTAAGGAAAGGCAATGAAGATTCGGACAAAAAAAAATTGCAAGAAAATCTGCTACTATAAAATCTTCTTTATGAGACTGTTCAAAGGGGCTGTCATCTTCTTCCACTCAACCAAATCATACCTTATATTTTGAGGAATGCTGACATTATCAATTGAAGATCTAACCAAGTTCAACGTGCTAGTCTTGAGGAGGTTATTAAAAATCCTCTTATTAATAACTGATCCAGTGCCATAAAAAAGCTTGGAGGTCTGCCTCAAGATTTGTTGGAATGCTATATTATTGTGCACACATATTTGTTCTCCTCCTCTAGGAGAAAATTGTATGGAAAAGGTTCATAAATCAGATTGTTCTCTTTCAGAATTACTTTATAGAAATTTAGCCTATTGTTATTTGAAACAAAGAAAACCACAGGATTTTTTCCCCAAGGGTATTACATTGAAAGAGCTTCTGGAGAAGGTTTTGATATTTGCTGCTGAAAGCTGGGCGTGGAATTTGGTTGGATCAAATCAAAGTCCAGATTGGATACTTGTCTGGTTTCCTATTTGATTGGGTATCTTTAAGTAGATAGGCTCTTTTGATTCTTATTTCTTTGGGGGCTCAGAAAGTATCTTCTTTTCTTTTGGTCACCTGGACTTTCACCTAGTGGCTACACTCTCAGATTTTTTGTGGTTAACATGGACTTCATTTTTCCTTGTTTAGTTTTGGTGCTTTTTTTTCATGTTAAGTATACCTTTTTTTGGCCCAACAATCTTCTAATCTGAATAAAAGTTCTGGTTATGCATTCCCACATTTCTCCAAAACATTGTACTATATGTATGTGTTTTATGTTTCCCAAGTAGCTTCTGAAAATAAATTCATTGTTCGAGCATCTGAACCTAATCATGAATGTACATCCATATGCTAAGTTTATCAGGATTAAGGTGGCCCTTTAGTTGATCAACAACTTCTTCTTTTACTTTTATTTAGACAGTTCTTCATCCTTATGTGATTATTTGTTGTGTAAGCTTACTGGCTTGATGATTCAGGGTGATTAAAATTGTTTTATCTGAACTCCTTTATGTAAACCAGCACATCATGTTTTGGGTTCGTTGACTTGTATTTTTTAATGTTGGTTTTGATTTGTATAATGGCTTGACTAATATAATGTGATATCAGCATCAAATCTACACTTTGGCACAAAAGATTGTGCTTTTTGTAATTATAGTATCATATGTCTTTCTTATTTGTTTTTCAGGTGGAACTCAAAGAAGGATTTTGTTTTCTCAAGACAGTGGTTTCGTGGTCAAGATGGGGCATATAGTAAGTAATCATTTCTGTTAATTTCTTCCGCTGTTCTAATCTATGAATTTATATGCTATCCTTGTACATAGTTCTCTATATTATTGTTGACTGAGATGCATGAGATCTTGAGGAACATTTCTCTGAGGTACAACAGGATGTTGCTAGCAGCAGATTATACTGACTTTATTTTTCTTCAATCATCATATGTCTACACATGGTCTATGCAACACCATTAAGAACTTATCTTTAAAAAATACGAACATTCAAGAAGACATTTTAGTTGGTGGACCATAATAGACATAATTGCTGGGTTATATCCTGATATGTTTTCAAGGTATTCTTATGGACTTAAATGCAGGTTAGAATTGCATGAACAATACATAGTGTGCCAATGCCTTGCACAGAGCAACACTGGCACACTACTATGTGAGTTGGTGTGACGTAGCACAAAACAGCATGGCACGACACCGCACAGCACCGAACTGCTAAGAACTGCCACCAAACAGCACAACACATCACAGTGCAGCATACGTGATACATACTGCTTCATTACAGAACAGCATGACACTGGCATGCAGTACTTCAATAATTGGGAATTTATATTTTTATACAATAATAAAAATTACATAATTGTAGTGATTAATTGTAGGTAAAAAAAGGCATCTGTTATGTTCTTACAGCAAAACATTTAACGTGCTGCTCACATTTATTTGTATGGCTAACCTGGCTGCATACATCTGCAGCCATTTTACAGTTTCCTGCTGTCAGCAAGAATCAACCTCGACGATCTGGTTATAAACGTACAAAAATCAATCGTAAGCTCTCATCCTTGTTTCTATATTATCTACACTTGTTATTATGTGTTACTTCGTTGCTTTCTCTCATGCCTAAATTTGCTTTTCCTCCATGCTAATGATGTATTGTCTGTCTACTTTTAGGTGTTATTGAGTTGCCTTTGTTTTCTACACGTTTGACCAAATAAAGTTTGCACCTGTTCATGATTTAAGCTTTCTGTGGTATTGGCTGTTGCGTTTGCAAGCCCTTCTACTTTGTCTTAGTTGTACCCTCGCATCAACTCCTAGAGTCCATGTTGGGTACATAGTCAAATAAGAAATGCATCAAATGTTTGAATTCTGAAACTTTGAATACTTACAACAACATTTTTGTTGTTGCTTCAGAGTTGGACTCTTTTAGCAATGGGTTCATTGCTTATGGTAGTGTTTGAAGTGAGCTTTTGTGAATTGAGGATTCACACTATTGATCATTGCCAACTTTATTTTTACAACTTAAAATTCAAAAGAACCAAAATTCAATGAGTGTGGCTGCTTAAGTCATAAATCAAATCAAAATATTGTGTCCTGCCACAAAAGTTGCCATGTATGACTGCTAGATCTAAGAAAAGAAAGAAGAATTATGTTTTTCTTTTGTTTTTTGAGCAATGTAATGCAAACTTTAAATTTAGATGGCTTATCATTAACTTTAACTCGTGATTTCTATTGATAAGATGCATATACCTGCACACCACTTATGCATATGTGCATGCATACGTACATACATATATTAATCGAAGGCAATGGTAGGAGAAAGAGAAGCTAGGTTGCTTTAAAGAGGAGTGCGGCGTGAATTCTATTAGTCTATTAATAATGGAATCAAGAGATCCAAAATGTCGAACAAATTATGGTAAAATGCACGTTATCCTTTCATCTTGCTCCGTCCCCAATTATTTCCTTGTCTTTCTTGTTTCTTTTTCTTGCATCACCCTTGAGCCTCCATCTATCGCTTTGCCACAACATCCTTAAACTGTCAGCAACCACACACTTCTACCCTGATAATTGCGATAAGTTTGTAATGATAAAACTCCACCTCAATATTGATAGTGGTTGGTTAGATGAATTGCCCTCAAGGACTATTCTTATCCAAGGAGTTTTTGTCAATTAGTGATTGGTGTCACTAAGAGACAAAGGAGATGGGAAGAGGGATGAAAGGTTCACGTTACATGTGGTTGGTATGGTGGATCACATTTATATGCAAGCTAGAGGTAAAGGGCTAGGGGAGGAGAGAGGTGAATTGGCTGAGGATTGAGGCTCAGTAGACGAGGAAGAGGTAATTAAAGGTGGTGGGTAAAGGAGAAGAATGGAGGAGCAAAGGTGGCCATCAGATTAGGATAGGAATGGGAAAGGCCAAAGTTGCAATGACTGTTATGCAGCAGAGGATCAAGACAAGGAGGGTGGAAGGAGCTAAAAGTGGGGCATGGCATAGTGAAGCAAAACTGATAGCAGAAACAAATCAATTATACTTCTAATAGAGAAATTACTCCACTAGATTATAGATGTGCAAGGCTCTTTCTTTAGTAACAGGACAATATGGGAGTAGATTCAGTCCAAAATAGCAAAGAAAACCGCTTTCCAACTAGATACAGCAGTTAATATCTACTTTAGAGCCTAAAGATCAGGTATTTCCCTAGATCCAAGGGAGTACCTGACATCTAGCTTCCCAGCCTGGAAAAATAATAAGAAAAAAGCGGCATGTTGCTAACTGTCATAGGGCTGATTTTCGCCCAAAACTTTTGCAAGTTTGTCACAGCCCCATTAGCTAGATTTTGGGATGGCATGGGTTGATGCCTTTGCCGTGCCAATCCCAAGTGTGCAAGGGCTTGGCTGGAGCTCTGCAGGGAAAAAAGCATGGTTTGGTGCTCAGATGGCCGGGCCAAATAATGGCACCAGTAGACGGGTGACAAGATGGCGGTAGTGCACGGCACCATGGCATGGTGCGTGCAAAGGCACGCACGACAAGGCACACACCGTTGGAAGTGTGCGACATCATGGCATGGTGCGTGCAAGAGCACGCAGGGTAGCATGTGCTCAAGGACATGCATGGCAGGGCGCTCATGGCAGCACATGAGCGTAAGGGGCGCGCACGGTTGGTGCTTCTTGTAACAGGTGCACAGGCACACCAAGGTTGCGCAGCCTAGCACCCGAGCGCAGGCAGTTTGGCACTAAAGCGCGTGCAACCTGGAGCTTGGGCGTGCAAAATTGGCATGCTGGATGAAAATCTGAGTAGGCCAGCAGTTGCCTTGATCAGTTGTTGTCCAACAGCAGTTGGGGAGGAGTTTTCAGCAGTTAACTCCCAACTTCTTGGAGTAGTTGGCCTTTTGATAGATGGGAGACGGTTCTAAGATGGTTCCCAGCGGTTGGGGGAAGTTGTCTACCGCCTATGTAAGCCATACTTGTTGGCTTGTAGCAAGTAGAGTGGATATGTTTGGGAAAATCTGAGAGACTGTGGGCGGGTCTTTATTATTCATGATTCTGTGGGAATTGGAATGAAGGAAATCCATAATATTTCCTCTATGTGCCTTGGATATATTGTCCCTATTCCACTTAAGATGTGCTTCATATCGGGTGGAGAGTGTTAAGAGGCTGAACTAGACAACAATCTAGTGCCGTACAAGGCTTGTATTCTTGCAAAAATTTTGGACGAGAATCAGTCCTGTGATAGTTGCTAATGGGGCTGTGACACTATCCTCCTACATGCAACAGAGTGAAAGAAGGATCGGAGGGTGCCTGGGGATGACTCCTTAAAACCCTCATTTCCAAATGTTGAACCCTAACTTGGGAGAGCAGCAGCTCTAGCGAAAACGGCACATAGAAAGTCCCCTCAAAGAACCGTCAGGCCCCCTTTTAAAGTTAGAGGCTTTTATGAGAAGCTTCTTGCCTCAAAAGCTAAACTTCTCACCTAACACCTTGTTCCCTGCAATATAACCACTATTACAAGTAAGACAGAGAGATCAAAATTACCCAAAATCTGTCCTAACACGGCCTAACCAGAACTGGGAAATCAAAATGACCAATGCCACTAGATCAGGAAGACCGTTAGCACACCTTAAAACTCTAAGTTGACCTTCACAATATTATTGGCAACTTATCTGTTGAAGGTAATTGTTATTGTGCTTCATTCTCTCTAGGTTAGAGAGAATTCGCCTCCATGCCAGTCGTGAGCTTTGCAGCTTGGCACTTGTCAGCATCAATTTTCATGAATTCTTCATCCATCCATTAGTCCTCGTGATCAGGTTTACCTGCCATACCGAAAAGGAACCAGTAGTATTTACTAGCTCTAACCTTGAGTTCTGGCACTAAAACACGTTTTCAACCTCCTTTTCCTTGCAGTATGTCTGATCCAATTTTTCATGGTTTATGCTACTCAGTTTAGTCCCTAAATCCCCATTGCAGGCAAAAAGAACCGAAATACTAAAGACGGGAGATATGCTTAATCCATGGGGAAGCTCCACCTCATAGGTAGTTTCTCTAAACTTGGGCAAAATTCTCCATGGGCTTATCTTTTTGCTCTTCAATTTGTGATGGTACCAACGGGAAGCCTTTCTTTTCGAAGAAACACCATGACATGGTCCCCAACTTGGTATTCCTTGAATGTCCTATGTTGACCATAAACTTCCTTGTGCTTCTGATTCATCTCCAACAACTTTTGACAGACATCCTCTTGGGTTCCTTTAAATATTTGGTAGAAGCAAGAGCATCATCACTAATAACTGCTAATTTCATATGTCCACTGGTTTCCCGGCTGTATGGAATTTCAAAATGACTTTTTTCTGTAGATCTGTTTGCAAAGCTGCATCAATGCCCAACTAGTATATTGAGTGTCAATAGACTCAATACAGTACATCTCTTGCTACCAACACTCGGTATGATTGGCTATTGGGTTCCGGTGTAGTACAGTATGCCTCATACTTATGGGTATGGTCTGGTATGTAAAACCTTGTCAAAAATAGCGTATCCCATAATTTAAAGCTCTTGGTTTATATTGTAGTCGTTATAGTGTGTATGTTTCTTATCTTGTTTGTAAAGTTAATAACGGTTTCAGGTTAGGAACAGTTTTCTTTTTGCCTGTTTTCTTTTGTCATTTTTCAACTTATTGTTTGTCGTGTTATTTAACACTGTTCGTAGTTTTACGTAAATAAAGGTTTAGTTGATTTTGGCTTCATCAATAATTGCATGCACTGTGCACATGCCTGATGTATTGAATATTTGAAAGAAGCTTATCTTTATGTATACAAAGCCAGCTTAAGCAATGATTGATTTTATGGACATGAATATGTTTTTGATGCAAGTCATGCTCAGAGGTTTCCACACGTCTTTCTAATAATGCAAATTATCTTAAATTGTTTGTAATGCCATACTTGTTATATTCTTTGATTGCTGATGTGGTTGCAACTTGTTAATGATTGACTTCTAGTGTTCCAGTTTCTTTTTGGCTTGATTGCATCCATTCAAGTATATTTTTTGGGCATTTCTGTATGTAACAATTGTATTGGTTCCTATAGTAGTTCTAACTTCTAAGGTTGAGCCTCATTTTGCAGCTTCTATTTGGGAAATTAGAACACTAAACACATCAGAGTCTTCAACTGCAAAATGCCTTGTGACGCAGATGTTGGAAATCCGTTCAAGTGTCTGGGCTAGATGGAAGAGACAGCACAGCTCCAATTTTGAGAAAACCATTCCTTATGCTTTACTATGCCAAGTAGCAGGTTGGTTCACCCTGCATTTCATTATGTACACGTGTGTTTCATGCATGTATGTGTCCACATGTGAGCAAGCATTTGCATGTGGACATGTTTCAATTCTGGGAGTCTCCTGAGTGCAAAAGGAGATGCCTGATATTATTCTCTGGGAAATCTGTGTATTTTGAACTATTGGACAGTATTCTTTTGCTTCTGTAGAGGAAGTCCACTGACCTCTTTGACTACACAGGATTAAGAGAATATTTTGGAGCAAATCCTGCCTTAACATCTGATTCTTCCTCCCCAACTGTGCATTCAAAAATCTCTTACATTTCAAGTGACCAGGCTGCATTTGAGGAATCTGAAGTTAAGGATGAGTTCTATGATGCAATTGCAAATGATGATTCATTGGAAGATGAAGATAGCGATGATGATGTCGAACTCTCCAAGGTAGTGCCAATTATTTAAAGAAAAAGAAAAAAAAAATGTTTGCTGTTGACATGCCACTGCATGTTTTATCTTTCAAAATTATCCATCATAATCATGAAACAAATATATAATTCTAAATACACTTTTTGTCAGGATGGAAAAATCAGACTAAAGAATGTTTCATGGGCCATTGCAAGCTTGGCTTTGAAGCGAAGTGCAGGTCATCTCCGGCTTGAAGCTATTGATATATACCTGAGATGCATATTTTAGCTCTATTTAAGGTTTTAAGGGTCAGACCTTACTGTTCCATACTGGTCTTACTGTACCACCTGGTAGGGAACAAGTTTTCGATCCAGCACCTTTCCCAAGACTAGATCCCAGAGTGGCATTACCTTAATGTCACTCAATATGCCCAATACCAGTATTGTGCCAGTACTGGTACCATTTGGCCATATCATTACTAACTTTTTTATTTCTGATGCTTAACCATGTCAAACACAATGCTCAACAAAAACTATTGTTTACAATAAGCCAAACTTATTTCTTTTTTTATCAATTATTAATGTTACTTGTTCATTTATCATGATCAAAAGAAAAATTTTGTTTTATCATTATTTTTTGTGCTACATTATAATTTTCTTCATGATGATGATGAGTCAATGTTCAACAATGTTATACCGAATTAGAAAGATTCTCCATTGATGCAGCTTTAGTTGAGAATAATGAGTTGAATGTCAACTTTCCTCCAATCACCATTGATCCAAGTCAGTTTCATGGTTCATTGCATCGAGGAAAAGGTGAAACTGACACCAACTGCTGGACTACTCCAAGTGGTCAAGGGTTTATGATAAGAGGGAAGACCTACTTGAAAGATCACTCTAAGGTTGGCAGCATATTCTCATTCTACATTCTTTGAACATGTAGATTACCATCATTTTTATCTTAGTCTACTTACACAGAAACAGCTCTAGATGCTAAATACCAATTCAACATATTTCTTTTGAAGGTGACAACTAATATTGAATTTACTCCCTAAAAATGATGAAAAGTTTACTTTAGGGGCACTATTTGTCTGCAGAACAAGTCCCTGCTATTGGTTCCTTGAGAAAAATATCTGAATGAAAATGGCACAAGTCGCCATCCTTAAGTGTTGAACTTTGATGCATGTCTTACAACTAGGTTGGCTCTGTCCAAGTATGCCTCACTTTGTTTTTGTGAGTTGATCTGTTGTCTTGATAAAAACATAATGGAGACTTAAACATTATAAGCATTCCCCTCCAAAAATCTCAACATGGAAAGTCATAGGAACCATGAACAGCTTCTTAACTTTATATGTAACAAAACACAGGAAAGGACTATTATGAAGACCCATCTACTGTGAGATTTAATACCACCATGATCTTTATACCTTGGGTCTGTTTTCCCAAAAATTTGACATCATGCATGTTAGAGATAATGATGTAGCATGTGATCACCGACTTAAGCATATATAGTGTATGCTTATGCATGATTTTCATGTTAAACATGAGGAACCATAATCTATGAACATGTGTTTATGTATTTTTTCACCCAAAACATGATGCACCCATATTCTGTTGTAATTGTATGTGTTCCAGACGGCATTCTATTGTATCAGTGTATTGGCATCTAATCACTGTGGTTACTACCTTGTGCTAATGTTGCTAGTTCTAGAAAATGTTATGGTGCTTTGACTTTAAAGAAACATGGCTACAAACTTCCATCATGACTTTGTCTTTTATTTTAGCACAAGATCTTTGGGTTTTTGTGTTTAATTAAATAGATAGATTGCATGATAATGATATACAGAATAGATGTTCTTAGCTGCTCTATAAAAGCTGTTTATAGTTGTTTGATTTTTTTTTTATTTTTTATATGTGCTGTGTCATTAAATAAAGAAAAATGTAATAACAAAACATGCCATCCCCGCATGCTTAGCAAGATGGTGTTTTGAAGTATCAGTGTTGAGTGGAAAGGAAAAAGAAAAAGCAATCAGGCATTTTTCATTTTGTACATGTTTTATGCCAGACATGTATGCAACTTAATGCCATTTATATCTCTACAAATTGATGGCTTCCATTGCTACTATGTAAGTATAGTTGCAGGCTCTGTTAACCATCTTAACTTGCTCCTACAGTGCTTCTGAAGTTTTGTTTAAACATTCTAAATTAATGGATATTTTATTTTTTAATTGCATGCATAACATATTTTCATTAAAACATATGCTATCTGCAATGAGCTAAAATTTTGGCATATGCACCATGTTTTTCATAATATATACAAGCATTATAATAGTTAACTTCTGTAGCAATCACTAATACTGTAGCAATGCAAAATAGATTGTGGGAGGAGATCCTCTTCTGAAGCTCATTGCAGTTGACTGGTTCAAGGCTGATTGTAACATTGATAAAGTTGCATTGCATCCCAAATGCCTCATTCAGGTAAAAATTAATTCCCATTAGAACTTTATAGTATTCAAACAATTTTGTTATGATGCATTTAGAAGCAAGGTCTTTTACATCTCACTTCTCTAGAACGAAACAATGGTTTTTACATGTTCAGCTTACTGTTCATATCACTTAATGATTACAATGTGATAACACAAACTTATGAGACTGCAAGTTAGGCGTGGAATTAAATTTCTGTCAGCCATTGTTTTTTAAAAATATGAACATCAGAATATGTTATTCCATTCCATTATTAGCTCGCACATGGTATCAATGCGAATTGCATGATTGGCTATCTAAATTGAGAATATGTATTTCTTATCGTGATTTAAACATTGAACAAACCAAAAATCTGTAGCCAAAAAAGGAAGAAAAAAACAAAAATCAAATATGTTTTGGTGGTTTCTTGCTTAACATCAAGTTGTTATTTTACTGGTTAGACCTGCCTGCCGCCCCACCCTAGCCCAACCAACAACAATAACCATCCTGTTATGTCATAACTAGATGAGTGGAAAAAGATAGGAATAAGGAGATCTCCACGTGGCTAATGTGCATTTCTGCTTCTCCTATCTCCATTCCAACAAATCTATCAACTGAAAAAGATACAAGCTCTGACACTAGCACAGCAATTGCATGTAATATTTTTTTATATATTGGATTCTGTTGATATTTACCAAAATTTGGAATGTAAAATACCTATTCTGATTATTTTTTCCTATTATTCTGTGTCAGTCAGAAGCTGGGAAACAGCTGCCATTCATTCTCATTATAAACTTAGAGGTAAGTGTTTTAAATTTCATTGTATTTCTTCAATTCCATACTTTGGCTGTATCATGAGCTGATGTATCAGTTCACATCCTTAAAATGATAATGATGACCATTAAGCTTATCCTAGCCTCTTGGTCTGATTTGATACATATATTTGTCTTCTGAAAAGTTTGAAATAATTAAACTAGAAGAATTTTAAAAGAAGGCCTAAATTGTAACTTTATACCATGATGAGCGTATCTGTATGAGTCACACAGTTCTGTATAACCATATACTCATCTAACTATGTGAGAATCTACATCTTGAGTTGGAAAGTATTTTTTTGTTGCCAGATCTCTTTTGGTAGCCAATGAACCATAGAAGCTTCTGCAAGAATCCACAATCAAAATCCTCAATTTAGAGTTTTGTAAAGGAATCTAGATCTGAACCTAAAATAACCTCGTAAAATCCAGTTGGCCTATTTGTTGAGAATGTCAACCTGACAGTATCTCAAATATAACATTCATTGAACTTAAGGCTAACTGATTAATTATTTTTCCATCAATGAAATTAGTTTCTTTTGATGTTGCTTTCCAAATTTCTATTGTATGTTTCCTCTAATAAGGATTGTTCTGTTAAATTGCAGATTCCAGCAAAACCAAATTACAGCTTGATTCTTTATTATGCTGCGGAGAGGCCTGTGAATAAGCAATCTTTGTTGGGTAGATTTGTGGATGGAACTGACATGTTTCGGGATGCAAGATTCAAACTAATACCAAGTATTGTAGAGGTTTGCATTGTTAAGCAGAAAGCATGCTGTCATTTTACATCCTGTTATTGGTATGGAGGCTTCAATTGTTGTACCTTGTTTGAAACGTAGGGCTACTGGATGGTGAAACGAGCAGTTGGAACCAAAGCTTGCCTACTGGGGAAATCGGTGACATGCAAGTACCTCCGTGAAGATAATTTTTTAGAGGTAATAATCATGATCTGAGTATATACTTGTCAGAATCATCATTGGATTGGATTGGGATGGTCAGGCTGGGTTAATCATGTTGGATTGAGCATTGACTTTGGAGAGTTTAAGGCTTTAAGCTTCAAGATGGTAATTTTTAAGTTGATTTACCCAAACCTGACCCAACCTGACCTATTGGCACCTTAGATGCATCACCCCAAAATTATTATCTTCCTCATCCAAAATAGGTCGCTAAATTGGCCTGTCATTCAATATGACAATATTGACTCATCTTGGCCTGAGCTTCAAGTCTCCTCTTCTTGCCTTGAATTGCATATGAATTTTCAGATTATATACTTAAATCTTTGTCTTCATATTGGATCTACAGACAAATATTTTATGTTAATACTAAGTATTTTACTCCTTCAATATCAATAGTATAAAGTAAAACCCTACTACTTCTGTGTTCAAAATTCAAATATATTCAAATGGAAGCACCTTCTGATTTTCTACATGCAAGTCCAAGGCTACACAATGCTCTTCAGCATCATACAGATCCCCGCTATTTGACTGCAAAATTTTGATATAATGGTGACAATAATACATCTCATTAACCATATAAACAATTTTACAAACTTTGATTAACTTACTTGGCATCTTTCCTGTACTTATAATAATCAGCAATATCCCACCTATATTTTCTCCTATGTGCATGTGGAATAACAATTGATTCATCATTTTACCTAGTTATGCTTTATGAGGCACCACATTCTAGTTATTTGATTCATCTTTGATTTCTGCTCATTTGATTCATCATGATGTTGAAATGGAAGTACTTGAACGAGGGGCATGGAGAGCAGCCAGGAAGACCCGTGGGCGGACTGACATAGCCGGAAAAGAGAGAAGGGGAGATTTGATTGATGAGGTTATGCTTTGAATATCAACATGCCAATAGAGAAAACTGAATTGAAGAATTCTTCACTTGGTGAAAGAAATTCTCTTGGAAAGAATTTTATTAATATCTCAAAAGTTGCCTCTTACAATGTATTACACCCATATTTGTAGGACATGATACCCCAACCCTTATTTGAGCATTAAACCCATTACAAAATCATGCTCGAAATAGGACTCGGCAATAAGAAAACATACTAGAATTATTCTATTATAAATATGGAAATCTGGCTAAAATTTGATACTATCTCTAGTGAAAATAAATCAATTATTTGCTTATTGCAATCTTTGCCTGCAAATTCGCTTGCTTGTTTGATGCTTGTTATGGTCTAGTTGGTCATAGCACCTGTTGGGGATAAACCCCACTCCCGCCGAACTCTAGTTCGATGCTCGGCCTAATGCAATCAGTAGCCGCAGAAGAGCTTCAGCAGATGGATTTTAGCCAAACCCTTACAGCCGACCGAACTACTTAGCGGTCGAGCTCCTTGGACGCCCAGCAGCCGGGCTTTAGCCGAACCCCCAGTGGTCGAGCTTCTTCGAACCCGTTCAGCCGGCCGAGCTACTTAGCGGCCGAGCTCCTTCGGACTCCTCGGCCGTCGAGCTCCTTCGACTCCCAGCATCCGGACCGAACCCCTTTAGCCGGTCGAGCTACTTAGCGGCCGAGCTCCTTGGACTCCCAGCAGCCGGGCTCTAGCCGAACTCAACCGCCGAGCTTCAGTCAGACTCCCGCAAGAGCCGAACTCTCTCCGCGTCGTTACAGCCAGGCGCCTGCGGGAGTCGAACTCCCTCCAAGCTTCCTCTCCGACCGGATTTCTTCAGGGGCCGGACTTCTCACCGATCGAGCTCCTGCCGAACTCCCCAGCGGTCGAGCCTTAGCCGCGCACCTCCAGCCAGATGCCTACGGGAGCCGAACTCCTTCCGAGCTTCCTCTTCAGAAGTTCGAACTCCAAAATGGGCACACGTCGAAGTCCTTCAACCCTTCATTCGGCTCCGAGCGGCTCAGTATCAAGACAGCTGCAGCCATCACCATCAGTCCGCCGCAAGCGACAGCGATCCGCTATCAGGCGGCGATGGCTGTCACCATCAATCCGCTGCAGACGGCACCTTCCTGTGAGACTGACTCCGTCGGACCTCGAGCGGCTCGCCAGCACGCGTCTACAGCTGTCATCATCAAGCTCCGCTATAAAAAGAACCCTCCAGATACGCTAATCCTAATCTCTCTAATCTCTCCTTCATCTCTAAGCTCTGCGGAAGTCTTTCTCGAGCACTTCATTCCTGTTGGTCGGAGCTGATTTGATCGTCGGAGGGTCCTGCTGGAGCCACCCCCCGCCGGCTCCGGACGGGATTTTGTTTTGCAGGTCCCCGACGGCAGCCTCATCGGCCTCCACTCCAGCGGATTCTGACGACGACCAGTTTATGCGTCAACAGATTGGCGCTAGAAGGAGGGCTCCGAACCTCCGAGGTTTTCTTGTTCTTGAAGAAGTGCTCGGCGATGATTTTTTCCTTCCCTCTCCGAAGATCTCTCTTTTCTCTCCCGAGGAGAAAATGTCTCCCAAGAGAGCTTCGACTCGACGCTCGACGGCCTCTGCGGCTCGATCTCGTTCGGATCCGTCCGCTCTCGCTCCAGCCCCGGCGACCCAGGCTCACTCTGTAGCCGCGGTGGATGCGGAGCAGTTCAACCTGCTCGTCCAGCAGGTTTGTGGTCTCACGGAGGCAGTGTAGGCCATGCACTAGCAGGCCCCAATACCAGCTCAACCGGCGCGGGATTCTTCAGAGCCGTGTGGTCCAGTCCAGGGGCGACCGACATGGGCTACCCGACTTCCAATCCTCGGAAGAGGAAGGCAATGGAGGGAGAGCCCCTGCTCGGACCGCGGCTCGACCTAGGGTGAAGCTTCGCACCCATTCTGCAAGAAGATCTTGGAGATCAGAGACCGCGAAGATCTCTTGGATCAAAGGCTCTTAGAAATGAGCCGACGAATCGAAGAACTCCGTCACACTCCCTCACGCGGTAATGACGTCTGCACTGACCCTTCTTTTTCGTAGAAAATCATGCAGGAACCGATCCCGCCAAACTTCAAGCTCCCGCAGTTCGAGAGCTACGATGGGACCACCGATCCGGTCGACCACTTGGAAGCCTTCCGGACAACGATGCTGCTCCATGGCGCGCCAGACGCTATCCTGTGCCGGGCTTTCCCCTCTATCCTTAAAGGGGCCGTCAGGAATTGGTACTCGGCGCTCAAGCCTAGTACCATCTTATCGTTTGATCAGATGAGTCAACAGTTCGTGGCCCACTTCGTCAGTAGTCGGCGTTCACGTCGAGGTTCGGATTTCTTAATGGCCATCAGGCAGGAGGGGGAACCCATCCGGGCTTACGTCATTCGGTTTAATACTGCTGCACTGGAGGTCCGGGACCTGGACCAGTCAGTCGCCATGGCCGCTCTCAAGGGCGGCCTTCAGAAGAACGACTTACTGTTTTCCCTGAAAAAGAAGTATCTCAGGGACTTTGCCGACATGCTGGCTCGGGCCGAAAGTTATGCTCGGACAGAAGAGGCCTTCGAGGCTAAGGACGATGAAGCCAGCGGCAAGCGGCGAATCGGCGGGCCAGGCAGGCCCGTCGAAGAAAGGAAGCGGACTGAAGCTCGGCTGCGTTCTCGGACTCCCCCTGGTCGCGCGCGAGCCCGAACTCCCCCTCAAGCTCGGAGGCGGAGAAGCCCTAACGGAAGGGCACGCCGAGGTTTCCCCAGCGCCGAAGTTCTCCCCGACGATGACGATTTCACAACTACACCCCCTTTAACGCCCCGAAGACTCAAGTATTGATGAAGATCCGGGAGCGACTTCCAAGATCGGAGAGAATGCGTTCCCATCCTAGCAAGCGCAATCCCAACAAGTTCTGCCTTTATCATCGCGACCACAGTCATGACACTGAGGAGTGCATCCAACTCCAGGACAAGATTGAAGAGCTCGTCAGGCGAGGCAGACTTAGTCGATTTCTGCGAAGACGGCCCGAGGAGAAGGAAGATCGACTGAGAACGTTACCGTCGAGTGGGAAAAACCAGCAAGAAGATCGGCTGCCCCTTGGCGTCATCAATACTATCTCAGGGGGACCTCAGCAAGGGGAACCAGCGGATCCGAAGGATTGGTGAAGAGGAGGATCGTGAAGCCCGTGGCCTTCACCGAGGAGGACGGTCAGGGAATCCAATTTCCGCATAATGATGCGGTTGTAATTTCTTTGAATATTGCTGACTATGATGTACGCCGTGTTTTGGTAGATAATGGAAGCTCGGCCGATGTGTTGTTTTACGATGCCTTTTCAAAAATGTTCCTGCCCGACGACTGCTTGGGGTCGATGAATTCTCCACTGGTAAGGTTTGCTGGCAACGTCGTACCAGTTGAAGGCATAATAACATTGACCGTAGCGGCAGGGCAACATCCAAAGCTGGCCAAAGCTCGGGTCGAATTCCTAGTCGTAAGGACCCCGTCCGCCTATAACGCGATCCTTGGCCGACCTGGTCTAAATGCACTCTGGACGGTAGTGTCAACCTATTATTTGAAGATGAAGTTTCCGACGAGTCACGGGATCGGAGAAGTCAGAGGAGACCAGGCTCTGGCGAGGTATTGCTACTCGATTGCCCTGCATAAGGGAGATCAACTCGATCCTTATCTTGTTGACGGACTGGACGTCCGTGACGACCTCACTGAGGAGCGGGGCGAGCCTACGGAGGACCTCATCTCTGTGCCCTTGAATGACGGAAACTCGGAGCATGTGGTGCAGATTGGCTCCAACTTAGCGGCCGAGGTTCGGGAGCAGCTCGTCGATTTCCTTAGAAGAAATGCGGACGTCTTTGCTTGGACCCCAGTGGATATGCCGGGAATCGACGCCGAGGTTATGGAACATCGGCTGGCCGTCGATCCGAGGACCGGCCGATAAGAGAAAAGATGCGCCACCACATCCCGGAGAGGCAGAAAGCGATCGGCGAAGAAGTAGACAAGCTTCTTAAAGTCGGACTCATCCGGAAGGTTAACTATCTGATTTGGGTCTCGAACGTGGTTCTCGTCAAGAAAGCGAATAACAAGTGAAGGATGTGCGTCGACTTCAAGAAGCTGAACAAGGTCTGTCCGAAGGACAGCTACCTCTTACCAAGGATCGACCAGCTGGTGGATGCAACCTCGGGCCATAAGCTCCTTACCTTCATGGACGTCTTTTCTGGTTACAATCAGATACGCATGGCGCCCGAGGATGAAGAGAAGACCGCCTTCATTACTGACCGAGGTCTTTATTGCTACAGGGTCATGCCTTTTGGACTCAAGAATACAAGGGCAACATACCAGCGTTTGATTAATAAGGTCTTCAAGGAGCAGATCGGCCGCAACATGGAGGTGTATGTAGATGATATGCTCATCAAAAGTCGAGCTTCAACAGACCACCTGGCCGACCTTGAAGAGACTTTCGGTGCACTCAGAAAGCATAAGATGAAGCTGAACCCGTGCAAATGCGCCTTTAGTGTGACCTCCGAAAAATTTTTCGGGTTCATGGGGTCAAAACGCGGAATCGAGGCAAACCCCCAGAAAATTCGAGCCATTCGGAAAATGACCATTCCAAAGACGATCAAGGAAGTTCAGCGCCTGACCGAGAAGGTGGCGTCCCTAAATCGCTTCGTCTCAAGGTTGGCCGAACGATGCATGCCCTTCTTCGAGGTTCTCAGGCGATCGAAGGATTTCTGCTGGACGGCGGAGTGCCAATAGGCATTCGAGGAGCTTAAAAACTACCTTGGCACACCCCTGCTGCTGGCAAAGCCCGAATCTGGGGAAGAATTGTTTCTGTATCTAGCTCTCCCCGGTGGCCCTGGCGGCAGTCCTGGTCAGGGAAGAAGCAAAGACGCAGCGATCGATCTACTACGTGAGCCGAGTCCTGAGGGATGCGGAGATCAGGTACTCTAGGTTAGAAAAACTAACTTACTGTCTTCTAATTGCTGCCAGGAGGCTCCAACCTTTCAGGAGTACACCATAACGGTCCTCACGGACTAACCAATAAAAGCAGTTCTCCACCGAGCAGATGCTTCCGGAAGAATCGCAAAATGGCAATCGAGCTCACAGAGTTCGACATCAACTACCGACCCAGGCCGTCGATCAAGGCTCAGATACTGGCGGATTTTGTGCTAGAATGCACCATTCCAGTTGAAGCCAAGCTTGAATCGAGCGGGATCGGCACCAGAGCGAGGCTGAACTTTGACGAAGCCGAGTTGTCGCAGCCGAACATCCCCGAAGAGAGCGTCGACCTCCTTGAAGGTTTCTAGGCTCTGCACGTGGATGGTTCGTCCAACTCCGCTGGAGCTGGTGCGGGGCTGGTCTTGGTCAGCCCCGAAGGAGTCGTCGCTGAGTACGCGCTGCATCTCGAGTTCCCCGCGACCAATAATGGGGCCGAATATGAAGCGCTGATCGTCGGATTGAAGATAGCAAGGGATTAAAAATAGATCGGTTTCAAGTCTACAGCGATTCCCAGCTGGTGGTTGGTCAAGTTGGCGGCGGCTACGAGGCACGGGAGGAAAGCATGGTGAGGTACCTCGGAAAAGTGAAGAATTTGATCCCGACCTTCGATAGTTTCGGCATTCAGCACATCCCGAGGGCGGAAAATGCAAGAGCCGATCTTCTCTCCAAGTTGGCCGCTTCAACGCTGGTCGAACTGTCCAAAGAAGTATTTTTGGAAACTTTGAAGTGCCCGATCACAGAGGAATCTTAGGCCATCCTGCAGACGGAATTCGAGCCCAATTGGATCGTCCCATTGATCGCCTACCTTCAAGAGGGAGTTCTTCTCCGCGATCGAAAAGAAGCTCGAAAGCTCAGGAATCAGGCCTCCCGCTGCGTCTTATACGAAGGCAGGTTGTATAAGAGGTCGTAGTTCCTCCCATTACTGAGATGTCTCCGACTTTTAGAAGCCGATCTCGCGCTATGGGATGTGCACGAAGGATTCTGCGGAAGTCACGTAGGAGCCAAGTCCCTATCGCAAAAACTACTCCGACAGGGATACTACTGGCTGACCTTGTTTCGTGATTCCATGGAATATGTAAAGAGGTGCGACCGCTGTTAGAAGAACGCCAGTGTGCAGAGGCAGTCGACATCCGAACTCACTCCGCTCAGCTCACTCTGGCCATTTGCACAGTGGAGAATGGATATACTTGGCCCCTTTCCAACGGCGTCTGGGCAGCGGAAGTTCCTCCTGATCGCGATCGACTACTTCACCAAGTGGGTCGAAGCCGAACCACTTGCAAAGATTACTGAGGCCAAGGTGCAGGATTTCGTCTGAAAGTCACTAGTCTGCCGGTTCGGCCTGCCCCGAACCCTCATAACCGATAATGGCGATAGTTCGCTAGGGCAAGGTTCGTCGAGTTTTGCGAAGGACTAAACATCTCCCACCGCTTCACATCGGTGGCTCACCCGCAGGCCAATGGGGAAGCTGAGATAACCAACCGGATCCTGCTGAAAGAAATCAAAGCGAGACTCGATAGGGCAAAAGGGGTCTGGGTGGACGAACTCTATCATGTCCTCTGGGCATACCGAACTACTCAGAGGGTGCCAACCGGAGAAACACCCTTTGCCTTGGCTTTCGGTACTGAGGCAGTTATTCCGATTGAGCTTAAGCTCCTGTCTGCACGAGTCGTGGGCTTCAACGAGCGGCACAACCCCCAGGACCTTAGAGTCAACCTCGACCTTCTGGAAGAAAAGAGGGAGGAAGCTCGTGTCCGGATGGCAGCCTACAAACAGAAGGTGGCTCGGTACTACAACTCCAGAGTTAAAAACAAGACATTCAGAGTGGGGGACTTAGTGCTCCGACGAGCCGCTGTTGCTCAGCCTCAGAGTCAAGGGAAGCTTGCCCCAAACTGGGAAGGTCCGTATCAGGTGATGGAGGTCATCCGATCTGGAACTTATCGCTTGAAGGAACTCGAAGGGATAGTGCTTCCCCGACCGTGGAACTCAGAAAATCTAAGGATGTATTATCAGTAGACTTCCTTTAAAAACTCCTTTGCTCTGCATTATTGATTTCTGGTATAAGGATTACGTGATGGCAGGAAAGAAATGAGAAAAAGTAGCCAGTAAGGAACAGGAGGAGAACCTCGTCCTAACGCGAGTAGGTCAAGGACCTCAACCTCGGCTGCAGGAGACAAGATCTCTCCTGGGTCAACTTCGGCCGCGGGAAATAAGACCTTCTCAAAGTCGAAGGCCTCATTCACCTTAGACGAGACGGGGGGAGAGGCTCGGACGACGGTCCGCATATGCCCCTGCAGCCCGTTAGAAACAGGACCTTGTCCTAACGCGAGCAAAGTCGAAGGTCTCGTTCACAAAGGACGAGACGGGGGGAGGCGCGGACGACGGTCCGTATGTGCCCCCATAGCCCATTAGGAACAAGAAGAGGATCTTGTCTTAACGCGAGCAAAGTCGAAGGCCTCGTTCACCTTAGACGAGATGGGGGGAGACAGACGACGGTCCGAATGTGCCCCCACAGCCCGTTAGGATGCAGGAGGAGGACCTCGTCCTAACGCGAGCAAAGTCAAAAGCCTCGTTCACAAAGAACGAGACGGAGGGAGAGGCGCGGACGACGGTCCGTATGTGCCCTTACAGTCCGTTAGGAATAGGAGGACCTCGTCCTAACGCGAGCAAAGTCGAAGGCCTCGTTCACCTTAGACGAGACGGGGGGAGACGGACGATGGTCCGAATGTGTCCCCACAGTCCGTTAGGAGCAGGAGGAGGACCTCGTCCTAATGCGAGCAAAATCGAAGGCCTCGTTCACCTTAGACGAGACGGGGGAAGACGGACGACGGTCCGAATGTGCCCCCATAGCCCGTTAGGAGTAGGAGGACCTCGTCCTAACGCGAGCAAAGTCGAAGGCCTCGTTCACCTTAGACGAGACGGGGGGAGACGGACGACGGTCCGAATGTGCCCCCACAGCTCGTTAGGAAAAGGAGGAGAATCTCATCCTAACGAGAGCAAAGTCGAAGTTTGGAACAGGAGGAGAACCTTGTCCTAACGCGAGCGCCCGCATCAACCTCGGCCAAAGGAGATGAGATCTCCCCCGAGCGATCGGGCCAACCTCGGCTGGAGAGCTTCAACTTCAACCTCGGTCAGATAAGGTCTCCCCTTAGCGACCGGGCCAACCTCGGCTGGAGAGCTTCAACTTCGACCTCGGCTAGAGATAGGATTTCTCTCGAGCGACCGTGTCAACCTCGGTTGGAGAGCTTCAACTTCCACCTCGGCCAGAGATAAGATCGGAGACAACCTTGTCCTGTGATCAGATCTCTCCCGAGCGTCCGCATCGACTTCGGCTGTAGGAGACAATGTCGCCCTCGAGGAGCTCAACCTCCGACTTCGATCGCAGCGGACGATTCCTCCCTCAATCTCGGTTGGAGATGGGATCTTTCCCGGGCTTCAACTTCGATATCAACTTTAGCCGGAGATGAGATCTCCCCCGAGCTTCGACCTGGACCAGCACGGGGCTCAGAGGAAGACTTCGGTAGTCGCCTTTCCTGCACTCCCTTCCTTCGAGTTTCGAACTTGGGAGTGGGGGGCTAGTGTTGGGGATAAACCTCGCTTTCGCCGAAGTCTAGTTCGATGCTCGGCCTAATGCAACCAGTAGCCGCAAAAGAACTTCAGCAGACGGATTTTAGCCAAACCTTTATAGTCGGCCGAACTACTTAGCGGCCGAGCTCCTTGGACGCCCAGCAGTCGGGCTTTAGCCGAACCCCCAGCGGCCGAGCTGCTTCGAATCCGTTTAGCCGGCCGAGCTCCTTCGGACTCCTCAGCCGCCGAGCTCCTTCGGACTTCTAGCATCCGGACCGAACCCCTTCAGCCGGCCGAGCTACTTAGCGGCCGAGCTCCTTGGACTCCCAGCAGTCGGGCTTTAGCCGAACTCAACCGCCGAGCTTCAGTCAGACTCCCGCAAGAGCCGAACTCTCTCCGCGTCGTTACAGCCAGGCGCCTGCGGGAGCCGAACTCCCTCCAAGCTTTCTCTCCGGTCGGATTTCTTCAGGAGCCGGACTTCTCACCGACCGAGCTCCTGCCGAACTCCCCAGCGGCCGAGCCTTAGCCGCGCACTTCCAGCCAGACGCCTACGGGAGCCGAACTCCTTCCGAGCTTCCTCTTTAGGAGTCTGAACTCCTCCAAAATGGGCACACATCGAAGCCCTTCAATCTTTCATTCGGCACCGAGCGGCTCAGTATCAAGACAGCTGCAGCTATCACCATCAGTCCGCCGCAAGCGACAGCGACCAGCTATCAGGCGGCGATGGCTGTCACCATCAACCCGTTGTAGATGGTATCTTTTCGTGAGACTGATTCCGCCGGACCTCGAGCGGCCCGCCAGCACGCGGCTACAGCTGTCATCATCAAGCTCCGCTATAAAAAGGACCCTCCAGATACGCTAATCCTAATCTCTCTGATCTCTCCATCTCTAAGCTCTGTGGAAGTCATTCCCGAGCACTCCATTCCTGTTGGTCGGAGCTGACTTGATCGTCGGATGGTCCTACCGGAGTCACCTCCCGCCGGCTCCGGGCAGGACTTTGTTTTGCAGGTCCCCGGCAGCAGCCTCATCGGCCTCCACTTCAGCTGATTCCGGCGATGACCTATTTCTGCGTCAACAGCACCTATTGGCTGCATACTGTGTTGCATCATGGATGACTTTGTCCATGATGAGCACCCTATGCTTGGTTGGTTCTAGATTAAGAAGCTCATAAGAGCCTAGATAAAATCATCACGAAGGCGCTAGGTGTGCACAATGTAGACAGATGGCAAGAGCAGAATATCTCACCCACCAATAGCTCGATTGATGGATTCTAATCAATGGCTCCATCGCCCAATGTTTGGGTTTGGGGCATAGTGCATGGGCCTTTAGAACCAATCAAGGCATAGGATCTAGTCATCCAGCCACAATAGATAACTGCAGTATGAAAGGCAAGGGCAAAGAGCTAGTTATTGATCTAGTTGAGGCAATTGATGACATATCAGTCCAAGGAGATGAAACCAAGACACCAGGGCCATCAAATCCTATTTTGCCTAGATCATCTGGCAGATACCAATGGCAATGATGATGATAGCTCTAATGATGGGTGTGGAGGTCAAGGTGGACAATGTGATCGGTCTGGAGGTGTGGTGGTGGTGTATTTCATAGACTTAGTCCATTAAACAGCAAGGTGGATTACACATGCCACGCTGGCTCAAGACCATGAGGCTTGAACAAAATTCAAATGTGACCGGGAGTCATTATCGTATAGGAGAAGGGGATCCAAGGGTGACGTAACTTAGGGCACATAAGACCAAGGTTATGGTGGTCGGTATTGGGAGATTGGAGAGTCAATTGCAAGAAGCTGTATCAAGGATAAGAGAATTATATGTGTACCTAGCATATTAGAAGCTGAGTTGATGAAAAAAATGGACAACAGATGAAAGGATATAAGGAGATGTATTAGGATACTAAAGAGCTACTACATCAGTTGGTGGGAGTGGATAATAATGACAGATCTACCAATGCATGAGATAGCTACAGTAGACTGCAGATATCATAAACCAAAGACAGGTCTCTTAGTGCATCAGATAGTCTGAATGGGCAGTATGCTCCATCCACGTGCATTTCTTATATTTTTTTCACTGATCGTATCCTAAGGGATTTGATTTTTCATATTACACCTAATATGGGTATGGTGAGGGGTCAGAGAAACGTGCTGCCTCTTACAACCCTAAGTTGGGATGGCTAGGCTTCTGCGGCTACCAGATGTGCATGCAGCCATAGTAGCAAGAGCCGTAGCTAGGTCAATATGAGATATCATATGACTAGCTGTATGGGTATAGTATCCAGGCCAGTATAATATTCAAGGTCAGGACTACAAACAAGACCCAAATGTCTACAAGAGCCATCGATTCTCAGGTTTGATTTTGTAAAGTGACTTCTTTTTTTTTTTTTTTAAGATATACTTTATTTTCACTTATAAATATTAGTTTCTTCATATATGTTGACTCAATGACTGTTGGTGGCAATATCGACACTTTGGTATTGCTCATCCATTGAAATACAATTTAAACAATAAAAATACAAAACAAAGTCGCCCCAGTAGCCTTATTAGACATAGAAAAACAAAAAAGTTGAAAAAAGGAGGGAGGGGGGGGGGGGGGGGCGTGAAGAAATCTGTGTGTATCATTACCATGTTGATATGCAACCTCATGGTACATCTTGATACAGGTTGGAATGATTCTGTACCGATCTAACAGAGAACCTGATACTACCCCTGGTACCAGTTTTTGAAACCTTACTTGTAACATTAAGGTCAGTGGTGATGCATTCCAGCTAGCATGGACCAGCTTGGAGTCATACAAACTTGCATAGGCCAACATTTACATGCATGATACGATGGTATGTACCACCATACCTTGACTGGATTAGAAATTCATACAATGGAATTGTGAACAAGTAGTTTGGTAAATTGTTTATAGATGGGATAAGGCTACAATAGTCTAAGATTAAAAATTCATACAATGGAATTGAGTCTAAGATTTATCATTTGACCATAATAATCTTTTAATTGACATATGGTGATGATATTTCACTGCAGAATTTAGTGTTAGCTCCTCTGCAGTCTTTTTTTTCGGTAATGCTGATGTAGTTTCTCCTTTGCAGATTGATGTTGATATTGGGTCCTCATCTGTCGCAAGGAGCATAATCAGTTTGGTTCTTGGATACGTCACAGGCATTGTTGTTGACCTTGCCATCCTGATTGAGGTCCGTAACCCAGTTAATCACTACCTAAGAGAAGTTTCTCTGTTATCTTTTTGAAAAAAATGTTCCTATCATCATCAGTACTTAATGATAAGTTTTTGATGTTAACTTCACAGACCTTATTGTTATTCAGTTATTGTATTTTCCCTCTACCATCTATAACGTTCTATGGTAGCACATGCAATGACTTTTTTCTGCTTATTGATATCAAACTGTTGTACCAGTTACTGTAAATAGATAATTAATAAATTACCAAATACCTGGTAAAAGTTTCTGTTTTAACATGCTAGAAACAATAGTCCAACGACAATTTGGATCTGGAAAAAAAACAGAAAGATTTCTGATGATTATAAGGGCCTGAATATGTGGAATTTTTTTATGTTTTTTTTTAACTTGGCATGCATTTTAGTCTACTTCAGACGTTATCTCCTTTAAGAAAAGAATGTTAAGAAATACGAAAGCATAAACCTCTTACAAGAGCAATCATGTCATGTTAGAATGGGGGGCATTTGGACATCTATATGTGCTATGTACATTCCACACATATGGTTAGGTGGATTTAAATAGAATTAAAATATAATTAATCAAATAATCATATTAAAAATTAAGTATATCTTCTCATAGTAAATGAGTTCTGTTCTTCCTATAACCTATTTGCATTGTCACTTCAAAGAAATGCTTAAGTTCTATCTTTAACAAAGAAGTTGTGGCTCGCAGAAATATTAAAAATTTTGTTTCCACTATAGCATTCAAATTAGTCTTTGCTTTTATGTTCTAGATGTAAACACAATAGGATTGTTGAAGTGATTTTTTGTTTCAAAATTGTGAGGTAAAAATGGACAATCTAGGCTACAGAATGCAATAATTTTTATGTACTCTTATTCAAAAGGATTTTCATGGAACAGTCATCATCCTTGATCTAGAGAATGCACTCATCATTCTCATATATATCTGCATCTTTTGTTTCAATCTCCCAGTTCCTGTTGGTGTCTATATTAACCACTTAAATTTAGCTAACATATCAACGCTCCACAGCCAAACAACTGATATGTCTGCAAGTAACAGAGTAAGAGCTTCATGCAAGTCAACATCCAACTCAACGATATACAAATTAAGCTTCAAATTGAATACAAAAATTGAGCACTAATCCATATCTTATGAAAGCGATAGAAGATAATAGCTTGGAACGTATTACCTTACATGAATGTAAGTGTACATTTTCATGTAACCGACCTTAAAGGCACTGTTTAGATTTCCAATATTAATGACTTAAAATTTACCATTTATTCTTTACTAAACATAAATAATAACCACTCATGTGGTGACAAAAAGGGAATCAATGCAAAGCACAGGTGGGTTGATGATTAAAATGTAGAGACTTGCAAACGTTTAGGGAGCAATTAAAAATATAGTTGATAATTGCATGGTATATTTAACTGTAGTCAAATATATAAGAATAAAACCTGTCATTAGTGTATAATGGGGGCATTCATTTATTCGTTAAAATGAATGCCCTCAGGGCATCTGTCAGTATTCCCCAAACTTCTCTCATCAGAATATACTTAAAAGTTTCTATTTCTAGAATCACAACACAATTTCTTAGAATATCCAACATTGGTATATATGTCCAAAACCTCACCAATGGAATGGAATTGTTGGAAAACATCTTCTCTGTTGAAAATAAAATGCCTTTGGCATTTTATATAGTCATTCAAAATTTTCCCTTATTTTTTGTATTGTTATGATTTCTGTACATGCATTCTCTCCTGTTTAGCTTGTACTTATTACCTTGTTAGTTGCATTCATCTAGGATACTTGTCTTCTTTGCTCGGAACCTTTTTATTTCCATGTCATATCACCATAGATGAGTTTGTGCTACTGCAACCATTCTATGCAAGATCATCTTTCATGAATCTTCCTCTTTGACCATGTCCTCTTTATCTTCTGGTACCTTCTGTTCCTCTTTCTTGTAACCTAATTCCGTGCTACCTTACAGGAAGCAACCCTCAAGACTACACTTGTCATCCTAGGCATCTTTGGAGCCTCTTCAATTTGAAATGCCCTTTAGGCTTTTTTTTTCTCTGATTTTTATTTTGATGCATTTTCCCACCAGTCTTCTCATTTGCATTGGATAACTATCATATTGTTTTGCATCTGGATTTCTAATGTTATCCCTAACTTATATACTAAGCATCTTCTTGTTGTGGCTTTTTTTAATTGACTCTGCCACATGCGGTCTTTTCCAAAAGTTGGTAGACCTAATCATAATGCGAGGCAATTGCTGAGGTGCTTTATGCTCCTCAAAAAATTCCTATACTTGCGATAATTTCCCCTGCTAGCATTAGAAAATTCTACCAGTTGTAAGTGGGTATAGATATATAGGTTTCGCTCCAGTGGCTCTTGGTCTTTTAGCATGAAATCATTCAATCTGTGTAGTAGAATATCTCTATATTTCAGACTATAATATATCCTCAATAGAGTGAGACACCTTATTATCATAAAAACTTTTACTACTTGTCATGCTTCCAGCGAACTTTTCTTTAGTTTCTGGTATTGCGCTGCCTTTGTTTCTCATACATGCGATGGTGCTTTGCTTCATGCTGAAGTATGCTTAAATGAATTTGAATATTGAAGCATTTAAAACTAGTTGCTAAGGTACAGTTGTTGACCTTTCATGCACAAAGTACTTTGAGGGCTTTTTGCTTCTCCATATTTAATTACCACTGAAAAGCATTTTTCATCTGTAGTTTATGAGAAATTATTTTTCCAAATTCTTTCTTTTAAGATTTTATCCAAGGATGGGCCTGTTTGAATGATTGGGCCCAAAATCATATTAGATTCATGGGTTGGGCTAGTACAACCAGCAAAATCAGCCTAGGCCTATATTCATAAATACCTAGAGCATCTTTGAAATAGGCCGGTTCAAATCCTAGAGCATCTTTGGAGATTTATGATTTTGCTGATTGTACTAGCCCAACCCATGAATTCCAGTCATCTAAACAGGGCCTTAGTTGGAGATTGAACCATTCAGTCTTCCCTTTTGGATATCTGCATAGCTATGTCAGTGATATCAATGGCGTTCATTTTTTTGTTTGCTGGGAAGTGGAATCTTTCATGCATCTATGAGGTCTGGTATACGGCATCCTTTCTGTTGTTGTTTCTATATTTAAAAGAATAGGGTGGATTTAGATACCCATGAAGAGATGGGGAGAAATCAACTAATTCATGAGACAAGCAAGGAAGGGTGGCTGGAGGAAAACGTTAATACTTGTGTTTTAGTTGTGTCATCACATTAGTGGGGCACATACATAAATTTATTCATCCACATGCTGCATGTTGAGCTGTGGTGGAATTTTCTTGTACACATCAGCTTTGAAATTTTTCAGGGCAAGGACCATAATGCATATCCTTCATCCAAAGAATTTAGGAATAGATTTTTCCCTGATATAGTTATGGATTGACTTGAATGTTTTGCTGATGAGATTTCTTGCTATCGTCATTGGATTATGTGAATCACATGTCCTGCCATGACATTGTGGCATCAAATTATGCTTTATTCTAGTAATTCAAGGCTTTGAACAGAAAGCAATCATCTTTTTTTTTTCCTCACAAGTATGTGTGTAGAAATGATCCATTTAAGCTTACTAGCAAGTATATCAATATATGATGCTCATGAGCTGAGTCTGTTGCAGGCAAGGGAAGAGACAGAACTGCCGGAGTACATTCTAGGGACTGTTCGGTTGAACCGTGTGAGGCCTGACACTGCAGTGCCATTTTGAGGCATGTCCTCACTTTGTACCAAGCTTTTAAGCGTTTTGGTGGTCTTCTGTTGTTGCATCTCAGGACCCGCTTGCCGGTCATTCATTTATGTACTTTTCCTTGGCGATAAATGAGAGCATTCTTTCCACCACATGTTTCAACAATAAACTAGCATGATTGTTTATTACTAATATCCATCTGAATACATTGAATCTAGCATCAAATGTGATATTATTGATCAAGGTTCACAATCCCGATATTAAACCCCGTAACCAAACCATCTTGGTATGGTGTCATTAAGGCCAGTCAGTATGCTTCTGTAACCCATACTGGTTTGGTGTCAGTATGATACGGTATGCTTGGTATTTGGACTGGTGCTCTGTACCTGTGCTTGATTTAAGCCAGTGAAGGAGAATATGCCATCTGTTTGAGAATGAAAGACCAATCTCTTCCACTATTATCTTTCTGCAAGTGGTAGTCAAAGAGTCTCTGCCTTACATTCTTTGTATACCCAGCCATTATTTCCATCTATTGTTTCCATTCATCGAAGAGAGTTGAATCTCCAACAACGCTGGCTGCTATTCTAGCACCGTGAGTAGGAGGATTTATATCGCTTGGGCTATAGCGTTTTCTGCTGCCGCTTCACCCTGATCATGAGAAGAATGCTTAAGTATTGCATCAACCAAAAAGCAAAGTATATGATAAGCCTCAGACGGAACAAACTCAACTCATTGTTATCATGCAATTTCATATGTTGTACGTTGCTGCAGCATCTGAGGATGAACAATGTTAATAGGTCCAATTCTTTCTCCATATAATCCTCGTTGTAGATCTGACTAACCAGAAGCTCCAAACCACGTTCAACGAACAACTCAACGGGCTATGCATCCGCATCAAGGCTTCCACCGGCAAAGCCCTGCAGCATACCAACGTCAGGCACAAATTTTCCGAAGCAAACAGCAATTTATATGGAAGCTGCTTTGCCTGGCATGCAACATCAAAAAAAGGAATATGGTTCTTCTCTGGAATGACACCAGCAATTTCCTTCCACCGTTCAGGAGTTGGGTCGATTCCGAGCACAGCCATGCAATGAAACAAAAGATCCACCTGGTGCAGCCTAGAAAAGCAAATATCAAATAAACTGGGTCTAGATTAATAAGAGCAATAGTTATTTCATCTTTCAGAAGTGAGAATTTTACTTCTAGGAACATAAATTCGGTTTTACAAAGCAATGAAATCACTAACCACAGCTTTTTTTTTTGGGAAAAAGTAAATTAATTTTTGAAAAAAATCTTTTCAGGCTGCTTCACGGCAATCCAGACCTCTTCTTAGAGAATTATTACTGAAAATTGGCTGGTACAGTTGGAAGAGGAAGGCTGCAACTCGAGAACCAGCAGAAGCTTGAAACATTCAGAGGTTCCCAAATTTAAGAAAATATGATTCTGAGATGCTCTAATTCTATCCCTCAACAAGAGAGAGAGAGAGAGAGAGAGAGAGAGAGAGAGAGATTCCAATTCTAAAATTTAAAGAAAGAGTTGAAAATGGCATCTGAAAAGAACGATTTCAAGAGGTAGCACGTAGACTTAGGAGTTATCAGTAACAAGAAAAACATGGGAAGAAAATGACTGACGAATACAATTTCAAAACAATATCAAAGTTCGACATTATGACATTGGTTTAGCTATAGTATTTATTCTGCATGATTACCTGAGTCGAACCAAACACAAACTTTTTTAGTTCGAATCAGCCACGTGAGTTGCGCGTGACTGCTATTATTACATCAGCTTGGGGAAGGGCGACGGAACCGGCTGAGGCAAAAGGCTTTCTTATCTGCGCGGGCTCCAGCAGGAAAACAGTCGAACACCTAGGGGGCTTTTCGCTTCTCATGCCGCCGGCGCTCCACCTCCGCCCTGGCCTCCATCGCCTACCAACCGACTTCCCTGACCCCAACACAACCGGAAGGAGATGCCTCCAAAGAGCTCGGGTTACACAAAGAAGAAGCTCCGCGAACGCCTCTTCTCCTCTCCTCTCGTCTTCTTCTCTCGTACAACGCTCTTCCCGTAGAAGCAAGTGTCCTTTGAGGTATGCGGTCCTCGGCGCTGGCTTCGCTGGACTATCTGTGGTTTGGCATCTTCTAAAGGTCCGGTTTCTTTTTTACCTCGTGACCAATCGAAAGCCTTAGAATCGCTAGAAAGTTATGAGAATGTCTGCCAACTTTAATAAACTGGCATTACTGTTAAAAAGTTGCAAAAATGGTTACTTAGCTTACCTTCTTGAAGCGAGGCCTGGCAAAACTTTGACTACCCCTTCTTTTTAATCCAGAGTGTATACATGCATTTTCTCCTTATCAGTTTATGTTGAATGGGCGCAGCATGGTCCGAAGGAGTCTCCTATGCGCATAGATATTTATGACGAAGTTGGGATAGGGGGCGGTGCATCTGGTGTTTCTGGAGGACTCCTTCATCCTTACTCCCCTAAAGGTCTGCCCGAAGTTGGTGATGATACTTCTCTAATTTTTTTTAATTTTTTTCTGGAACTCTATGTTTCTTAATAAGCATAAGGCGTGATTTTTTAATCCGTCAAGTTTAGGTTGGAGCATTTGAAGCTGATACTGTTCTATTGTATTTGGTTACTGGTAATTGCAGCTAAGCTTCTATGGAGAGGCGCTGAATTCTGGAAAGAGTGTTTGGAACTGTTAGCTATTGCAGAAAGAACAATGGAAGCCGGAGCCTCAAATAGGTATAGGATAATGCGAGATTCATTATGCAGATTTGATGAAACGATGGTCTGGAGAAGGTAATTGTTTCTTCTTTAAAGCTTTTCTTTTAGATTTTGGTGAACCATCTGTACAATTGGGTTTAAGTATGAATGATATATTGGTATTGTATTATAACCAATGTTTGTTCTACCATGTATTTCGATGTCCAGAGATGCAAGGATTGGACAATGTTTAGAAATTTGGCAATACATGGTTTACATGAAATAGTAGGCGCAGGGTTTAGTGTTCCTGATTACTTTAATTTTTGAGCTAATCAGTTATTCTTGATACTGTTTTTCACCATCTCATAACTTCTATAGATGCTCAAATGCTTTAGCTTTCCTAGATCTTTGCAGCCAATGCCTGTTTGATTTTTGCATTTCAGGGGAATATTAAGGCCCGCAACATCAGAGAAGAATATGGAGATTTTGAAAGAGGTATATTCAGTCAACATCACAGACAACATCTAGTCCTTGTGCTTTACTATTCGTTCATGCGTTCTGATTATTTGGTTGCCTCTCAAGTGATTAGAATGCCCAAAATTGCCTTGAGGGTTGCAATCTAGAAGTTCTAGATAGGAATGCTGCTCAGTGTCTTATACCTGATTTATGTGTGCCATTCAACTTTGCTGTTTATATGCCCCTAGCTATGAACATCCATCCCAAGAGATATCTTGAGGTCTGCATATTCTGTCCTTCTTCTGTTCTTTATAAGTTTATTCTTATTTTGTTATATATGTTAATATGATTTTTTTTTTTTTTTTTTGTTGGGGGGGGTGTGGGGGGTGTTAAATAGGCACTGTTTTTAGCATGCCATCATCGAGCAGATGAGGAGTCTATATCAGGTTCTGAAGAAAGAGAGATAAATCTGTTCAAGGAACCCATCAGTAGTCTCCATGGACTATCAGGCAATTTTCTTCACTACTTTCTGATTTTTTTCTGTGTCAATATACCTTTCGTCCATATCATGCCATGATTACCACCATGTATGTAGGCATGCTTGGTACATGGAAGACACAGATGCATGAAGAATGATCAGTCCTTAACTTATATGGTCAATGACCATGTTTCAATATAATGTATTTATGCCCAAAGAACGTTTAGTAACTTCTTTATTATTTATTTAAGTTTAGAATGGTTAAATATGGAAATTCCTTTTGATTACAAGTTATTTAATGCAACCAGTACTGGTTTCCCATCAGTATGAGGTGCTTATTTTGTTGCATATGCTGGGTTCATTCTAGAGTCTCGGTGTGGGGATTCCTTCGGTTGTTCTGTCTTACTTATGAGGCATTCTAATATTGCAAAATTTCAGTGAGTTGATGTAAAATCAAAAGAAAAATAAAGAAGCAAGAAAAAATTAGAAAAGGAAGAAAACTCAAATCAATTTTCTTAATTATTTTTAATCAATGATTCGGGTCTGAGATTCTCCATACAGGTGGAGTCTTTAAATAGAGAAACAAAAACATAACCTAATAGGATTCTAACAGTTGACTTGAACCCTAACAAAACTCTTATTACATAATCCTAACAAAATTAGGAATCCCAATAAAATATAATAACCTAAATTAATTCACAAAAATTAAACCCATAAAATAAATTAAGGTTAGGATTTAACAATGCTTCTTTCTTGAATAAGTATGCAAATTCTGATTCCTATCATTCCCTCCTGGTTGGAAAAAATTCGACTCCGACGAGGAATTAATGTAATCTTCTAAAATTCCTGGATCGATACGTCGTAGTTCTTCTTCAAGAATCCACATAGCATCTAAATCTGGACGTTCTTGCCACTTGATCAAAAATCTTCGAAATCCTTCATCAGCAGAAGAAACAATTTCATCTATAAGAATGTGTTCAATTTGATCTGATGAAACCGGAGAAAACGATGGAAGAATCGAAACTGGCACTGGAGGAGGAATATGATCCCCGTTGTTATCTGCATGTATAGTAGGAGGTTTGAATGTGTCTCGATAAGGTAGCAAATCTTCAACATTGAAAATTGGACTGAATTTTAAATCAGAAGGTAATACTATATAATATGCATTAGGCCCAAGTTTACGAAGGATGCGAAAAGGACCGGTGGCTCGAGCATGTAACTTTTTAAATGAATTTCGTGGATAACGTTCAGGACGAACACGAACCATAACATAATCACCTTCGTTAAATTCCAATTTTTTACGATGAGCATCAGCAGCAAGTTTATATTTTTCTATATTCATGGCAATCTTTTGTTTGATTTCAGTATGAATTTCATTAATGTGTTTAGCAAAAGAAGTCGCAAACTCAGAAGTACGGTTATTCATAGGTAAAGGAACAAGATCAATAGGTTGACGAGGATTAAAATCATAAACAATTTCAAAAGGGCTTTTACCAGTGGACCTATTTACTGAATTATTGTAAGCGAATTCTGCAATAGGCAATGACAAATTCCATATTCCTAGTTTATCTCCAACTAGATACTTAAGTAAATCACCAAGATTTCTATTTACAATCTCTGTTTGACTATCAGTTTGGGGATGAAAAGTTGAAGAAAATTTTAAAGTAGTTCTAAATAATTTTCATAGAATTTTTCAAAAATAATTGACAAACTTAACATCACGATCAGATACTATTGAAGTGGGTAATTCGTGAAGTTTAACAATTTTTTTAAAGAATAACTTAGCAATAGAAGAAGCATCAGAAGTCTTACGACAAGGAATAAAGTGTGCCATCTTGAAAAATCTATCAACAACTACTAAAATTGAATCATGTCCCCTTGCGGTTCTAGGTAGACCAAGAATAAAATCCATACTAAGATCTTTTCATGAGGAATGAGGAATCGGTAAAGGAGTATATAATCTAGTGTTTTATTTTCTAGCCTTGGCTAGCTGACATGTACGACACTGAGAGATAATTTGAGCTACGTCCTTTTTAAGAGAGGGCCAGTAAAATCTATCTTCAACCATAGCTACAGTTTTATTATGTCCAAAATAACCTGCTAATCCTCTTGCATGAAGTTTCCAAACAAGAAAATCTCGTAAAGATGTTCGAGGTATATAAAGATGACAACCTTAAATAGATAACCGTCTTTAATTATAAAATCAATATATTCTTGATGGTTTCCTTAACTAACCTCTTGATAAATATAAAAAAAATAGGATAATGCTAGTAATCATCTTTCACTCGCTCAAAATCAATTACCTCAGTATTCATAGATTGTAAGATAGTAATTACTCTACTTAATGCATCAACGGTCCTATGCTCAACACCAGCTTAATGTTTGAGAACAAAAGTATAATCCTGAAGAAATTCTACCCATTTAACATGCCTAGCACTAAGTTTCTTCTGAGATTTAATGTATCTAAGGGATAGGTGATCAGAATATAGAATAAACTCTTTAGGTAAAAGATAATATCGCCAATACCTAAGGGCTTGAACTACAGCGTAAAATTCTTTGCCATACGTAGAGTATTTTTGCTTAGCTTCATTGAGTTTTTCACTAAAATAGGCTATAGGATGATTCTTTTGGCTAAGAACTTCTTCAATTCCTATACCTGATGCATCACGGGCTACTTCAAAAACTTTGAAAAAGTCAGGATGTATCAGTATAGGTGTCTCAGTCATCCTAAGCTTTATTTTATTAAAAGCTTTAGCAGCATTAGTTATTCAATGAAACTCACCTTTCTTCATGCAATTTATAATAGGGGCCATGATGGTACTAAACTCTCTAATAAATCGTCTATAAAAAAAAGCTAGACCGTGAAAACTACGAACCTCAGAAAGGGATTTTGGTTCAGGCCATTCTTTAATTGCTTTCATTTTCTCAGGATCAGCCATAATACCTTGGGAGGATACGACATACCCTAAAAATAATACTTGTCTCTGAAGGAATGAACACTTCTTAAGATTAATATATAATCTAGTGGATCTAAGAGTGACAAAAATTTTTCTAAGATAACTTATATGTTCTTCTCTAGATCTACTGTAGACTAGAATATCATCAAAATAAACAACTAAGAATCTACCAATGAAGAATCTCAATAATTCGATTATAAATCTCATAACTGTACTAGGAGCATTGGATAACCCAAATGGCATGACTAACCATTCATAAAGTCCATCTTCGGTTTTAAAAGCAGTTTTTCATTTATCTCCAGGTCGAATTCTGATTTGATGATACCCACTACATAAATCGAATTTAGAATAAATTACTGAGCCAGCTAGCTGATCAAGTATATCTTCAAGCCTAGGAATGGGAAACCTATGTTTGACAATAATCCTATTGATGGCTCTGCTATCTATACACATCCTCCATGTACCATTTTTCTTTGATGTCAAAAGGGCTGGTATGGCACATGGACTAAGATTAGGACGAATATGATCTTTCTATATTAAACTATCTATTTGTCTTCTCATTTTCTCACGTTCCTTAGGATTCAATCTATAATGTGGAAGATTAGGTAATTGAGATCCTGGAACTAAATCAATAGCATGCTGAATATCTCGTAAAGAAGGAAGGCCATCTGGTATTTCTTCGGAAGTCACATCCTTAAATTCTTTTAATAACTGTTCAATCTCAGGAGGTGGGTTATTTTGGATGTCTGAGGTTAATCTAATTTCATTTTTAGGAATAACTACTAACATAATCTCAGACTCTGAACTTTCTTTTTTAAATTTTTTATGAGTTAAAATATGACAGTTCTTATGTTTAGGAGTTTGAGATGCATTCTTGTCTTTTCTAGAAGGTCGGGACTCACTAGGTTTGGCAGGGTTTAACCTAATTTTCTTATCTTTATATATAAACACATAGGTATTCTCTCTACCAAAGTTATGGGCATCTACATCATAGATCCATGGTCGATATAATAAAACACCAGCAACCTCCATTGGTAAAACATCACACATAATCTCAACAGAATAAACTCTCATTTTAATTGGTACTAGATAACATTCATTAATAGGAAGAGATGTTTTGTCCACCCAGGCAACTTTATAAGGATGAGGATGAGGTTGGGGTTTCAGTTTTAATCGATTAATAGTAGACTTAGATACTACATTCATAGAACTATCACCATCAATGATAAGTTTACATACCTTATTCCCACATTGTGCGTATGTGTGAAAAATACTAGTATGTTTTCAAGCTTCAGAATCTGCAGGGGTGGTGACTATACAGCGCATGACATTAACCTGACCTCCTAACTCTTCATATTCTTCTTCGTACTCTTCTTCAGAATTAGCTGGTTCTAGGTGATTAAAATCTTTTAGTGTATTTTCAGCTGGAATTGTTTTCTCATATTCTGATTCTATTGTCAAGGTATGACGTGGACATCTAGCAGCTATGTGACCCTTTGCATGGCAATAATGACACTTTATGTTTGACAAATTAGCTGATTGAGAAATCTTTGGCACAGATTCTCGGATCCTAGTTTCTGTGGGAATTGGTCTTAAACGGGAAGGAGCTACTTGTGACATATTCCTTGTACGGCTAACAGGGATAGACCTGGACTGTCCAGATTCAGTAACAAAAGTAGCTCCTCTCCTTTGACTTGAAGTTCTATGAAATTTCTCTATTTCTAGGGCTTTGTGATAGGCCTCTCCTATAAAATCGGGTGAATATAAGGAGACTTCTCTTTTTAAATCATTCCGTAAACCGCTAATGAACTTAACTAATTTTCATGAATCCTCAGATATATTACATCTCAACTGTAGATTCTCAAAACGAGTCATGTAGTCAGTTATGCTAGCATTTCCTTATTTAAGAGTGTACCATTGATCTAATAATTGATCTTTATAATAAATAGGAATATATTTCTCATGCAGTGTGAATTTCATTTCTTTCCAAAGCATTATAAGAGGATGTCCTATCCGTTCTAAATCTCTTTCAATAGTTTGCCAATACCGCTTGGCAAATCCTATTAATTTCATTTTTATGAAATGGATGCGACAAGCATCCGACATGTGATACCACTCAAAATAAGATTATAGATCTAATAACCAGTCATGGAAGGCTTCAGGATCCAATCTACCGTCATAAGAAGCAACTTCTACTTTAACCCCTTTTAATGGTTCTTCTAAATCTTCATGTATGTTTGGATATGATCTATATTATTGTCCTTGGGGTCTAAAGTGTCCAAAGTTTCGTGCATACCTAGTAGGCTGCCTAGGATTCCTAAGTGTGGGATTTGGCGGCTCTACTTCTCTCTTTCAAAGCCTTCTCTTTCATATTCATCTACCCTAGGATAATGATAACCCTCAAAATTATTTGTGGAGTGGTGGGTAATCGGAGGGACTATTATATAGATTTGGTGTGCTTGAAAAGTTTCACTAGTATGTATAACATGGCTCTGGCTTCCAGTAGACTTAAGGTTTCGTGGAGGAAATTGATGAATAGGTTGAATACTAGGGGGATTGTCTTCTATAGGTTGTTTGCCTATTCTCGATTCTCTGAGGGTTAATTGGCGTTCTATCTATTGACCTATAAGATTTATCATATCTACGCGACTGTTCACTTGGGTAGCATGAACCTTACTGATCTCAATGCGAAGTTGATCCAAAGACTGGTAAATTTGATTTAAAGATTCTTGAAAGGCTGTTTGATTTTTTTTTTGATAGTTTCTAGTTCTTTTTTCATTGCAGTTTGTGCATCTTTTAGATTACCAATAGCCATGATAGAGAAATTTAAAATTAATTTTAACTATGATGCTCACAGTAAAAATTATAAAGTCCAGCTTAATGTCTATATTTTTGGTTCGTATAATAGCAAGATATGTGGGTGTTGGGTGCAAGAAATAGCAAATATGTGGGAGAAATATGGGCCTAAACAATTTTTAAATTACCTAAGATTTAAAAAATTTCAAAATTAATGGAGGGATTATACCTTTTCACCTCGTGGTACGTGTAGGTTGAAGAGCAATTTTTTTTTCTCGGGTCTGTGGATCGGGTCCATAGATCGGACGGTTTATAAATCGCATGAGCAGGCGGCTGTAGACCGCGAGCCTTCTTTTCCCTTCGTTTTACAATCTCTAGGGCTCCAATGTCCGACGGACAGGGATGAACAATAGCGGACTTCGGCTGATTGACAGTGAGGCGAAAGACGATGGTAACGACGGTGATTCAGCGACGGGGCGCCGGTAACAATGGGAAGGGGAAAAAAAAGGCCGGTGATATCAATCAGAGGGGAGATCGGAGTCTCCCACTCGATTGAGAGTCCTATTGAAGATCGGAAGGGAGACTGAAGCTGGCAATGATTGCGTCGATGTCGATGTTGATGAAGAAGTCTGCGACGACGGTTGGCGGTGAAGGAGTGATGGTTGTCGGAGGTGGGTGGCTGCGATTCAAGGGGTCCAACAGTCTGCGACACAGAAGAAGGGGCAGAGAAAGTGCGGTGATGGATGGTCGAGGCAGCATCGGCGGTCGGCAGTGGAGACGGCGATTGATCGACGGCGAGGCGACCGAAAGGAGAAAGGGCGGGAAACGAAGTCGACGGAAGAGGCCTTTTTCTACCGCTCCAAGCCTCCCACCCGATCGGAGCTCTTTGGGGAAGATCGTAGGTGACGTCTGTGGTGGTCTGTGGCGGTCGGTGGCAGAGATGGCGATGGAAAGATCGATGGTGAGGCGGATTGGACTGCAACTGGAAGTCTATCGAGGGTTTTGGTAGAGAAGAAAAAAGAGGAGAGAGGGAGATGTGTTCGGCGTGGAATGGATGGAGAGAAAGAGAGAGGGGAAAGGAGCACGTAGAACAAGAAAAAAATTATAGGATGTTCGTTCTGATACCAAATTGATGTAAAACCAAAAGAAAAATAAAGAAGCGAGAAAAAATTAGAAAAGGAAGAAAACTCAAATCAATTCTGTTAATTTTTTTTAATCAATGGTTCAGATCTGAGGTTCTCCATACAGGTGGAGCCTTTAAATAGAGAAATAAAAACATAACCTAATAAGACTTCAATAGTTGACTTAAACCCTAACAAAACTCTTATTATATAATCCTAACAAAATTAGAAATCCCAATAAAATAAAATAATCTAAATTAATTCATAAAAATTAAATCTATAAAATAAATTATGGTTAGGGTTTAACGATGCTTCCTTCTTGAATAAGTACGCAAACCCTGATTTCTATCAGTTAAACCTTAGCTTGAAAATTGGCTTGCACACATGTAACAATCCATGTGTATTTCCCTTCATGCCATAAGTTTTGCAGACTTAAACGCCCATGGTCTGATGAATGTTGTTTAAAGCCATTTTGATTTCTCATATATTAGCTAGTCATTGCATAACTTGTCCATTTCTGACCACAAATTTGTGGATCACAGGCAGGTGCATCTTAAAGACAAATGCAGAACGTGTGGTAATTCCATTTTTTTCAAGGTTTTTCTTATAATCTACGTGAACCTTTTGCATCTGAATTTATTATTATTTATTAGAGTTGTCATTTAAGCAACTTATCATACAATATGCTTTCAATCTCAAACTCCATTTTCAGTCTGCACTTTGACAGATTTCTGATTGTCTTCCAATTTTTGACCTGCATGGAAATTGGTTAGCATATTTGTTTGGCTATAGTCATCTGCAGCATCTTTCTGTAAGCTACTGGAAACAATAACTGGTGATTCTGATGATCTGCATGCACTAAATCTTTTGTTGCTGTGTGATGTCCTCTATATACTTAAAACTCAGATTATGTGTAAAAAAAATCAACTTATATTCAAATACATCAAGTTGAATGATCATGTACATAAACTTCTTATCAGATTGTAGTGCCATTGAAGTGTCATTTGAATTTTTCTGGCCCTTAACGTCATTTGTGGCTGTAAAATTGGTAGAGTCCAGAAAATCTGTCATTTGTATGTTAATCAACTATTCACGGCCTTGTCTCTGAATAATGTTATGACTGAAAATGAAAATATGCAGAGGAATATGATGCAGTGATCATCTGCCTTGGTGCTAAAGTGGACATGCTTCCAGAGCTCTCAGGAAAGCTCCCTCTGAGGACATGCAGAGGTGTTGTTGCAGAGCTCCAATTGCCTACCAATATGGGGTATGACCATCTATCTTCATAGGTGTACTGGTTTCTACTTACGGTGTTTCGTATACTGCAGTCAAATTCATCTATTCACTTATTTTTCCTTATTGGCTTCCTGTTTTGAAATTCTATTGCAGAGGAGAATATGGTGACAAGAGCCCCTCCATATTATCTGATGCATGGCTTGCTTTTCAAGGGCCACGGCATGTGTTTATGGGGTCAACATGGGAGTGGAGGTCTAAGAATTATGCATCAAGTGTCTCTGAAGAAGAAGCTTCAAGAGCAATGGAAGAACTTTTCCCAAAGGCTTCTGCTGTGTATCCAGCTTTAAAGAAATGGTCATTTGTTGGAGCAAGGGCAGGTCTGAGGGCCATGCCGCCATTGACTCCTCATGGATCGCTACCCCTTTTGGGTTGTGTGGATGATGCCCTTAGAACAAGGGGCAGATGTATGTATTGGCTAGTTGGAGGCCTTGGCTCTAGAGGGCTTCTTTACCATGGTTTGGTAGGGAAATTGATAGCCCAAGCCGTGATCTCTTCCGATGAAAAGGTTCTCCCTCTGGAATTCACTTCATGGAAGAAGATAGCTTCAAAAGGAGCTAGTTAGTGGTGTTTTTGGAATGTGCGGAAAAGCATTGGAAAGTTGCTTAAATTCCAAGTTTTGTTAGGATGAGTGATGGTGCTTCAATTAACAATTTTTATCTGTAGAGTTGGTTATGCTCAATGTTGATGCGAATGAAGCTTAGAATGATACAGTTGGTGTGTGAATCAGTTTACTGGCTCAGTTTGGAACAAAGTTTCAAATGCTTCTAGATTGTGGTATTTTCACTTGATTATTGCAAGAGTTTGGTAAGTTTGCAAATATATAAAGGTTTGTAGTTGGATTATAGGATTGGGAGGTTCCATGTCATTATCAGAGCTGTTCTTGATGATTAGCAGGTAATAGTTTGTTGTGGGAGCAATGCCGTGAGGGGAACCTAGTAATTTATGAGGACGGTAATTCATGTTCTAGTTCTTTATGAAATTAGCCCCACTCCAAAGTGTTAGTTCTGAAGAGGCAACAGGGATGTGGGTTTACCAGACTCTCTCTCAACCTAGTATGGTGCTTGCTGTGGCTCTCCAAAAATTAGCCACATAGATTTGGGAGAAGTTTTTTTTTAAGGATAAAATTTTGTGGCCCAACCACCAAACATACAGAATTATATTATAGGCAGGATTGTGTATTTTACAACTACCAGGACTATCTTTTAAGTGGACTGCTCTGAATCCTATAGGAAAAAAAAAAAATTTGTTGAGATCTTTTTTTTTCATAGGATTTGAGCCAGTCTGGATGGTTATAAAATAGATCTAATCTGATCTATAATTCTATATTTTTGATAGTTGGGCAATGGATTCTATAAAAGTTTGGATCCATCCATCCGAGTAAATCCTAAAAAAGGCAAAAAATTTGGGGACCAATTTGGTCAATGTAATGGCCCCCTGTCGATACCCACATAATCTTGTCCAATGATTCAGATGGTGCTTAATAATATGGATTGCTTACAAAATACTAGATCTAAGCACATCTAATGCAGCAGTATTTTATATTTTATTTCCTTAAGGAACTAAGCTTGCGTAATAATGAATTAGAAATAAAATTTTCAATCAGCAGTATAGTTGTTCCAGAGTTGAACCTTTCGTCTAGATAGAAGTCTGACGGGTTGGGCCCGGGCCATTTGACATCCCGCCCGGCCCGGTCTAACACAGCAGAGCTCCTCGTCGCTCTTTTTTTTTTTGCCAAGTGGCCTACCACGCACATCCAGCCCCAACCCCGCCGCCGCCCCCCCCCCGGCCACCCGCACCTCCATCCCACCTCCTTTGTTTTCAATCTGCCCCTGCTCCTCCATCCCGCACATACATCGCCGGCTTCTTCTTTCCTCGCGCCGATGTCGGTACGTCCTTCTTCAAGTAACCCCAATCTAAGTCCTTTTTCCCTTCTCCCTACGATCAAATCAAATTTAGGGCGGTTCTTTCTTTCTTCCGTTTTTTTTTTCCCCTTTTAATGTATAGATCTTCGAGTACAATGGGAGCGCCCTTGTGGCAATGGTGGGCAAGAACTGCTTCGCGATCGCGAGCGACCGGCGCCTCGGCGTTCAACTCCAGACCATCGCCACCGACTTCCAGAGGATCTTCAAGATCCACGATAAGCTGTATATTGGCCTCTCCGGCCTCGCCACCGACGTCCAAACCCTGTGAGAAACCCCGCCTCCCCCCCCAAAAAAAAACTCGAGCCATCACCCCCTCTTCTTGAGTTGATTTGAAGATTTAATTTTAGCTCTTCTTCTTGTTTTTTCGTCGTCTTCTGGGGTTTCAGGTACCAGCGGCTTGCCTTCCGCCACAAGCTCTATCAGCTGCGAGAGGAGAGGGATATGAAGCCCGAGACCTTCGCCAGCCTCGTCTCCGCTCTTCTTTATGAAAAGAGGTTTCATCTTTCGTTCTTCTCTATTTCTGCCTGACAATTTGAATTATTAATTCGGCAACTTGTCAAGAAACAACCTAGTCATTTGAAAGAAGTTAGACTAATACCTCTGGAATTTTCTTTTCTGCTTGATAAATGTTGCCTCAATGATATTATTTGCGTGCCAGCACTTTTTTTTAGGTACCTGATTGTGTAATGGATTGTTCATATTATTGTTTCAGGATATAGTGACCCTTATTTTGGTTTTTATTTGCTTTATTATACTTGGTTTTTTAGCTAGATGATATGGCACAATGATTTTGATGTTTTTGTAGGTTTGGTCCATACTTTTGCCAGCCAGTACTTGCTGGATTAGGAGATGACAATGTGCCATTTATTTGTACTATGGATTGCCTCGGTGCCAAGTATGTTTTCTTTTCACCTTTTATATTAGTTAGACATGGGGAATTTTGTGTTATTTTTTCTTTACAATGGCTGCTGATTTAGCTGCATCTCTACATATTCTGTGTATAATTGTTGCATATTTTGCAGATGATCATTCAACTCATAATCACCATCTTCATTGGAATAGTAGATTAGGAAGTTCTCAGAAACTTTTTTCTAAAAGTGTTTCATGCTGTTACATATATCTCATGTATGTTAACTTATCTATTTGCATGAGAGTGATGAGGGGCCAATGGTGTATCTCAGTTTGCTGATGACTGATGTTCCACTATGTCACAATAAACATGCAAAGATAGCTTTGCTCATGTCCTTCAAAGAGACTCGGAACCTTAGCAATACTTGAATCATACCATGATAATGTGTTGGATGAAGATCAAAATTTATATGTTTATATGAGTTTGAAATGAAAACGGTTAGCATTTCAGGGAGCAGTAAATATGCTGTCATATGCCCAATCAATATGTGCGTGCTTGAAAGTTGAAACTTATATGTAGGGACATACCTTGGGATATCACCTCATGTTTTAAGGATGAGCAAATAAAATTAGCAAACATAGCATACACTGGATTAGGAATATGGTGAGCTGATGTTATTCTAGAAAATTATTTGTTGCTGCTCCTTTAAACAGCCTGTTCCTTTTCTTTCCACATGATGGTTTAGTCATGAAAATATGCAATTAAAGTAAGTGCTGTTATTCCAGTTTTGTGTAGGGATTGGCTGAAGGTAGACTTGCACCTGACATCGCCGCATATTAAATGCTATAATGGGGACAAACTTGTGCCTTTGGAGATGTTTCTGTAGAGTTATTATGACTTGTAGGAATAGATGAATCATCTACTACATCAATGGAAGCATAGCGCAGTTAGATGATAGAAGTTTGGATTCCAACAACATGGGGCCATCAGAGGCTTAACCTTTTATCCTTTAATGTCTGGAGCAAATAAATGGATATAGACTGTAATACAGTGCAATTAAGCGAACTGCATATGCTTATTGTGGCAGGCAAGTTTATAAGTCTTTTATAAATGGTTTGGCAGTCATTCTTAAAGTCATCAATTTAGAAGGTTTTCTAAAAGTTTTGGCTGCCAGAGTTGCGAAAGTTTCTTGTTCTCCATCCAACTTGTATTGTGTCCATGTTGTCCCACATATCCTAAACCTAATGTAGTGCAATACATCAGAAGAAATTTATAGCTAATAAACTCAAGAACGTTGAGTGATAGAACAAATAGGCAAAAAATGTGGCTATTTGCATTATCTTTGTCATTGGTGCATTTGAATTGGGTCATTCCCAGTTGGGTCATTCCCGTAAGGTCAAAGTAGTTAGTATCTGATAAACTTTACTACTGCATATCCAAATGTCTCATGGGAATTTTTTTATTTTGTTTCTTTTACCATATGTCTGCTCAGTCTCATTTATGACATCTGAAGAATTTGATCTGTCGGAACAAATGATCAGAATAGCATGTCTTGCAGATAGATTTAGCTTTATTGGTCAAACTATGCTGACACTCTTGCATGTATAAAATATCCAACGTAAAGTGTGGAATACATATATAACTCATGGCATAGCTTGATAGTGAGCATTCAGATTTCAAAGGATCGGGTGCATCAGTTGATTTTGAATTGGGGATGTGATTTTGCTTTCTCATTGAGGCTGGCTTTGACATTTGCTCATAGACCATGCCATAGAGAGTGTTGAATTAGTAGTTTAGGATTCTTGTATCAATGAATAGACTAGCCTTGAGGGCTTAGATCATGTAACTGGAATATTCTGGAATGATAAGTTGTGTGACTTGTGTCTGGATCTATTGCTAGTGCTAAATGCATAAAAGTGCAATGTGTGGTGCCTGGATTTACTAGGGAGCATTATGATCATTACTCAAGGTTTTCCAGTCCTTGCTACTCCTGTTCAGCCTGGTCATGTATGCGCTCGTGGTGACATGTGAATATTGTGATGGTATTACTAAGCTGTGGTTCTTGGGGGCATGGTGATGCTGAAGAAGTTATGGTGAGACTGATAGCAACTTCTCATATTTGGTACAACTTTTCTTCATGCCAACTAACAACTACCTGGGTGAACTTACTTTTATTATGAGGAGACCGATTGCATACATGCTGGATACCCTGTGATAAGAAAAGAAGTTTGGTGAATGCAAACTCTTGGGATTCAAAGGATGTTTATTCTATGTTTTCTTTAAGGGTTTAAATTTAGTTTAAACCATATACTTGTCTGACAGTATGGTGATTTAAACGAAAGTGAAAATCTCATCATATTGTCGGGTAACTGATACCGTAGGGTGATAATTTTGGTTGAAGCGTGGTAAGGTAGATGGACTTATCTGATTTGAGGAGTATGTATGCTTCTTGACTTCTGTTTGATCATCACATCACATGCTAGGAGGGAAATTCAAGAAAGCTATATGGATGGCTTTTTTGATGATTTATGCATGCAAAGGAATTAAGATTAGCTAGAATTCATTAATAAGACATCCTATGCACTAGAATGTAAAATCCATTAGAACTGCACCATAGCATCTGCAGGCTGATGTCCCTGTATCTTGTCATTTGCAAAACCATTTTGAAATTCAATTAATGTTACTAATCTCCAACTGTCTGACATGCTTTAGCATTTTTTGTATACTTCTTGAAATTTGTTTTGTGTTTATGCTCATCGTGTTATTATTAATCTTGCATGCAGGGAGCTTGCTAAAGACTTTGTTGTTTCTGGTACAGCCTCAGAGTCTCTTTATGGTGCTTGTGAATCCATGTACAAGCCTAACATGGTTAGTACTTAGTAGGGTTTCCTTAGATTGAGTGCATAATATCACATGCTGTCTTGTCCCTTCCTTGATTTGGTTCCATCCATATAGAAAGTTTACAGTCAAACATATATGACAGAAAGTATACATATTATGCATGCTTAGTGCTCATAATATCTTCACTTGCAATAATGAGGTTTTGGTATCTATCCCAATGATGGAAAAGCTATATCTGCCCACACTTGTGCATTCGCCTTGAGCAACAGTTGGTGCTTGACATTTTGGATGTTTGGTGTGAGCTTCATAGTGAATGAAGTTAAATGTGCATGTCCAATCAGAATGAATGCTAACTTCAACAAGCTGAAAGCTGGAAAAAAATATGGAACATGCTAATTTTCATGCTAACTTTGCAAGAAACAAACACCGATCATGCAAAGTTGAAAATCAAGACTCTCAAGCCATTTAGTGTGTACTACAGAATCACATAGGAAGAAACCGCTGCCTTGTTCTTTTTTCATTTTTGTTCTTTATTGCCAATGACTGCACCTTGTATGTTACTTTTTCTCCCAGATTATGTATGTTAACAAAAGTTTTTTTCTTGTTATTAGGAACCAGAGGAATTATTTGAGACAATCTCACAAGCACTGCTATCTTCTGTTGATCGTGATTGTTTGAGTGGTTGGGGAGGACATGTTTTTGTGGTGTAAGTTCATTCATCTCTTGCTGTCTGTTACAGTTTTTTAACCTCTTGACTTTGGCTAAAGCTATCCTTTTTGTTAAGAGAGAGAGAGAGAGAGAGAGAGAGAGAGAGCATTAGGCACTGCAGGCATGATCTAAAATTATTTCCTCAACTTTCCTCTATTGCATAGCAGTCTGCCAACTCAACAGAGGAACCATCAGATACAGTATTTTCAACCCATTATATCGCTGAGAACCACCTGCCGTGCCCCTCAATACTTTTCCTTTTTCAGGATGCATATCTTTCCAAAATTCTCATATTTTATCCAAACCAGGGCTAAAATTAAGTAAAACTGCAACAGAATTTATTAAGAAATCGTCACTAAGATTTATTACAAACATTTATTGTGTTTTCTGTGCGGGCATCTTCAATTTGTGAGATCCTTATTAACTATTAGAAGGACCATTTATTGCCTATCAAGTGACTGAAATCTTAGAATGCTTGGCTTTTGTTAATCTCCAAATTTTCAACTTTTATTATCTTCATGCAAGATAATTATCAGTGATAAGCTTGTCCTTTTCAATCGCCATGTGATAATCATGAATCACTCCCATTTCTTTCTGCTTCATAATTCAAATATTGAGTACTGGATAGAGCCCTATGGTTAATCTGTCTAGAATTTAACAATATAATTGTTAAATTTCAGTATCTTTTCTTGGTAAAACTGGCCCTAAATGCCTTTGATACATCTCTTGATGGCATATCAGTGTCACAAGATGTGCATTTTGTTTGGACAATGATAGAAATACGATGTGTTTGGCCAATAATAGAGATCTCAAAGTTATGGCTTACTAAAGTCTGGCCCTTCTTGGTTTCTGCAGGACTCCAACGGAAGTGCAAGAACGAACATTGAAGGGACGAATGGATTAATTCAATGGGAACCAAATACTGGTTATATTTTATCTCAAAGTTGCTTTTTTAAGCCTCCAATTGCACAACTGACAGTTGATTTCGATCGAGATTGTATTTTATTAGACTGTTTTAGTTAAACCTGAGAATTTCTTTTCACCCTTAGTGTGGTTATATTAGAATTCAGCCATGAAATCTGGTTATGGGTTGTCCTGCTTCTCGACTTTGATTGGCTGGGTTACTTCATGGAGTTTGAGAAACACGTAAAATATAGGGAGCAAGATTTATGTCACATGCTATCTATGGAGTTCCGAGTTTTCCTCTTTTTCTCCCGTTTTGACTCAAATGACAGTCGTGTTCCATGACAGATGGGTTTTTGACAAGATGCCAAAGAGAGGAAATCAAAGACATTCACAAATCACAAAACCTTCATCAACTGCCTTTGTCTTCTTATGCCACAAGCTTACCGGTGATGAGACAATAATTGATTTCAGAATGCAAGAGTGGGACCATATAAATATGGATAAATTGATCATTTTTGGGGTGAACAAGTTGATCATTTATTGAGAAGTTGATCATTTATTGAGAAGTGTACTTTTCATCAAGATTGCACTCTGTTAAGATGTAAAAGGCTTCAGGAGGAATAATCCTGCCGTGCCAGGATGAAATGCAAATCGACACTTTCCATCCAATTCGGACATTCATGGCATGCAGGTTTCATGATCAATCTTTAAACTGTTTCCATATATGTTCCTTCAATTTAACTTGATTGAATAAGATTTTGATCATAAACCGTACAGATAAGATTTTGTTTGATAAGTTGATATAAACCGTCCCGTCGGCTGTGTACACCGACCCATTTTTCTCTTTCAGAAAAGCTCGAGCATTCTGTTCACGCCAAATTTCCCAATTTCCCAGCGTACTGCAGAGACAAGCTGATCGCCAACCCTTTTCATCAGCCTTCTGAAGTTTTTCCTTCCGTAAATCGTGTAGTGTTGCCGGCAAACCTTTTTAACTTCAATTGTAACTCGAGGACTGCATACTTTTTGCAAAAAAGTATCTAATGAATAATAGATGATTAAGTTATTAGTTTTTAGCACCACACAAAAGGCACATTCCATCCCTTTTTGGTCAGAATATCTGCCGTTTGTGCCTTCACCGATGTTGCTGCCTTCCAAATGATATTAGCATACAGACGTTTAAGACCACCGAATTTGATAAAGTTATAGCTAGAATCAACCGGAGAGGAGGAAAAAAAAAAAAAAAAAAAAAAAAAAAAAAAAAAAAACTTTTGAGATAGCTTCTATCACGGCACGTCCGAAAACAAAACTGTAGCCAAAATTTCTTGTATTCAAACAGGAAGAGACAGAGCAAGAAATGCAGAAACGTGACAAGCAAAGGCGTATCATAAGAAATACTTGTCAATATATAAAATTATTGCAGGATAGCCCCGGCAAGCCTCTCTGATTGCTTTCTGTTGAAAGATCTAAAGCTGAGTCTATGTCCTTCGAATTGTTTAAAAATACTACAATCCTCTCCCCAAAGGTGACGTAGCGAAAAAATTGCAATTAAAACATCGTCCCCCCATCCACAGCCTCTCAATTGGCACATTGCTTCGTTCCTCCTTAAACCGTGTAGTGTTGCTGGATGGTCTCGATGTCCAGTCCCTTGAGCTTGACAACGGAGTCCACATGCCCCTTCAGCGTGTGCAGCTCCCTGAGCCTGCGACGAACCATAGATTCCATCCATCAATGCCATATACAAAATTGTTGCCAAGAAAAGCCAAGTATCTCCCCTACTACCAATTCAATCAAGCGTGCTTGTGCTTTTTAATTCACCTGGCAACCTCCGCGCGCCTCTTGGCCTGCTCGGCGATCTCAGACAGCTCCTTGTAGCTGCTCTTGTCGTTGAAGAAGCCCGAGGTGTCTGGGGACTGGAGGCCATGCAGGGTGCGCTGAGCCATGGCCCATTGTGCCTCCCTCTCGCCCTTCCCGTAATCCCTTTTTGAGGTGAAGGCCGTCTGGGAAGCGATTCAACAAAAACGATGGTTAATTAGTTCCAATGGAGAATACGAGTCAAGAAAAAAAAGGATAGATAGAAGAGAAGAAATGGACCTTGTTCTGGATGAGGTTGTCCCAGGCCTTGCCACTCAAAGCATAGCGGATGATGAACTTAAGGATGTCGAGAGGGATGTAGGTTATAACACTGTAGACCCAGATGAATGCAGCCCACCCCCATCCAATGCCCTGGATCCTGGCAAAGCTCCATGATGCGTACACGGCGATGACCGTAGCCACCTGATCATAAGAAGGCAAGCATGTAGTCAGTAAGGAACAATGCTGCAGTTAGATTTTTGTTTGTTTGTTTTTTCTTTTTTTTTTTTTCAGCAACTTGTCAACAAATGTATAAGGGGCACTCTAAAATATATATCATAGTAACATGCAGTAGAATTTGAGGAAGAAATGTAATGTTTTATTGCATAGAATTGCTATGAGAGAGTGATTTTGGTGAGGTAAAGAGATGAAGCTCACCAGCTGGGCAGCAATGAAGGCAACGACTAGTAAGAGACCAGGGCGCTCGACGAAGGACCAGCTCCTGGACCGGGTTACGAAGATGAGAGCCTGGCTGATAATACTCACCTGGAGGTAGAGAGCTGCCGTGAGCTCATCAGTGTTGTCCCTGATCGACTTCAATCCGAACTTTTCCTGCATTGATGTAGAACAGAACAGATTAATTAGTATTATTTAGTTGCATGACAAGGATCATTCATAGTCTAGTAGTTTCCGGAATTTAGTCTAAATTGCTGGCACTCACGGTGACAACGTCGCAATCGTGGGCAATCCAGAAGAACACAACAGTCATGACCGCCATGTAGGCACCGAGGACTACTCCAGTGGCAAAGATCTCCTTTAGCTTCCATGAGTCGGGGACAGGGGAAGGCTTGACACGATCCTTGGAGATGGTCATGATGGTGCCGTCGTTGAGGATGGCGATGATCAGGACCATGAAGGGGGAGAAGTCGAAGCGCCAGATGAGGGCGATAAGCATGAAGCCGAGCACAATACGGATGGTGATGGACACGGCGTAGATGGTGTAATTCTTCATGCGCTGGAAGATGGCGCGGCTTGTCAGCACGGCGCTCACGATCACACTCAACCCGGGCTCCGTCAGAACAATGTCTGACGCGCTGCGGGCGGCGTCGGTCGCGTCAGCCACCGCAATACCGATGTCGGCCTTCTTCAGTGCAGGGGCGTCGTTGACACCGTCTCCGGTCATACCACAGATGTGCTTCCTCTCCTGCAGCCTCTTGACAATCTCATACTTGTGCTCTGCGTTTTCCCACAAAGCGTCAAATTAGGATCAAAATCATGTTCACCATCACCATCCAAGCCTTCTTCCATTTATTTATAGAGGAATCAGCCACAATGCACAACTCTATCATGGAACCTACAAGTCCATGGCAACAGAAACCAAGTAGTGGAGCATGAAGGACGTTATTACCAGGGAAGACTCCAGCAAAACCGTCGGCCTTCTCGATGAGCTCATCAATGGGGAGGCCTGTGATTTCGGTGTTCTTATCTCCGAGGAGGGTGGAGGAGGGGTACATGTTGGTGCCCATGCCAAGCCTGCGCCCAGTTTCCTTGCCAATGGCGAGCTGGTCGCCGGTTATCATCTTGACGTTGACGCCGAGGTTGAGGGCACGGCGGATGGTCTCGGCACTGTCATGCCTTGGGGGATCGAAGAGAGGCAGAAGACCTATGAATTGCCACGGCCCACCAGCGCCGTCCTTGTCAGCCTCAGGCACCTCCTGCCTTGCAACACCAAGGGATCGCAGACCACGGTCGGCAAACTTGTCGATCAGCCCGTGGACCTTGTTCTTGGCATCCTCTTTTAGGTTGCAGAGATCAATGATCTGAAAGTGGTGATCCGGATCATAATTCAGTGAGATTATTATGCTAAAGAAGAGGTTGTGTCGGTAGAGTTTTGTTTGATTATGAATGGCATTCATGATCTGTTAACCTGCTCAGGGGCGCCCTTGCTTGCTCTGTGCCACTTGCCATCGGAGTCGACATAGGTGATCGCGGTGCGCTTGTCGACGGGATTGAAGGGCAGGAAGTGGACCTCCTGGATTCCGGCTCGAGCCTAAGTGCAGAAAGATCATGAACACAAGCGGCATGAATTCCTAGTAGGCCTTCTTTTACAAAGATCAACTTGTAGAGTAGCATTGCTAAATATTACATCGACTCGAAACAACCGTCGATTACCTCCTTGGGGTCAGCCAGCATTGCAACAATGGAAGCATCAATAGCGTCCTGGTTCTCGACCCTGGAAGCTCTCGCGGCATACAGGATCACCGTGTCCCTGTCCATGTCCTTGACGAACACCTGCAATGACCGATATGAATGCACCAGTTAATGACGAACATTCGATCGACACCAGTCCATAAATAATTAGAGGTATATAAAATGGTGCATATAATTAATGTATACCTCGATCAAGTTCTTGTCGACGGTGAGCTTGTTGAGGGTGAGTGTGCCGGTCTTGTCGCTGCAGAGCACGTCCATGCCGGCCATTTCCTCGATGGCGGTCATCCTCTTGGTGATGGCGCCCTGCTCCGAGAGCCGGTGGGAGCCGATGGCCATGGTAACAGAAAGCACGGTCGGCATGGCAATGGGGATACCACCGATGAGGAGCACCAGGAGGTTGTCGATGCCATCCCTGTACCTGCGGTGCTGGATCGGGTACATGATGATGATCTCGATAAGCATGCCGACCCCGATCGAGCAAATGCAGAAGTTGCCGATGGCGGTGAGAACCTTCTGAAAGTGACCGACATTGTTGGTGCTGTCGACGAGGTGAGCGGCCTTGCCGAAGAAGGTGTGGACGCCGGTGGCGATGACGATGGCCTCGATCTCACCCTGCTTGCAGGTGGAGCCCGAGAAGACCTCGTCGCCTGGGTTCTTGGTCACGGGGAGGGACTCACCGGTGAGGGCAGACTGGTCGATCTTGAGGGGATCTCCTTCCAGGAGTCGGGCATCAGCCGGGACGATGTCGCCAAGCTTGATGCTGATGATATCACCCGGGACGAGCATAGCAGCCTCCTGCTCGGACCACTTGCCGTCCCTTAACACCTGCCGCCATTCCGGCCATTCATTTGAGCATGAAGCAATTAAAGCCAGGAATTTGAAACTAAATCAGAATCGGCAATCAGACAGGTGATGTAAGATAGAAGACCTTGGTCTTGGGGGCAAGCCCGGCCATGAGGGCGGCTGCGGCATTCCCGGCGTTGTTCTCCTCGATGAAACTGATGGTGGAGTTGATGATGAGGAGGACAACAATACCGACGAAGTCTTGCCAATCTGGAGGTTTACCCTGTTGCATGATTTTGATTCAACATCATCATTATTGTCGTCGTCATCATTTTGAAAGAAAAAAAATCTGGTAAGTATAAATCAATCAGTGCGAGGTAGAATTTCGTACTCCGCCGTTGGCCAACACGATGGCCATGATGGCGGCGATCTCCATGACCCAGGAGAGCGGGTTCCACATGAACCCCAAGAATTTGAGCAGTTTGCTCTCCTGTCAGCATTCCAAGATGTTAGCTAATATATACGTCTATTTATATTTAAATATAAGGTGGAGAGAGAGAGAGAGAGAGAGAGAGAGAGAGAGAGAGAGAGAGAGAGAGAGAGAGAGAGAGATTACAGAAAATTTAGTTAGGAAAGTGTATATACCTTCTTCTCCTCGAGCTTGTTGGGGCCAAATATCTGGAGACGCTGCTCCCCCTCGGCTGAGGTGAGCCCTTCCCTGCTGCATTTCAGCTGCTCGAAGACCTCCTCGACCGGGATGTTCTCCTGAACAAAACAAAAGAAGAAACAGTTTTAAAAATGATACATACATACATACATATATATTAGCGATTTTGATTCTTGAAGATAAGATTATGGAAGAATAGATGAGGAGAAGTATATAGTATATTACGAGATCAACAGTCTCGTTCTTGATCTGCTCTAGTGAGATGTCCGCCATTTTTTACGTTTTTTGGGTTTTTTAATGGTGAATGGAGCGAGAGAGAGCTCCAATTATACGGAAGAAGAAAAAGGGAGAGAAGGAGAGGGACGGATGTCCTTCTCTCCTCCTCTCTTTGAGCTCTCTTTTGGAAACCTCCCTCCCTTCTAGCAGGCCTTCATCGACAGAAGAAGAACAAAACTTCTAAACAGAAGGCAGAAAACGGCCAGGAGCTCCCTTCCTTTTTATAGCATACAAAACAAGAGAATGTAAGGGGGGTTGAGAGGGACAGAGAGGTGCGGCCAGCGTCTGGAGGCCGTCCGGCTAAACCGGTCACTGCGTTCGCGGGCTGTCGCTTGGAGGGGGCGCGATTTGACCCGTGACGTGTCGGCCTGTGCGGGCGTTTGGAGTGGCCATCGGACTGGCCGGTCCCAACGGGTGGACACCGGACGGAGAGTTCGTTATGCGTCCAGGGCAAGGAGAGCTCTTTTTTTGCGTGTTATTTCTATTCCTTTCTATACAAGATAACCTCTCAGGAGTAGGGGGGCCATCTAAGGATCGTGGCGCATTTCTTGCTAAAATTTTATCTGCCGTGTTCCTATGTTTTCGGAATGGAGTTTTGCGAACACGACCTGAAATGAGATCATTCTGTTGCGTTGCGTTCTTTTTTCCGTTTAGCTTAGGGGCGTAATGCTACGGATCTCCATTCATATGCACGCAAGCTCTTTTTCCTTTTTCCCACGAAATGTGATAATAATACAAGATTGGCATACTCGTGAGCTTTATTGTAAAAATAGACAAATTAGTTTGTTATTTTTTATGAAAGAAACTGGTTGGTTATAAAATTATTGAGTCAGCAGTTGCGCGTCTTTAACACGTGCTCCTAAGCATTTTCCCTTTTATTAAACATAGACAACTTCAAGTTTAAATGGAACATGCTAAATGATTCTAACTGGGTGTTCCACGCTAGATCTTGAGACTTCTCCTAGGACTCCTGTATGAACGGTCATCTCTGGGGCATGGTTCGAGTTTGTTACTACCCCTACGATCGCACCTTCTTCTAACTGTATTGGATTGCCCCCATACGTGTATTTAATTCAAAGAGACAGTAAATTACACGTACGTATGTTGGTTGTCAGGAGCGAAATACTAACAGCTAGCCATGATTCAAGGATGGCAGGCAGCATGACATCGCTACCGTCGTTGCCGTAACATAGTCCTTCCCATAAGCAATACCACAGTGTCCATGGTAGGGTGGCCATGATGGTGGTGGTCTTGACTCCAAAGTTCCAGCCACCTGTCTCGTTCTAAAGATCAGATGGTTTTGGAACCCAAACCTTTGCTGCTACTTACAGATTAAGTGGCTTTACGTATGTCGTTAGACATGATCATGTCCATATAGTTATTAAAAAAAAAAAAAAAACCACCACCACCACCACAGCGAAAGAATAAAAACAAAAAAGGTTCATTTATAAAAAGTCTACAGGCCTTAAAATGACTTAAATCTTAGCAAGTCACGGACGTCTGTCAAAGCCTGTTCTAATACCCTGAACCTAAATCCAGCTTTGCCACACCATGGAGTCTGGGTTCCGCACACCAACATCCATGCAGGCGGACTAGGGTCTATAAACCCATTTAGACGGAGAGCTCGGGCTACGAGAAATAAAAGATATTCTAAATGAATGATCAAAGTTACCGATGGCTTCCATCCAAGTTTTGATTATTAATTTGGTTAGCTTATAACCTTTTGTTTAAGATTGATTTTACATTCAAAAGCGCCATCATTCGAGCCATAAGTCCCTGCACATTTTTTAGCTCCGCATCCAACTAACCTTTTGTTTAAGATTGATTTTACATTCAAAAGCACCATCATTCGAGTCATAAGTCCCTGCACATTTTTTAGCTCCGCATCCAACTTTGGGCTACGGCTCTTTTTTTGGGAGGGGGTTGGAGGGGTTAATATGCAACTTCAGGCTATCCCAGCAAATGCATCTTAAGAATTGTCACGATAATTTGAACAAGACCTGTAAAAACATTAATTATAGATCGATTGACATCAATCATATCCACGTCCATAGTTGAAATTGCAAAAACTTGAGATCTCATTGAATTTTCTAAAAGAATGTGACATTGATGGCCATTAGCATGCTCTATCAGCGAAGGCTGGAACAGATGATCGTCCCCTACTGATTGAAGCAATCCAAAATGGCTTGCAATGGGAGAATTAAGTGGATCATTAATTAGACATAACCCGCAAACGCTGCCCATCCTGTTTGGCAGGTCTGCTTGCAGTACAATTTATAATAGATAATTCAACCATACCGCAAGTGATAATAGATAATTCCACCAACCAAAGTTTGCAACTCAGGATGATAACACTTCATGGATGTATCATATCACAAATGGTGAAATCAGAAGAAGATGAGTGCCCAAGATAAGAGCAACAGCCAAATCAGGTGTTCATTATAAATACTATAATTTCGATAAGAAAGCGAGCCCCCATATTGAAAGATGGATACTGGAGTGTAGAATTAATTCGTTAAAGTGAGAAGCGTGCCTTGAGAAAAGTAACAAGCAAAATGACACATGCTAGAAGTATTATGAAGCCCAGACAAACATTGCTGAAGTTGGATTTGTTTTTCCCATACCCTAGAAATATTATTACAGAGGAACCAGTGAAGAAACCAGGGCAAACCCGTTTGTCGGCAGACAGGTGTGATGACAAAAAATTGAATCTTTTCCCTCTTAACAATTAGTTAATACATGCACACAGGTGTAAGTGCATGGTTATATATATATATATATATACATACATATATACTGAAAAAAATATCACATATAATTGACCATACCACATCAACAAGGTTCGATGACAACTTTAACAAACAAAGATGTTAAAATCAAGTGCTTTAAACAACTTGAATTATGCTGATTGATGATGCTTCATGCAACAAGCACACAATACACGGTGCACAAAGCAGCAACTACCAGCTGATTGAAAATGATCACTACCACGTTACTTCCATTGTGGCATTTCTTGGTTCAATCCCTATATTCTTTCTCCATCCACAGAGATGGTAACAAAGGAAATAAGAGAATGGAACTTATCATAAAGGGGGGAAAAAGGTACCTCAATCAACATGAAATAAGGAAGTTGGACTCTGTCATTCAAGCAGGCTATTGCTTGAAATAAAACCAAATGGAAAATTTTGGGTTAAAGACCACGTGATCATAGTTTTAAGCTTTGAAATAGAAAAAATGATATTGATAAGCAATTGGTTAGCTTCAGAATGATTGTATAGGAAGTTTTGTTAATACAGTATGTAAGCAGATTATTAATTCGAGTCTTCTTTTGCATATATTATTGAAGCTGAAAGAAACACCCATGGAATTTAAGTTTTTGGACTCGAGGATCACACTACAACGTTGTTGGTTGAATTTCACCCTTAAGTCAAAAAATGGAGGCCACTTCAACAACCAAGTTATAGGAAACTAAGTCTTAACATGTTTTCTCAGCCTTCACCTCAGCCTTCCCTCATCTTAGGCCTGACACCAATAAAAAGGCGCTTTCAATCCTCAGCACAAATATAAAAGCAAAAACAGTTTTTTTATTAGTGTGACAAAACTAGTCCTCAATTATTATTAATATCTACCATGCCTCTCATAAATTTAGCATGCCTGCCAATTAGTCAACTCTTTTATACTTGGCTACACCCTCTCCAATGTGAACCATTTGGATATGTAAGATATTCCTAGCCTTACCATAGACTTGAGGATCTTCACTAAGGGAAAGCAACACTTACTGATAAGAAAAAAAAAATTGGGATTATCAACTTCTCCATCTGTCGATCAAAAGTTCCTTCCTAAACTCATTTCCATATTATTTGCAAGCCTATGATAACAAAGAAAGCTATTTCAGCATACTCCCACAAGAAATTGTCATTAAAGCCATCTTTCAAATTGCTTTCTGACATCACATTCCACATACTCTGATCTTGCTCACCATATAAATTTGAGTCTTGCACATTAAATGTCAATAATTTCAAATGAGCATTCAAAATATTCTCCTTGGCATCATTCTGATAATACACAAACCAAATTCTCTGCCCGAACACTAGTTGTTAATTCAATCTTAACAAGTAGAAGAGACAAAGGCTTCAGTGTGGCAGGTCAATAGGAGCTTGTAAAATGAGCTGCTTTACTATACCATCTCTTATTCTCAAAAAAATTTTCGCCCAGCATAAGAATTTCAGTAAAAAAATTTCCACATTGCCACCATTCTTATTTATATCTTTGTTCTTTTCAATTTTCCCTTCTTCTGCATTTTCAATGCATTGAACTTTTCTAACCACTTTAACAATTTCTACCATTAATTTAGCTGCCTCCATGCATATCTTATTCATTCACAGCACTGTAAACTTTTGCTTCTGTGTCATATCTTTCTTCCGACCCCCAAGTCAGCCAACCAATATTAGGAACTGACACCAGTCAGTCTCCTCAATCAACAACTTTTCAAATTTATCTTCATCATCTTGACCGTTAACTCGTCTAGTTTTCGTCCCCCTTTCTCAGTAATTTTCGTTACTAATTTTAATCACTAATTTGTTTGCCAAATACTTCCTACGCTTCCCCCTCTTTTGACAGATGATAGGGGCACTCTAAATTCTGATATCTCTCAATTAGCCAAACAAATAATAACACATCTCCCAGTAAAATAAAAAACATACAACAAAAACACCAGGCAAAATACCCAAACCGATATCGGCTGCCCAATTAACATTTGATACCATTACAAATGCTACTGTGCAAGCGAACAAAATAAAACGCATAGAGTACCGAATATAGAACTAAGGTTTTAATTCATGGCATCAATCAAACCATCATAGAAATCAATAGCCGTAACTCCATAACATCGCAGTGAATAGAAACGGAGTATAATTAAGACTATAAAATAAGATCTACTATAGAAAGAAAGCACCTAGGGCATTCTCAAAACCCTAGCTTCGTGCGGCGCCAGTGCCTGCGCTTAGCGTTGTACCTGACCATTATTAATTTAAAAAAAAAAAAAAACACCATCTCAGACATCAGAGCGTCGAGAGAGCGATGGAGATCCAATAAAAAAGGCCAAAATATAGAAGGAAGTGCGATCACCTGATGGTGTTATCTGTCCTCATGCGGATCCAGTGGGGGATGGGACGGTTCTGCCTCATCTTCTTCGCCAGCTTCTTCTTGATCCTGAAGGTCTTGTGCGACGGCTATGAAAAAAACAAAAAAGAGAGAAAACAGATATCAGATCCGAGCTTTCGAAACCATTATAGGAGCTTTTGATACCTATAATAGAATGAGCGAACGGAGAAAGATCGATCGGGATGTACCATTTTCTTTGCGGCGAGTTTGGAGCTCAGGCACCGCGGCGAGAAACCCTAACAGTGGACGTTTGGAACCCTTTTATCCGGCACGACCGACTTCTGCTGCGAGTCCACTGCAAGGATTCTATTCGTTGTATATACGGAACGCGGAAGCGCGTTCAAGTTTATGTGCGTCGTGCAATTGGAGCAAGATCACAGCCGTTCAATTGCTGTTAAAAATGGGCCGGCCTGCAACTTGCTATCGTATGTCTAGCTCTGCCCAACCCAAACTTTCTCTCGCTAGTCCAAGTCTTCTTTTTTTATTTTATTTTTTATTTTTTTAAGTAATTCTTTAGTACATTTAATGCTTATAATTCTATTTTTTTATTTAAAATTTTAAATAATAAAAATAATCTTCATCTTCTAAAAAATTATGATATTCTATATTTATATTACAACATCCTACATTAAAGTTATAACTTAGGATATCATAATTTTCTTAGTCATAAAAAGAGAAGTATATTTTCACCATAAAAAATTTCTAACATATATTTAATACTTGCAGTTCTATTTTTTTATTTAAAATTTTGAATGATAAAAATACCTCATCTATTTCTTAAAAATTATGATATTATGTGCAATGTTATGACATTCTGCGTTCAAATTATAATATTTCATATAAGATGTCATAATTTAGCCACAGAATATCATAAAAAAAGAGAGAAGCATTTTTATCATTTAAAAAATTTATAAATTTTCAATGTTAAAAATATCTTTTTTTTTAATGATTTATAGAAAAAAAATTATAGCATCCTATACAGAAAATCATAATTCTAATATAGAATATCATGATATCGATACAAGATGTCATAATTGTTTAGAAGAGAAGAGAAATTTTCATCATTTAAAATTTTAAAAAAGCATAACTGTATGTATTAAATGCGCATTGGAAAGTGATGGTTATGTAGCTCAACCAGATGAAGCGATGTAGTTTTTCTATATCATGCGGTGTACAAAAAAAAATTAATAAAAATAAATACTTTATTATAATATTAGTAAAGAATTGTAGAGACCGCAAAATAATGACAGGAAGCCAAAACTACGAACAATTGGGCCAAAAAAAATATATATACAGTTAACTATCTCCCTATCAAAACGCAACAAAAATATGCACAACAGTATAAACAAAGAGTACAAAGTAAGTACATTAAAACATAACCAAGATAGTATGCAGATGTGCCAACAAAAGACAGCGTAAGCTATAGAGAAACAATCCAAACTTTGAGAAGCTATAACCAGAGAGCACCAGGCATATAACATGGAGTAATATGTAGCAACCAATGTAACTATGGGTTAAGAAAAAAATCTGTAAGCTATGAGGAGAAGTTCCAAGATTTGAAATGGTTTGTAAGTAGACAGTGAACCACATTTGTAGAAGTGAGAAGCACAAATGCAGAGTTCTGTGAAGATGAAAAGGCCAATCATTTGTAAGATCCTGCCAGCAGAGAAAAACTGATGATTTTTACACCATGGTACCACCCCAGAGAAGATTAGCATGAGCAAAGTGGAATATATGTAGTGCAACAATATATAAGTAACAGTAACAACAGCTAACAAATCCTGTAGCCAGTCCATAAAGAAAATCATAGCTAGATTCACAGAAAACATCCAGTTAAGCTGCAACCTGCCATACAGCCACATATATTGGAAGAGTAGTAAAGCACAACTGTAACAAAGATAGAAAGAAGAGCAGAGAAAAAATTGCCCACGTAATAAGCTGCAGCAATAGGAAGTGAGGTGAGTAAAATCAGGTGGATCTGTGAAATTGAATTCCATAGGCATCTGTCTGAATAAGTGAGCAATCATGGGTATTAATATCATTCAAAGAAGTCCATTGAAAATTTTCTGACATTATATTGTTCTTGATGCAAGATAGTCCATTACCTAGTTTCCTTTCTGAAATCTATGGGAAACGGAGCATTGTAGCACCGTATACTTGCAATGACATGGATCTTTGAAAAGTAGTATTTGAAGATGGTCCAGAGTATCTGAGTGGGTAAGCTAGTGAATAACTATTACCGAATCACCTTTAATCCATATATGCGAAGCATCGCAATCTAAAACTGCACCCTTCATAGGAAGCTATGTATGTCACCAATAGTTAGTTCAGCAAATGATACAAAGTACTCATGATTCTGTATGATATACGCAACCGCAGCTTTATCATTTATCACTGAGGCGTCAAAATTCAATTTGAGCGTGCCAATGGGAGGAAATAGCCATCTAACTATTATTGTTGGACGATTCAGCTGAGAAGAAAGAGACCATAACGGCATATATGATGGTAAATGATAAGCAGTTAAAATGGGCTGAAGTAATACTACCAGAGCAACCATAACATGTATGCCAAAAGAAGTCACCTACACTTGTCTACTCGGTTGTCGGATAAATAACAAATTAACTCCAACAAAAAATAGGAAAGGAAATCGACTTGGTACACATGACACACGATTGCTGCCAACAGTTAATTGCAGAGGAATATCGAGCGATAATATGATTACCATCTTTTGGTTGATAAGGACATAAATCACAATAGTGATGTTGAGAAGCTAAAATATGACGCTGAATAAGAAGGCCGATCCCATCGCAGTCTCCATCAAAAGGTTTTGACTCTATTGGAAAGTAGGAGCTTCCGAACCCAAGTACAAATAAATGTAATAACTTTTCAATCAATGGATAAGAGGGTATGAGACTATACGAGAAGAATAAGTATTTGTCCACACTAGCTCACCCGGTTAGATACCTTGCAAAACCGGTGAAGGCAAAGTCTCATTCTATTTTAAACGAATACTTTAATCAGGATTTAAGGGCTCAACCGAATAAAAACAGATTAGACGACTTGATGGTTTGAGGTCGCGTCACTCCTTGCTCGTGCATCAAGATATACAAGAAAACAGCTTTTTAGTATCATACATGCCGCTGCATTGGTCGAGGGTTTAATGAGAAACAGACTTGGCTGGCATCCGAACCAAGGTTTTTTTGGATAAAATGGGAGATCAAACCTTGTCGAGTGAAATACCCTGGCAGCATTTATGAAGAGATGTAGTTATTTATAGGCTTGTTAATCTATTTGAATTAGAGCTAGTGTGAGGATTGCATTCGCTCTGTCTTGAGAATATATAGAAGACCTTTATTTGTAGCCTCTAGGAATAAAGAGGTCATATAATTGCCATCTATCATATTAACAAGCAAAAAGGTCCGTCATGTTTCGGATCATCCAACATGGAATCAACAAGACAAACGTGCAGCACAAGATGCATGGTACTTGCACGGCATGGGTCTCAACTGATAGCGCAGACTGAGGCTGGAAGCACACCTCGCAGTATGTTGGATGATTACGAGGTCCAACGTGCCCTAAATATGAGCCAGGTCAAATTTTGGTAATGTGCCAATAGCACAGGCGTCCATCTTGCTTGGCGAGGCCATAAATAGGCCAAACTTAGTCTGCACCTTGTATCTGCTCAAACCCTCATGATGAGCTTAAATAAGCCTGAGACTGGTCAAACATTCATCACATAGGGCCAATGTCCATCCTAGCCCATTTGCTAGTAACCTTGAGTTTATTTCAGCACCCATGCTGCTGTTCTTCTTTCTATATATGAAATTCTTCTACCGGTCACAAAGAAGGTCCAGTTTTAATTTAACCAAATAAAAATAACATGGACGTCACCACGATATAAGGCCGATTTACGCTTCGATGAGCCAGAAAGTGAAGTGTGTCATCCCAGTCTTAGGAGGAGACAAGATAGTTAATAATACAGATTTATAGTGACATATAGTGCTGATAAAACTTGGTCACCGGTTTACTCATTTGTTATACATCTTATTGTTGAATTGTACAACGCATCAGGCCCAACTCCAACAGGCCCGATTTACAAACTGCCCATGTTGCCTGTCGGTCAACCGTTTTCTGTGGCCCAAAACCGGTTTATGGTGCGTTTAACTGCTGGCCTAGCGGGCTAACCAGTCAAGCAAGTATGACCTGCCTCGTTCTTGATCAAACGGTTCCACTTGCGCATCCATAGGAGAAATTATATTCTACACGTAGCAGTGCATCATGCCGGTTATAACCATTTGTTCCTGCATCGAGATGAGCACCTAATAAATGAGGTTCACAAAAATAAGAAACTGTGATAGGTGTGGAGCAGCACCATGTGGTGCACATATAGGATATAATTTCTCCATCTGTAGACAGTTATTGTTGACACTTGTCCTTATATTTTAGAAAAGAGGCTAAGAGTTGGCGGCCTATAATTCAAGGAACCCGTATTATTTATGAAATATTTTTCTTTTTCAAAAAGAAAAAGGCTGGAGTTAGCATCTGAAAAAATGGGAGATGCCCCGAGTCTTGTAAATTATGTTGATCAAAGTGATTGCTGATAAAATCATTTTTTTTTCACTTATAATTTAATGAAACTCGTATAAATTTGGATAGCGATATCAATGATAAGCAGTTTTCTGCACATAGAATTTTATTACGGTATCAAATAAAAGCTCACAAAAATATTAGGATAAAAAATATTAGCAAGAAGACTGAATCAACAGTATGACTCCTCCCAAAAGATCCATCATCCATAGATGTGCGATAAGCCAGGAGGATTCCCCATGAATTGATCATGGAATTTTTTTTTTGAATAAAACACCAAAGGTCACCTAAAAGAAAGTCGTAAGAACAGGGGCAAATTTTATAATCCCAAAGTTTATCAAGGTTTTTTTTGATGAGGTATAGGGTTCGATGCGCTGCGTCTCCAAGTTAAAAGAAGATGCGTAATGAATGTATCCTAACAATAATCAGCGAGTACACGGACGCCAACTCAGCCGTGGACCATGACTTAGACCAAGTGCCACCTTTGCTTATACCTGACAAAGTCCTTAATTTCCAACTTGCCACTTGTTCATGCAATTATCCGAAAGTATGAGTAATATTATGCCCCATAACCTCGGCGACCGACTAAATGATTTCGGCGAGAACATACATTCCACCTCCATGCGTGTGTTATTTATACCACAAGAAAGGGGCCAAAAAGATTGGAGCATATGATACATTGCGTGAATGTATGTAGATGTTCCCAGCTACATGGCCGTGTAGATCTGGCGTAGTTCCGAAGAAGGGCAGTAGGCATCAATATCCAAAATCAAGGACAGTGTGGGTTTAGCAAAGAACTCCGTATATTTTTTTCCCCCTCGATCTCAACCTAACGTAGTCCACTAATGGGACCCATCCTAGGAAGGTATAGTTCCAAAGGAGTCCCAAGCTACACTAGATGTAGTCTCTAAATGCTGGACCACAATTTTGGAGAGCAGAGGGGCATGGTGCCAGAACCACGGTGGTAGCTAGAAGTGGAGAGCGGAGGGCTGGTTGGGTGGTGTTCTTGTAATCAAAACATCAAATAGGTTTAAGTCAGGCTCAGGACAGCTCAATCCGATGTCCAAACAGGCCCTTGGAGAACTACTTAGTGCAAACTTTCAGCCTGACAAGACTTGATACATATTTCCACCTAACCTGGACCTGACTTTGGGAAAGCAGCCTCCATAAGCTGGCAAAGGATATCGGCAGCCTTAACCATCATGAACAACGTTAGTGAAAGAAATGTTCCTTTGATTTTCCACAGGCTTCAACTTATACGCAGGAGTCCAAAGTCCATCAGTATTTGTAGGGGTGAGAAATTATTAGGTGGATCGGATTCACTATGAATCTAGGATGAAATCACTCAATTTTTCATCCTGTTATATATATATATATATATAATAACAACACGGCCTAGCATGATTTCTGTAGTAATTTCTCATATATCTTAGGGCCATAAATAGGCTTAAGTTGTTAGCCCAGGTGGATTATTTTCGATTAAAATTTAGACATGGATAAAATTTATTTCGGCCCCAGAAATCATGTCTCGTTCTTATAAAGGAAGCAACCAGGTTTAGTAAAATGTTGGTAATTATAGCTAGAATCTATAATCCCTGTGGACAAGGTTAGGCATAAGCTCCCATGTTAGGTAGCTCCTGCTTGCAGACGGGACATTTTTTTTGTGAAGCTTGGGTTTGCTGTTTGAAATAAAATAAAGAGAACGGCCACTGTAAAACCCTTTGGCTTGGCTGGATGTATTTAATAGGGTAGGCTGCACTTAAACCTGCACATAAGTCAGATAAAAATGACAAATACTCGGGATCACAAGTGGGTCAAGCTGGACATTGGTCCAGTTCGGCTTGTATCTCATTCAAGCTAGATTTATATAATCAAAGATCTCGGTTATTGCTAATAACCAAGTCCAGCTTTTAGATACAAGCTGGCTGGATTTGTTTCTTTCACGATGATAAGCATCAGATCACAACCTACACAGACCTTAAAGTATTTTGAACTTTATTATTTATCTATTTACACAGTTATTGCAAGCAAAAAAATGCAACCTCCGTCCAATCTTCTCTTCTCGATTCCCCCGTCCTTGCTGAATTAACTTCCTTTAAGCACATCACTCTCAAAACAGCTGGCCAAACGCGGAAGAACATGGAGTCGAGTAACTTCATTGTCACCGTGACCTCGATCGGAATACGCGTTTCTTTGAGAGGAGCTAACTGTAATGAAATCGTCATGGTGACGTAGATTGCTTTTGACGATCCACCACCTCCTCTCTCATTCCTGTGGCAACACTTCACGTGCGTTTTCTTTTTTTTTTTCTTTTTTTGCTTGCTTGAAGTCTTACATGGATCTTAATCCTAGTCCATCTCCCAGCCCATCAGTGCTTGCCACGGGGGATTGGGCCCACCATTTTGTCCTGAGCGACGGTTTATAACATCACGTCCTAATCACACAATGTCACCTCCTATCCCATCATCAAACAGGATCCCATGAAGTGCGGATCCATCATAGGGCCCATGAACTATCTTCGACTAGACGTAGAATGAGAGCTACCTTTATTCTTTAATAAGTTAGTCTCCAGCAAGTAGGTCATGAAACCGCGTTGCTAACTTTTACCATAACCATCAATTGGTAGGGACTTCTCAACATTGATGCCTAGGTTGCTAGTTTGCGGGTGATTTTTTTCCCCCGAACACTTCATTCCACATGCTTTCCATCTATGATATGGGATTTGCTGGCTTACAACTTGCTATCCTAATTTTCTCCACAGGTTGGATTTGCTAGGGAGCCAAAATGTTTTGAAGCACCTGCTGGATCCAAATTTGATGACCGCTGAATCCGATTTTTGTGTTCGAGCTTTCTATATACAAAATTCTTGATCTGAACCCAAATATGAAGCAAAATGTTATGGGAGATGAGTTTATAGAATCCATTGTAAATCTTGCATATCTATGATTTTAAACATGACTATAATAATGGTTTATTTATAGCTCATTTCTTGATGGGAATTCCAGGTTTGTAGCTGCTTGCTTAACGTGGAGATTCGTTATCTGAGAAGTATTAGAGAGATAAAAGAGATAATAATAGATGAACTTAGAATTACAATGAGATAAAGCGATGTTGTTCGCACCGTGATTTCCTTTCCCGGCAAACGCACCTTGGTTTGTAGATCACTAACTCTCAATAAGGAAGACATGGCTCACGTCTCTCATGCCCTTCACATTCATAGTACTTTTCTCTTTTATTTTGGCTATTTTTGGATCTCATCCATTTTTGCACGATTTAAATTTCTTCTTTATTGAACGCTTTGTTTTATATGTTGCATTTGTAAACGTAATTAAGATTCTCTTTTTGTTTGTTTGTAGCAACTTGGAATTGTTGATGCATTAATTCTCCATTGGTGGGATGCATAGTGACTGCAATGTTTGGAAAATGTTAACCAAGTCCAAAGCCAAATCTTGAATTCAATCCCATGAACTTTTAAGATCTAAATTCTTAGATCTCACACCACTTGTCCTTAAATGTTATCAAGCAAGGGTGATGCTCCTCATCCATTGCATCAATTCTAAGTCTAAAATACTTTTGTACTTGAAGTGTGATCTTTCATATGCTGACAAATATTAGTACAATAAAGATTGGAACATCTTTGATGCCGACAAATTGAAAAATTGATGCAAACTTTACAAAAAAAATAATTAAGAAATTTAAATTTTCTTTTTGATAAAAATTTCTTTGAACAAATTTTTCTTTGATACAAAAAGAAATATATAGGAGAAGTGCATCTAGAGTACTAATTGATAGCAAATATCAGCTAATAATAAATTACAGTCAACACTAGTGATGAAAGAGAGAACAACTTTGCCCCTACTAATATGCTACATGCAGGATGGAGAGACATTTTTGAAGGATGTATGAAGGTTTTCTTTCTCCCATGTTTGCTTTGATTACTTTTTTCTTATAAATGAATCTAGGTGCCCTCCTTCCTTTTATATTCGTTTGTTTTTCCACCTTTAGTTCAAGTTAGAGATTTCAAATTCAAATTTGAATGATGATAAATGAATGATATATATTTTTTATCAAATTTTATAAAAATATATATTATATATAATTAGATTTGGATAGCAAGTATCCGACTATCAAATTTCAAATCTTAATGAATTTTAATTTTAAGTCTCAAACTCTATGAGATTTTTCTAAATGGATCCTAGTAGGGTTCAAAATAGGTTAGATATTCGAAAAAATTCGACTGCCATCTATAACCAAGTCCAAAGCTAATGAATTCTTGAATTGACTTATTGGTGCAGAATTTGGTTAATGTTGGATCGAACTGGAGTTGAGAAAGATGAGATCGCTGTCGGTGATCTGCAAAATAAAGTTCCATCTGAAGTTGGTGGTGGTGGCTCTAGTAGGACCCTTCGACGGTCAAGTTAGCTCTTCTGACCAATAGAAATGGAGTGCTCAGAGAGGAGTTCGGTAGAATTTCAGAAAGAAAAAGAAAACTTTTCTAAAACGTATATGGAGGGTCCTTTTTTATAGATGGAACTTGTTATAACCGTCCTGATAAATGACCATCGTAATTATTCTGATAAATGTCCATTATAATCATCATGATAAATGTCAATCGTGATTGTTCTAATAAATAACAATCATAATTATTGTGATAAATGATAATTATAACCATTCAGTAGTGAGATCATCTATAGGAATTCATCTAAAAAAATAGTTCGAAAGGAGTTTGGCTCCTGTAGAAGCCCAACTGGAGGAGTCCGGAAGGAGTTTGATTTTCGTAGAAGTCCTACTGCTGGAGGAGTCAGAAAGAAGTTCAGCTTCCGTAGAAGCTCGACTGGAGGAGAAATCTGAAAGGAGTTCGACTTCCGTAGAAGTCTGACTGGAGGAGAAATTCGGAAGGAGTTCAACCGCTGGGAAAGTTCGACTGGGGCTTGGCTGCTGAGGAGTTTGATTAGGTTCGGAGTCCAACTGAAGGAGTTCGACCGTTGGAGGAGATCGGATGGGGTTCGATCATTGAGGAGAGAATTTTCGATTGAAGCTCTTCTGTGATTACCAGCTGTATTAGACTAAGCACCAGGCTGGACTTCGACGGAAGTAAGGTTTATCCCTAACAATAGCCTTCCTACTTCCGAGTTTGAAACTCGAAGGAAGGGAGTACAAAAAAGGATGACTACCGAAGTCCTTTTTAGGGCTCTACGTCAGTTTAGATTGAAGTTTGGGAGAGATCTTATCACCAGCCAAGGTTGACATCGAAGTTAAGGCTCGGACATAATAGGACCGTTGTTGGGGCCTCTCCTCTCACCTCATCTAAACTGAACGAGGCCTTCGACTTTGCTCACGTTAGGATGAGATTCTCCTCCTATTTCTAACGAACTGTGGAGGCACATAAGGGCCGTTGTCAGGGCTTCTTCTCCCACTTTGTCTAAAATGAACAAGGTCTTCGACTTTGCTTATGTTAGAATGAGATTCTTCTCCTATTCCTAATGGGCTGTGGGGATACATAAGGATCGTTATTAGGGCCTCTCCTTTCATCTCGTCTAAAATGAACGAGATCTTCGACTTTGCATACGTTAGGACGAGGTTCTCTTCCTATTTCTAATAGGCTGTAGGAATACATAAGGATCATTGTCAGGGTTTCTTCCTTCATCTCGTCTAAAATGAATGAGATTTTTGACTTTGTTCACATTAGGACGAGGTTCTCCTTCTATTTTTAACGGGCTGTGGGGGCACATAAGGGCCGTTGTTAGGACCTCTTCCTTCATTTCATCTAAAATGAACAAGATCTTCGACTTTGCTCACGTTAAGATGAGATTCTCCTCCTGTTCCTAACACGGCCACTTCTAATTACTTCTTTCCTGTCATCACATAATTTCTGCACCAAAAAATAATAATGTTGAAATGAAGAAATTTTATTACAAAAAAATTACTGATAGTACATCCTCAGATTTTTTGAGTTCTAAGATCGTGGGAGCATTATTCCTCCGAGCTCCTTCAGACGATAAGTTTTGGATCGAACAACCTCCACCATCTCATATGGATCTTTCCAATTTAGGATAAGCTTTCCTTGGCTCTGAGATTGAGAGATGATGACTCGTCGAAGCACTAAGTTTTCCACTTTGAATGTTTTACTTCTGACTCTAGAGTTATAGTATCGGACCACCTTTCATCTGTAGGCCGACATCCAAACTTGGGCTTTCTCCCTTTTTTCTTCCAGCAAGTCGAGGTTGACCATGAGGTCCTATGGGTTGTGCTGCTCGTTGAAGGTTATGATCCATGCTAACGCAAGCTTAAGTTTGATCGGGATGACTGTCTCTGTTTCAAAGGTTAAGGCAAATGGTGTTTCTCCAGTTGGCAGCCTTTGAGTAGTTCAGTATGCCCAAAGAACATGGTAGAGCTCATCCACCTAGGCCTCCTTTGCTCTATCGAGTCTTGTCTTGATGCCTTACAGTAGAGTCCTGTTGATCACTTTAGTTTTCCCATTTGCCTGTGGGTCAGCTACTGATGTGAAGTGATGGAAGATGTTTAGATCTTTGTAGAATTCGACGAACCTCATTTCGGTGAATTATCGTCCGTTATCAGTTATGAGGATTCGGGACAGATCGAATCGACAGACTATTGACTTTCAGATGAAATTTTGTACCTTGATCTCGATAATTTTGGCTAGAGTTTCGGCTTCGACCCATTTGGTGAAGTAGTCGATCGCAATTAGGAGAAACTTTCGTTGTCTGAATGCCGTCGAAAAAAGGCCAAGTATGTCCATCCCCACTGTGCAAATGATCAGGGTGCACTTAGCGGAGTAAGCTCGGAGGCCGACCGTCTTTCTATGCTCGCATTCTTCTGACAGCGGTCATATTTTCTAACGTACTCCATATAATTATGGTACAAGATCGGCCAATAGTATCCTTACCGAAGTAGCTTTTGCAACATGAACCTAGCTCCTACATGACTTCCATAGATTTTCTCATGTACTTTCCATAATACGAAGTCAGCTTCTGAAGATCGGAGATATCTCAATAGCGGCAACGAATACGATCTCTTATACAATCTGTCCTCATACAAAACATATCGAGAGGCTTGATTCTTGAGTTTTCAAACTTCTTTCAAATCATGAGGAAGGACTCCCTTCTTGAGGTAGGCAACCAACGGGTCGATCCAGCTTGGCTCGAGTTCTATCTGCAAAACAACCTATGATTCCTCTAAGCTTGGACACTTCAGGATCTCAAAAAATATTTTTTTGAGCAGTTCGGTTGGAGCTGAAGTGGCCAATTTAGAGAGAAGGTCGGCTCTTAGAATCTGTCGAATGCCAAAACAGCTGAAGGTCGGAGTCAAGTCTTTTACTTTCTCAAGATATTTTATCATACTTTTCTCTTGCGCTTCATAGTTGCCACTAACTTGGTTAACCACTAATTGAGAATCATTGTAAACTTGAAGCCGATTTACTCTTAATTCTCTTGCAATTTTTAACCCGACGATCAGCACTTCATACTCGACCCCATTATTAGTCGCAGAAAATTTGAAGCACAGTACATATTCGGCGACGACTCCCTCGGGGCTGACTAAGATCTGAAGGAAAATCCTAATTTTCTGGATCAAGTTCGTTCAGATCTGATCGGATCAAGAGATATATTTTAAAAATTTTTCTCTTTGATCTAGATTAGATTTGAAATATTTCAGATCTGATTCTTATTATTTTAATAATTAAAATAAATTTAGATAAATTAAATCAAATTTAATTTATCTTAAAGTGGGTAATTCTATTATCTGTTGATAATCCTATAAGTAGCGGAAGGTTCTGGATCTAGTCACGCAAGTATCTGACATCTACCGATATCCACTCGGACTGAATCTAGAGATCCTCTTCTTCTCTATCATGTCTTTAAAAATCCAATCTTGATCTGATCTGAAGGATCTTTAAAACTCCTTTTGAAGATCAGCAGTTGTCCTTTGCAGCAGCGCAGCCTTCTATTTTTCAGTCGTCTTTCTCTCATCTGGATTGCACCAACCAAGGACCAAACCACTTTGGACGTGGAGAGGAGAGGGAGAAGGTGGGTTTGGCATGGAGGAAGAGGGGAGAGGAGGCCTTGGGGCATGAGAATTGAATTCCTTTCCAATCATAATTTGAGTTGGGCGCAGGATCTTATTTATAGACTATCTATGATCCAACTCCTCTTCTTCTCAACCAATTACAACCCTTTGTGAAATCAGATCTAAATCTGATTGATGGAAATAGAGTTTCTTGAATTCCTCCTTAGATGGCACCTAAGACCAGTCAAACTTGATTCTTAGGAGAACTCTAATCGAAATCCAAAAAGAAGATGGAGTCCCTGTCCAACAGAAACTCCTGGGCGCCTCCAGCTTGGGCACATGCCAAGGGTGGCGTGCGCCCTCCTCTTTGCCAGGTTCTGATAGGAGGACAGGCCCCCACCAGCTCTCCAATAGGTGCATGACAAATGAACAGAAGTCAAGATGTCAATGGTCAACGTTTGATCAGTCAAAGGTCAACTTTTGACCAAAGTCAAAGGACGAGAAATGGTAGGTGACTAAAAATGGTAGGTATTATCTTATAAAATAAAATAATCCTTTTTAGACCTGGACAGGCTCCAGTCAGACCAAGTGAAGGCCTCTGAATGAGCACAAACTCCTTTGGCTCAGTCAGGACAACTTATTTATGATAGTAAAAGAAGAACGTTAGGTTCAATCGAGTGCTAGCACGATTTTCTTGAACCTAATTGAATCTCATTCAGATCAATTAAACTAGATTAGTTCAATTGATGATCACTAGATTCAAACTCTTATTTGTGTGACCCAGTTAGGTTCAGTTCTATATGGTAATGGGATATGTCATGATCTCTATCATCAACATCATCGAAACTCCTTTCGATGGATTAGAACTCTTCTGATTCGAACAGCTAGAATGATTGATCATCTAAATCATTCTAATTGCTTCCAAAATCCACCAGTGACATCTAGCAGTATATGGTGGCAATCCATCAGAGCTGAATGCAAATCTCTTGATGCAGCTACCTGTGTGATTAAGTTTTTCTATCTTGAGCCCCGATCAGATTAGGGTTAAGGTGAACTTGTCAAACCCTAGTCTCTGTCATATGATGTAATCATTCGATTCAAGTCCAATGTAAAAACCTAAATAAAAACTCTTTCTATTATTTCACTCTACCATGGCTATGGACTTCTGAACTTGATTCTCATGATCATCATAGGGCTGCTCCTCTACCATTGAAGTAGATAGATTTCATCTTGATGCTATCCAGTTCCTACAATGAATATGCTATAGCCAACATACACCTCAGGATTTCGTATGGCTAGGAGACCGAGTAATGGTGTAGTCAAACTATAACACCCTCAAGATGAACTGCTGATGCATCTCAGGTCAAAGAATCAGACACACCACTGCAGCATCGAGTCAGTCATTGACGAGAAAGTAGACTTCCTAATGACTATTCAAGGTGGTCACGCTCAGTGCCCTCATTCTCTAACGAGTACCTATACTCTCACTTCGGTGTCTCCACATCGTAGACTAAAATCAGGTCTAAATCTGATTAGTGGGAATAGAGTTCCTTGGATTCCTCCTAAGATGGCACCTAAGACCAGTCAAACTCGGTTCTTAGGAGAACTCTAATCGAAATCCAAAAAAAAGATGGAGTCCCTGTCCAACAGGGACTCCTGGGCACCTCCAGCTTAGGCACATGCCAAGGGTGGCATGCGCCCTCCTCCTTGCCAGGTTCTGGCAGAGGGACAGGCCCCCACCAGCTCTTCAATAGGTGCATGACATGTGGACAGAAGTCAAGGTATAAATGGTTAATGTTTGACCAGTTAAAGGTCAACTTTTGACCAAAGTCAAAGGACGAGAAATGATAGGTGACTAAAAATGGCAGATATTATCTTACAAAATAAGACAATCCTTTTCTGACCTAGACAAACTCTAGTCAAACCAAGTGAAGGCTTCTGAATGAGCACAAACTCCTTTGGCTCAGTCAGGACAACTTATTTATGATAGTAAAAGAAGAATGTTAGGTTCAATCGAGTGCTAGCACGATTTTTTTGAACCTAATTGAATCTCATTCAGATCAATTGGACTGGATTAGTTCAATTGATGATCACTAGATTCAAACCCTTGTTTGTATGATCCAGTTAGATTTAATTCTATATGGTAATGGGATATATCATGATCTCTATCATCGACATCATCGAAACTCCTTTCGATGGATCAGAACTCTTCTGATTCGAACAGCTAGAATGATTGATCATCTAAATCATTCTAATTACTTCTAAAATCCACTAGTGACACCTAGCAATATATGGTGGCAACCCATCAGAGCTGAATGCGAACCTCTTGGTGCAGCTACCTGTGTGATTAAGTTTTTCTATCTTAAGCTCCGATCAGATTAGGGTTAAGGTGAACTCGTCAAACCCTAGTCTCTATCATATGATGTAATCATTCGATTCAAGTCTAATGTGAAAACCTAAATAGAAACTCTTTCTATTATTTCACTCTGCCATGGCCATAGACTTCTAAACTTGATTTTCATGATCATCATAGGGCTGCTCCTCTACCACTGAAGTAGATAGATTTCATCTTGATGCTATCCAGTTCCTACAATGAACATGCTATAGCCAACATACACCTCAGAATTCCGTATAGCTAGAAGATCAACTAATGGTGTAGTCAAACTATAATACCCTCAAGATGAACTGCTGATGCATCTTAGGTCAAAGAATCAGACACACCACTGCAGCATCAAGTCAGTCATTGACGAGAAGGTAGACTTCCTAATGACTACTCAAGGTGGTCACGCTCAGTGCCCTCGTTCTCTAACGAGCATCTATACTCTCACTCCGGTGTCTCCACACCGTAGACTAAGACTTATCTACTAAAGAGAAGCGATTATACACCAATCTTCCGGATCAATCACCATCCTCATAATGATCCTATGGTCGGAAGCATTTTATGAGTTAATAATGATTATTCATGTCTTAAATTTTCAACTCTTAAAAATATGAATTATCATTATCATTAACTCAAAGGATGTATCACACATACTAAATACACATATGTGATAGAAAATAATCCATTTTATTAATTTTAGTCAAAATTATAATTTTGCCCCTAAAAGTATATTATAAGTGTCAGCCAATTCTGGCTTATAGGGCACATATATCTAACAAGATCAACCCTGCATCTGCTCTAGCAAAGTTGGATGAACCATCCATGTACAGAGCTCAAAAACCTTCAAAAAGGTCGACTGTCTCTTCAGGAAGGTTCGGTTGCGACAGCAAAGTGCCAGTCTCATTCTGCTCAAGCTCGGCATCATCGAAAATGGTACACTCTACTACAAAATCTGCTAATATCTGAGTTTTGATCGATGGCCAGGGTTGATAATTGATATCGAATTTCGTAAGCTCGATTGTCTATTTTATGATTCTTTCAGAAGCATCCATTCGCTGAAGGACTGTCTCTATTGGTTGATCCATGCGGACCATTATGGGATGCCCCTAAAAGTAAGGTCAGAGCTTCCTGGCAGTAACTAGAAAAGAGTAAATCGATTTCTCTAGTTTAGAATATCTGATCTCTGTATCTCTTAGGATCTGATTTATGTAGTAGACCGATCGCTGTATCTTTGCTTCTTTCTTAACTAGGACTGCTGCCAAGGCCGTCAGGAAGACTACTAGGTACAAGAATAATTCTTCTTTAGGTTTGGGCTTCACCAGTAGTGGGGATGAGTCGAGGTAGTTTTTGAGCTCCTTAAATGTCCGTTGGCACTCCATCGTCCAGTAGAAATTCTTTGGTTGCTTAAGAACTTGGAAGAAGGGTATGCATCGCTCGACTGATCTTGAGATGAAGCAATTTAGAAACACCACTTTTTCAGTCAAGTGCTAAACTTCTTTAATTGTCTTTGGAGCGGTCATCTTTTGAATGGCTTGAATTTTCTTGGGATTTGCTTCAATCCCGCGTCTTGACACCATAAATTCTAAAAACTTTTCAGAGGTCACACCAAATGCGCACTTGATCGGATTTAGCTTCATTTTATGCTTCTTGAGTGCACTGAAGGTCTCTTCAAGGTCGGCAAGTTGGTTTATAGAAGCTCGACTTTTGATGAGCATATCATCCATATGCACTTCCATATTACGATCAATCTGCTCTTTGAAGATTTTGTTGATCAAATGCTGGTGCGTTGCCCTTGCATTTTTGAGCCCAAAGGATATAATCCTGTAACAGTAAAGACCACGGTCAGTAACAAAAGCAGTTTTCTCCTCATCCTCTGACGCCATCCGTATCTGGTTATAGCCGGAGAAGGCATCCATGAAGGTGAGGAGCTCATGGCCCGAGGTTGTATCTACCAGTTGATCAATCCTGGGAAGAGGATAGCTATCTTTTGGGCAGACTTTGTTTAGCTTTTTGAAGTCTATACACATCCTCCACTTGTTGTTTGCCTTTTTGACGAAAACCACATTTGAGACCCAAGTTGGATAGTTGACTTTTCGGATGAACCCAGCTTTGAGGAGCTTGTCTACTTCTTCCATAATTACTTTTTGCTTCTCCAGGGCGTGGCTACACAGTTTCTCTTTTATCGATCGATACTTCGGATCAATGGCCAGCCAATATTTCATTACTTCGGCATCAATTTCTGGCATATCTGCTAGGGCCCAGGCGAAGACGTCCATATTCTTCCTGAGGAAGGTGACGAGTTATTTTTGAACCTCATCTCCTAAGTTAGAGCCGATCTATACAGTGTGCTCCATGTTTCCATCGTTCAAGGGTATAGATATAAGATCCTTCATAGGCTCGCCCTGCTCCTCGATAAGGTCGTCGCAGACATCCAGCCCATCAACAGGATAAAGGTCGAACTATTCTTTCTTATGCAGCATGATTGAGTAGCAGTGCCTTATCAGAGCTTGATCTCTTATGACCTCTCCGATTCCGTAACTCGTTGGAAACTTCATCTTCAAATAATAAGTTGATACGACTGTCTGAAGTGCATTTAGACCAGGTCGGCTGAGAATAGCATTATAGATGGACGGAGTCCTTATGACTAAAATGTCGATCTATGCCTTAGCTAGTTTCGAATGTTGCTCCGCAGTCATGGCCAAAGTTATTATGCCCTCAATTGGTACGGTATCGCCAGGAAAGCCTATCAACAGAAAGTTCATAGGCCCCAAGTGGTTATTGAGTAAGAATATTTTTGAGAAGACATCATAAAATAATACGTCGGTCGAGCTTCCATTATCTACTAAAATGCGACGTACATCGTAATCAATAATGTTTAAGGAGATTACAACCACATCATTATGGAAAAATTGGACCCCTTGAGCGTCTGCCTTAGTGAAGATTATGGATTCTTCAGTCCTCCATCTTTTAACCAATCCCTCGGATCTGCTGGCCTCTTCTTGCCGAAATCCCTCCGAGATCATGTTGATAATGCCGAGAGGCGGCCGATCTCCTTGTTGATCCTCCTTCCTTGGTGGCTCAGGCTACGGCAATGCCCTCGGTCGATTTTTCCGCCCTTTAGGCCGTTGCCGTAGGAATCGGTCTAACCTGTCTCATCTGATGAGCTCTTCGATCTCATCTTGGAGTTGGATACACTCCTCAATATCATGACTGTGATCACGATGATAAAGGCAGAACTTGTTAGGATCGTGCTTGCTAGGGTGAGAGTGCATTCTTTTCGACCTTGACAGTTGTTCCCTGATTTTCATCAGCACTTGGGTTTTCGGAGCATTGAGGGGGGCATAGTTGTGAAATCTTCATTAGAGAGAACCTCGCCACGCCCTTCAGTCCGAGCTTCCCTGCCTCTAAGCTCAAAGGGGAGTTCGGACTTGATTTCGCTCAAAGAAAGTTCGGGAGCGTGGCCTAGCTTCGCTCGACTTTCCTTCCTCGGTGGGTCCATCTGGCTCATCGATTCACCGCTTACCAAAGGCTTCATCATTCCTAACCTTGAAGGTCTCTTTAGCTCGGGCGTAATCTTTAGCTCGAGCTAGCAGATCGACAAAGTCTTTGGGGTACTTCTTCTCTAGAGAGAATAGCAAATCATTCTTCTGGAGGCCACCCTTGAGTGCAGCCATTGCAACTAATTGATCTAGATTCCAAACCTCTAATGCAGTGGTATTAAATTGGATGATATAAGCCTGAATGGATTCCCCCTTCTTCTACTTGATGTTCATCAGAAAATCTGAATCTCGACGCAGACATCGGCTGCTGACGAAATGAGCCACAAACTGATGGCTCATCTAATCAAAGAAAAAGGTGGTACCCAGCTTAAGTGTTGAGTACTAGTTTCTAGCTGCTCCCTTGAGGGTGGATGAAAAAATTCGACACAAAATAGCGTCTGACGCACCATGGAGCAACATCATTGTCCGAAAGGCTTTCAAGTGATCGACCGGATCAGAGGTTCTATCGTAACTCTCAAATTATGGAAGCTTAAAGTTTGGCGGGATTGGTTCCTACTTGATCCTCTGAGAAAAAGGAGAGTCAGTGCGAATATCATTACCATGTGAGGAGGGAGTATGATGGAGCTCTTCAATTCATCGGCTCATTTCTAAGAGCCTTTGATTTAGAAGATCTTCACGATCGTTGATCTTCAGAGTTTTTTGATGGAACAGATGCAAAGCTTCCCCTTGGGTCGAGTCGTGGTCCGAGCATGGGTCTTCCATCCTCTGCTTCCCCTTTTCGAAGATCAAAGATTGGGTAGCCGAGGTCGATCATTTTTAGATCGGATCACGAGGCTCCGAAGAAGCTTGCTCCAGTCGATCTGGTACTGAGGTCTATCGATGTATGACCTGCATCACATCCGTGAGGCCACGAACCTACTGGATCAGTAGGTTGAACTGCTCCGCATCCACCATGGCCGTAGGTGGTGCTTGAGTTATTGGAGCTGGAACGATTGTATCTAGATGGGATCTGATTGCAGAGGTCGTTGATCATCTGATCGAAGCTTTCTTGGAAGGCATATATCTAGACGAGATCTGACTGTAGAGGTCGTTGATCGTCGGAAAGAACTTTAGTGAAAAAGAAGAAAGATCGCTGCTGAACACTCCTTTAAGATCAAGAAAACCTAAGGAACAGAGGCCCTTTCTCTAAAGCCAATTCTGTTGGTGCAGAATTTGGTTGACGCCAGATCGAACTGAAATCGAGGAAGACGAGGTCGCTGTCGGTGATCTGCAAAATAAAGTTTCGTCCAAAGTTGGTGGTGGTAGCTTTGGTAGGATCCTCCGACGGTCAAGTTAGCTCTTCTTGCCAACAGAAATGGAGTGCTCAGAGAGGAGTTCGACAGAGTTTCGGAAAGAAAAAGAAAGTTTTTCTAAAATGTATCTGGAGGGTCCCTTTTTATAGACGGAGCTTGTTGTAACTATCCTGATAAATGATCGCCGTAACTATTCTGATAAATGCCCATCATAATTGTTCTGATAAATGCCAATCATAATTATTCTGATAAATGACAATCATAATTATCATGATAAATGATAATTGTAATCGTTCAGTAGTGAGATTGTCTGTAGGAATCCATCTGAAGGAACAGTACGGAAGGAGTTCGGCTCTCATAGAAGTCCGACTGGAGGAGGAGTTCAGAAGGAGTTCGGCTTCCGTAGAAGCCCTATTACTGGAGGAGTCCAAAAGAAGTTCGGCTTCTATAGAAGCTCGATTGAAGGAGGAATTCGGCCGCTGGAAAAGTTCGGTTGGGGCTTGGCCACTGAGGAGTTTGATTGGGTTCGGAGTCTAGCTGAAGGAGTTCAGCCACTGAATGAGTTCGACCGTTGGAGAAGATCAGGTGAAGTTCGATCGCTGAAGAGAGAATTTTCGATCGAAGCTCTTTCGTGATTACCAACTGTATTAGGCTAAGCACCAATTTGAACTTCAGCATGAACGAGATTTATCCCCAACATGACCTATAAACTTTAAAATCCAAATTCTTAGATCTCATTCTACATGTGCTTAAATGTGATCAAGTGAGGGTGATGCTTCTCATCCATTAGACCAATTCTGAATCTAAAATTCTATTCGTGCTTGAAGTTTAATCTTTGTTGTACTGACAAATATTGTTATAATAAATATTAGAACATCTTTATCACCGACAAAATAGAAAGTTGATGAAAACTTTAGAAAGAGAATAATTAATAAATTTATTTTTTTTAATAATATATTTTTTGTGACTAGATGTTCTTTGATGTAGAAAGAAGTACATAAGAGAGGTGCATTTTGGTACTAATTGGTTCCCCATCTCAAAGCATTCTTGCTACATGACAAATATTAGCAAGCAATAAATTAAAAAGTTAGTGTTAGTCGTGAAAGAGAAAACAACTTTCCTCCAGATGATAAGCAATATGCAAAGGAATTTTCCAAAGATGCATGTTTTGTTTTTGTTTTTGTTTTTATTTTAATAATTAAAACATAGGTGCCCTCCTCCATTTTATGGCGACTTATTTTTCCAACTTGAACCAAAACATTCATACAATGTCACGGATGAGTGGGCCGCTTTCTTGAGTAGGCGTCAAACCATGATGATGGCATCACGAGGTTGAGTGAGAAAAATTATCGCAGTCCATGAAGGTTAAACATAGTTTTATTAGTCTAAACGTCTTTTTCTTCCAACAGTTGGAAGTTTTTGGACTGTCCATCCGTGATACATGATATGACTAAACGAAACAGAAAGGTCGATTCCGCGTTTATGCCAGGCGAGATGGATCACTTTTGAATTCCAAAACTCCTCTCCCATCACCCACGGTTGGTTTTGCACCAAACCGCCGCGAGGAGGCTCGTGCTTTTTAAAGGCGCAAGCAAGATAGGCGGCCTTGTTCTCTAGTTGCAACTGCCATCATGTGCTCCCCATCTTCGATATTTCCTGTTTAAAATTTGGCATAGAGCCCCAGCTATGTTTTTGGCGACTTAATGCCCAGTAAGTTTCCACATCCAACTAGACACCATCTTAGTTCTTAAACGTGTCGATGACCAATTCTCAAAATGTCTGATAATTATTGTGACTAAGGCAGCACTTTTCCATTCTTTAATTTGGTAGAGTCAAATGTAGATACATGCTGTACTAAAATGTTCGATCTATGCCTTAGCTAGTTTCGAATGTTCTCCGCAGTCATGGCCAAAGTTTATTATGCCCTCAATTGGTACGGTATCGCCAGGAAAGCCTATCAACAGAAAGTTCATAGGCCCCAAGTGGTTATTGAGTAAGAATATTTTTGAGAAGACATCATAAAATAATAACGTCGGTCGAGCTTCCATTATCTACTAAAATGCGAGCGTACATCGTAATCAATAATGTTTAAGGAGATTACAACCACATCATTATGGAAAAATTGGACCCCTGAGCGTCTGTCCTTAGTGAAGATTATGGATTCTTCAGTCCTCCATCTTTTAACCAATCCCTCGGATCTGCTGGCCTCTTCTTGCCGAAATCCCCCCGAGATCATGTTGATAATGCCGAGAGGCGGCCGATCTCCTTGTTGATCCTCCTTCCTTGGTGGCTCAGGCTACGCAATGCCCTCGGTCGATTTTCCGCCCTTTAGGCCGTTGCCGTAGGAATCGGTCTAACCTGTCTCATCTGATGAGCTCTTCGATCTTCATCTTGGAGTTGGATACACTCCTCAATATTCATGACTTGTGATCACGATGATAAAGGCAAGAACTTGTTAGGATCGTGCTGCTAGGGTGAGAGTGCATTCTTTTCGACCTTTGACAGTTGTTCCCTGATTTCATCAGCACTTGGGTTTTCGGAGCATTGAGGGGGGCATAGTTGTGAAATCTTCATTAGAGAGAACCTCGCCACGCCCTTCAGTTCGAGCTTCCCTGCCTCTAAGCTCAAAGGGGAGTTCGGACTTTGATTTCGCTCAAAGAAAGTTCGGGAGCGTGGCCTAGCTTCGCTCGACTTTCCTTCCTCGGTGGGTCCATCTGGCTCATCGATTCACCGCTTACACAAAGGCTTCATCATTCCTAACCTTGAGGTCTCTTTAGCTCGGGCGTAATCTTTAGCTCGAGCTAGCAGATCGACAAAGTCTTTGGGTACTTCTTCTCTAGAGAGAATAGCAAATCATTCTTCTGGAGGCCACCCTTGAGTGCAGCCATTGCAACTAATTGATCTAGATTCCAAACCTCTAATGCAGTGGTATTAAATTGGAATGATATAAGCCTGAATGGATTCCCCTTCTTCTACTTGATGTTCATCAGAAAATGCTGAAATCTCGACGCAGACATCGGCTGCTGACGAAATGAGCCACAAACTGATGGCTCATCTAATCAAAGAAAAAGGTGGTACCCAGCTTAAGTGTTGAGTACTAGTTTCTAGCTGCTCCCTTGAGGGTGGATGAAAAAATTCGACACAAAATAGCGTCTGACGCACCATGGAGCAACATCATTGTCCGAAAGGCTTTCAAGTGATCGACCGGATCAGAGTTCTATCGTAACTCTCAAATTATGGAAGCTTAAAGTGTTGGCGGGATTGTTCCTACTTGATCCTCTGAGAAAAAAGGAGAGTCAGTGCGAATATCATTACCATGTGGAGGAGGAGTATGATGGAGCTCTTCAATTCATCGGCTCATTATCATAGGGCTGCTCCTCTACCACTGAAGGTAGATAGATTTCATCTTGATGCTATCCAGTTCCTACAATGAACATGCTATAGCCAACATACACCTCAGAATTCCGTATAGCTAGAAGATCAACTAATGGTGTAGTCAAACTATAATACCCTCAAGATGAACTGCTGATGCATCTTAGGTCAAAGAATCAGACACACCACTGCAGCATCAAGTCAGTCATTGACGAGAAGGTAGACTTCCTAATGACTACTCAAGGTGGTCACGCTCAGTGCCCTCGTTCTCTAACGAGCATCTATACTCTCACTCCGGTGTCTCCACACCGTAGACTAAGACTTATCTACTAAAGAGAAGCGATTATACACCAATCTTCCGGATCAATCACCATCCTCATAATGATCCTATGGTCGGAAGCATTTTATGAGTTAATAATGATTATTCATGTCTTAAATTTTCAACTCTTAAAAATATGAATTATCATTATCATTAACTCAAAGGATGTATCACACATACTAAATACACATATGTGATAGAAAATAATCCATTTTATTAATTTTAGTCAAAATTATAATTTTGCCCCTAAAAGTATATTATAAGTGTCAGCCAATTCTGGCTTATAGGGCACATATATCTAACAAGATCAACCCTGCATCTGCTCTAGCAAAGTTGGATGAACCATCCATGTACAGAGCTCAAAAACCTTCAAAAAGGTCGACTGTCTCTTCAGGAAGGTTCGGTTGCGACAGCAAAGTGCCAGTCTCATTCTGCTCAAGCTCGGCATCATCGAAAATGGTACACTCTACTACAAAATCTGCTAATATCTGAGTTTTGATCGATGGCCAGGGTTGATAATTGATATCGAATTTCGTAAGCTCGATTGTCTATTTTATGATTCTTTCAGAAGCATCCATTCGCTGAAGGACTGTCTCTATTGGTTGATCCATGCGGACCATTATGGGATGCCCCTAAAAGTAAGGTCAGAGCTTCCTGGCAGTAACTAGAAAAGAGTAAATCGATTTCTCTAGTTTAGAATATCTGATCTCTGTATCTCTTAGGATCTGATTTATGTAGTAGACCGATCGCTGTATCTTTGCTTCTTTCTTAACTAGGACTGCTGCCAAGGCCGTCAGGAAGACTACTAGGTACAAGAATAATTCTTCTTTAGGTTTGGGCTTCACCAGTAGTGGGGATGAGTCGAGGTAGTTTTTGAGCTCCTTAAATGTCCGTTGGCACTCCATCGTCCAGTAGAAATTCTTTGGTTGCTTAAGAACTTGGAAGAAGGGTATGCATCGCTCGACTGATCTTGAGATGAAGCAATTTAGGAAACACCACTTTTTCAGTCAAGTGCTAAACTTCTTTAATTGTCTTTGGAGCGGTCATCTTTTGAATGGCTTGAATTTTCTTGGGATTTGCTTCAATCCCGCGTCTTGACACCATAAATTCTAAAAACTTTTCAGAGGTCACACCAAATGCGCACTTGATCGGATTTAGCTTCATTTTATGCTTCTTGAGTGCACTGAAGGTCTCTTCAAGGTCGGCAAGTTGGTTTATAGAAGCTCGACTTTTGATGAGCATATCATCCATATGCACTTCCATATTACGATCAATCTGCTCTTTGAAGATTTTGTTGATCAAATGCTGGTGCGTTGCCCTTGCATTTTTGAGCCCAAAGGATATAATCCTGTAACAGTAAAGACCACGGTCAGTAACAAAAGCAGTTTTCTCCTCATCCTCTGACGCCATCCGTATCTGGTTATAGCCGGAGAAGGCATCCATGAAGGTGAGGAGCTCATGGCCCGAGGTTGTATCTACCAGTTGATCAATCCTGGGAAGAGGATAGCTATCTTTTGGGCAGACTTTGTTTAGCTTTTTGAAGTCTATACACATCCTCCACTTGTTGTTTGCCTTTTTGACGAAAACCACATTTGAGACCCAAGTTGGATAGTTGACTTTTCGGATGAACCCAGCTTTGAGGAGCTTGTCTACTTCTTCCATAATTACTTTTTGCTTCTCCAGGGCGTGGCTACACAGTTTCTCTTTTATCGATCGATACTTCGGATCAATGGCCAGCCAATATTTCATTACTTCGGCATCAATTTCTGGCATATCTGCTAGGGCCCAGGCGAAGACGTCCATATTCTTCCTGAGGAAGGTGACGAGTTATTTTTGAACCTCATCTCCTAAGTTAGAGCCGATCTATACAGTGTGCTCCATGTTTCCATCGTTCAAGGGTATAGATATAAGATCCTTCATAGGCTCGCCCTGCTCCTCGATAAGGTCGTCGCAGACATCCAGCCCATCAACAGGATAAAGGTCGAACTATTCTTTCTTATGCAGCATGATTGAGTAGCAGTGCCTTATCAGAGCTTGATCTCTTATGACCTCTCCGATTCCGTAACTCGTTGGAAACTTCATCTTCAAATAATAAGTTGATACGACTGTCTGAAGTGCATTTAGACCAGGTCGGCTGAGAATAGCATTATAGATGGACGGAGTCCTTATGACTAAAATGTCGATCTATGCCTTAGCTAGTTTCGAATGTTGCTCCGCAGTCATGGCCAAAGTTATTATGCCCTCAATTGGTACGGTATCGCCAGGAAAGCCTATCAACAGAAAGTTCATAGGCCCCAAGTGGTTATTGAGTAAGAATATTTTTGAGAAGACATCATAAAATAATACGTCGGTCGAGCTTCCATTATCTACTAAAATGCGACGTACATCGTAATCAATAATGTTTAAGGAGATTACAACCACATCATTATGGAAAAATTGGACCCCTTGAGCGTCTGCCTTAGTGAAGATTATGGATTCTTCAGTCCTCCATCTTTTAACCAATCCCTCGGATCTGCTGGCCTCTTCTTGCCGAAATCCCTCCGAGATCATGTTGATAATGCCGAGAGGCGGCCGATCTCCTTGTTGATCCTCCTTCCTTGGTGGCTCAGGCTACGGCAATGCCCTCGGTCGATTTTTCCGCCCTTTAGGCCGTTGCCGTAGGAATCGGTCTAACCTGTCTCATCTGATGAGCTCTTCGATCTCATCTTGGAGTTGGATACACTCCTCAATATCATGACTGTGATCACGATGATAAAGGCAGAACTTGTTAGGATCGTGCTTGCTAGGGTGAGAGTGCATTCTTTTCGACCTTGACAGTTGTTCCCTGATTTTCATCAGCACTTGGGTTTTCGGAGCATTGAGGGGGGCATAGTTGTGAAATCTTCATTAGAGAGAACCTCGCCACGCCCTTCAGTCCGAGCTTCCCTGCCTCTAAGCTCAAAGGGGAGTTCGGACTTGATTTCGCTCAAAGAAAGTTCGGGAGCGTGGCCTAGCTTCGCTCGACTTTCCTTCCTCGGTGGGTCCATCTGGCTCATCGATTCACCGCTTACCAAAGGCTTCATCATTCCTAACCTTGAAGGTCTCTTTAGCTCGGGCGTAATCTTTAGCTCGAGCTAGCAGATCGACAAAGTCTTTGGGGTACTTCTTCTCTAGAGAGAATAGCAAATCATTCTTCTGGAGGCCACCCTTGAGTGCAGCCATTGCAACTAATTGATCTAGATTCCAAACCTCTAATGCAGTGGTATTAAATTGGATGATATAAGCCTGAATGGATTCCCCCTTCTTCTACTTGATGTTCATCAGAAAATCTGAATCTCGACGCAGACATCGGCTGCTGACGAAATGAGCCACAAACTGATGGCTCATCTAATCAAAGAAAAAGGTGGTACCCAGCTTAAGTGTTGAGTACTAGTTTCTAGCTGCTCCCTTGAGGGTGGATGAAAAAATTCGACACAAAATAGCGTCTGACGCACCATGGAGCAACATCATTGTCCGAAAGGCTTTCAAGTGATCGACCGGATCAGAGGTTCTATCGTAACTCTCAAATTATGGAAGCTTAAAGTTTGGCGGGATTGGTTCCTACTTGATCCTCTGAGAAAAAGGAGAGTCAGTGCGAATATCATTACCATGTGAGGAGGGAGTATGATGGAGCTCTTCAATTCATCGGCTCATTTCTAAGAGCCTTTGATTTAGAAGATCTTCACGATCGTTGATCTTCAGAGTTTTTTGATGGAACAGATGCAAAGCTTCCCCTTGGGTCGAGTCGTGGTCCGAGCATGGGTCTTCCATCCTCTGCTTCCCCTTTTCGAAGATCAAAGATTGGGTAGCCGAGGTCGATCATTTTTAGATCGGATCACGAGGCTCCGAAGAAGCTTGCTCCAGTCGATCTGGTACTGAGGTCTATCGATGTATGACCTGCATCACATCCGTGAGGCCACGAACCTACTGGATCAGTAGGTTGAACTGCTCCGCATCCACCATGGCCGTAGGTGGTGCTTGAGTTATTGGAGCTGGAACGATTGTATCTAGATGGGATCTGATTGCAGAGGTCGTTGATCATCTGATCGAAGCTTTCTTGGAAGGCATATATCTAGACGAGATCTGACTGTAGAGGTCGTTGATCGTCGGAAAGAACTTTAGTGAAAAAGAAGAAAGATCGCTGCTGAACACTCCTTTAAGATCAAGAAAACCTAAGGAACAGAGGCCCTTTCTCTAAAGCCAATTCTGTTGGTGCAGAATTTGGTTGACGCCAGATCGAACTGAAATCGAGGAAGACGAGGTCGCTGTCGGTGATCTGCAAAATAAAGTTTCGTCCAAAGTTGGTGGTGGTAGCTTTGGTAGGATCCTCCGACGGTCAAGTTAGCTCTTCTTGCCAACAGAAATGGAGTGCTCAGAGAGGAGTTCGACAGAGTTTCGGAAAGAAAAAGAAAGTTTTTCTAAAATGTATCTGGAGGGTCCCTTTTTATAGACGGAGCTTGTTGTAACTATCCTGATAAATGATCGCCGTAACTATTCTGATAAATGCCCATCATAATTGTTCTGATAAATGCCAATCATAATTATTCTGATAAATGACAATCATAATTATCATGATAAATGATAATTGTAATCGTTCAGTAGTGAGATTGTCTGTAGGAATCCATCTGAAGGAACAGTACGGAAGGAGTTCGGCTCTCATAGAAGTCCGACTGGAGGAGGAGTTCAGAAGGAGTTCGGCTTCCGTAGAAGCCCTATTACTGGAGGAGTCCAAAAGAAGTTCGGCTTCTATAGAAGCTCGATTGAAGGAGGAATTCGGCCGCTGGAAAAGTTCGGTTGGGGCTTGGCCACTGAGGAGTTTGATTGGGTTCGGAGTCTAGCTGAAGGAGTTCAGCCACTGAATGAGTTCGACCGTTGGAGAAGATCAGGTGAAGTTCGATCGCTGAAGAGAGAATTTTCGATCGAAGCTCTTTCGTGATTACCAACTGTATTAGGCTAAGCACCAATTTGAACTTCAGCATGAACGAGATTTATCCCCAACATGACCTATAAACTTTAAAATCCAAATTCTTAGATCTCATTCTACATGTGCTTAAATGTGATCAAGTGAGGGTGATGCTTCTCATCCATTAGACCAATTCTGAATCTAAAATTCTATTCGTGCTTGAAGTTTAATCTTTGTTGTACTGACAAATATTGTTATAATAAATATTAGAACATCTTTATCACCGACAAAATAGAAAGTTGATGAAAACTTTAGAAAGAGAATAATTAATAAATTTATTTTTTTTAATAATATATTTTTTGTGACTAGATGTTCTTTGATGTAGAAAGAAGTACATAAGAGAGGTGCATTTTGGTACTAATTGGTTCCCCATCTCAAAGCATTCTTGCTACATGACAAATATTAGCAAGCAATAAATTAAAAAGTTAGTGTTAGTCGTGAAAGAGAAAACAACTTTCCTCCAGATGATAAGCAATATGCAAAGGAATTTTCCAAAGATGCATGTTTTGTTTTTGTTTTTGTTTTTATTTTAATAATTAAAACATAGGTGCCCTCCTCCATTTTATGGCGACTTATTTTTCCAACTTGAACCAAAACATTCATACAATGTCACGGATGAGTGGGCCGCTTTCTTGAGTAGGCGTCAAACCATGATGATGGCATCACGAGGTTGAGTGAGAAAAATTATCGCAGTCCATGAAGGTTAAACATAGTTTTATTAGTCTAAACGTCTTTTTCTTCCAACAGTTGGAAGTTTTTGGACTGTCCATCCGTGATACATGATATGACTAAACGAAACAGAAAGGTCGATTCCGCGTTTATGCCAGGCGAGATGGATCACTTTTGAATTCCAAAACTCCTCTCCCATCACCCACGGTTGGTTTTGCACCAAACCGCCGCGAGGAGGCTCGTGCTTTTTAAAGGCGCAAGCAAGATAGGCGGCCTTGTTCTCTAGTTGCAACTGCCATCATGTGCTCCCCATCTTCGATATTTCCTGTTTAAAATTTGGCATAGAGCCCCAGCTATGTTTTTGGCGACTTAATGCCCAGTAAGTTTCCACATCCAACTAGACACCATCTTAGTTCTTAAACGTGTCGATGACCAATTCTCAAAATGTCTGATAATTATTGTGACTAAGGCAGCACTTTTCCATTCTTTAATTTGGTAGAGTCAAATGTAGATACATGCTGTTGGGATGAACTCCGCTTCCACCGAAGTCCAGTTCGATGCTCAGATTGGTGCAACCGATAGTCACGAAAGGATTTCAACAAACGAACCTTAGCCGAACTTCTTCAGCTGGCCGGACTCTTAAAAGGCCGAGCTCATCCAGCCGAACTCCTCAGCGGTCATCTCTCGGCCAAATTTCTTAGCGGCTGTCAATCGGCCGAACCCCTCAGCAGTCGTCCCTCGGTCGAACTCCTCAGCGGTCGACCCTCTCCAACCATATTTTCTTTGGAAGTCTGAACTCCTCCGAAATGGGTACACGTCAAATCTCTTCAACCCTTCTTTCGACTTCCAGTGGCTCAGTATCAAGATAGCCACAGCCGTCACCATCAGTCCACTATAGACGACAGTGATCCGCTACCAGGCGGCGATGGCTATCACCATCAATCCGTTGCAGGCGGTGCTGCAAACGACGCCTTCCCTCGGGACTGACTCCGTCAGACCTCGAGCAACCCGCCACCACATGGCTATAGCTGTCACCATTAAGCTCCGTCTATAAAAAGGATCCTTCAGATACGCTAACTCTAGACTCTAAACTCTCATCTCCTTCTCTAAACTCTGTGGAACTCATTTACGAGCACTCCATTCCTATTGGTCAAAGCTGACTTGATCGTCGGAGGTCCTACCGGAGCCACCCCCCATCGGCTCCGAACGGAACTTTGTTTTGCAGGTCTCCGACAGTAACCTCGTCCACCTTCGCTCCAACTAGATCCGACGACGATTAGTTTCTGTACCAACAGATTGGCGCTAGAAGGAGGGCCCCTGAACCTCCGAGATTTTCTTATTCTTAAAGAAGTGCTCGACGATAATTTCTCTCTCTCTCTCCGGAGATCTCTCTTCTTTCTCTCTAGAATTCTTTATCGAGAAAAAAATGCCCCCCAAGAGAGCGCGATCCGACGATCGGCAGCCTTCGCGGTTTGATCCCGTTCAGATCCATCCGCTCCTGCTCCAGCCTCGGCGACCTAGGTTCCATCTATAGCCGCGGTGGATGCGGAGTAGTTCAACCTACTTGTTCAGTAGGTTCGTAGTCTTACGGAGGCAGTGTAGGCGGTGCAGGCCATGCACCAGCAGGCCCCAGTACCAGCTCAACCGAAGTAGGATTCTTCAGAGCCATGTGGTTCGATCCAGAAGCGACCGACTTGGGCTACCCGACCTTCGATCCTCGGAAGGGGGAGGCAAAGGAGGGAGAGCCCTTGCTCGGATCGTGGCTCGACCCAGGGTGAAGCTTCGCACCCATTCTACTAAAAAACCTTGGAGATCAGAGACCGTGAAGATCTCTTAGATCAAAGGCTCTTAAAAATGAGCTAGCGAATCGAAGAACTTTGTCACACTCCCTCCTCACGTGGTAATGATACTTGCATTGATCCTCTTTTTTCGTAGAAAATTATGCAGGAACCGATCCTGCCGAATTTCAAGCTCCCGCAGTTCGAGAGTTACGATGGGACCATCGATTCGGTCGACCACTTGGAAGCCTTCCAAACAACGATATTGCTCCATAGCACGTCAGACGCTATCTTGTGTCGGGCTTTCCCCTCTATCCTTAAGGAAGCTGCCAGGAACTGATACTCGATGCTCAAGCCGAGTACCATCTTATCGTTTGACCAGATGAGTCAATAGTTCGCGGCCCACTTCGTCAGCAGTAGGCGACTATGCCGAGGTTCGAATTCCTTGATGGCCATCAGACAGAAGGAGGAAAAATTCATTCGAGCTTATGTCATCTGGTTTAACGCTGCCGCGTTGGAAGTCCAAAATCTGGACCAATTAGTCGCCATGGTCGCCCTCAAGGACGGCCTCCAGAAGAATGACTTGCTGTTCTCCCTGAAAAAGAAGTATCCCAGGGATTTTGTTGACATGCTAGCTTGGGCCGAAGGGTATGCCCGAGCAAAGGAGGCCTTCAAGGCCAAGGATGATGAAGTCAGTAGCAAGCGGTGAATCGACGGACCGGGCAGGCCCGCCGAAGAAGGGAAGTAGAGTGAAGCTCGATCGTGCTCCCGGACTCCTTCCGATCGCAGGTGAGCCCGAACTCCCCCTCGGACCCTGAGGCGGGGAAGCTCCGATAGAAGGGCATGCCGAGGTTCTCCTCAGCACCGAAGTTCTCTTCGATGAAGATTCCACAACTACGCCCCTCTTAACGCTCCGAAGACTCAAGTGCTGATGAAAATCAGAGAACAACTTCCGAGGTCGGAGAGGATGCGTTTCCGCCCCAGCAAGTGCGATCCCAATAAGTTCTGTCTCTATCATCGTAACCACGGCCACGACACTAAGGAGTGTGTCCAATTCCAGGACGAGATCGAAGAACTCATCAAGCGAGGTAGACTTGGTCGATTCCTATGGAGACGACCTGAAGAGCGGAAGGGTCGGCTAAGGGCGTTACCACTAAGTGGGGAGAACCAAGAAGATCGACCGTCTCTCGGCATCATCAATATTATCTTAGGGAGACTTCAACAAGGGGAGGCCAGCAGATCCGAGGGACCAGTGAAGAGGCGGAGGATCGCGAAACCCGTGGCCTTTACCGAGGCGGACGGTCAGGGAATCTAATTTTCACACAATGACGCGGTTGTAATTTTTTTGAATATTGCTGACTACGATGTATGCCGCATTTTGGTGGATAATGGAAGATCGGTCGATATATTATTTTACGGTGCCTTCTCAAAAATGTCCTTACCCAATGACCGCTTGGGGCCTATGAATTCTCCGCTGATAGAATTCACTGGCAACGTCGTACCAGTTGAAGGCATAATAACTTTGACTGTGGCGGCGGGGCAACACCCAAAACTAGCCAAAGCGTGGGTCGATTTTTTAGTCGTGAGGACTCCGTCTGTCTATAACGTCATTCTAGGCTGACCTGGTCTAAATGCACTTCGGGCGGTGGTGTCAATCTATTATTTAAAGATGAAGCTTTCGATGAGTCACAGGATCGGAGAGGTCAGTGGAGATCAGGCTCTGGCGAGGCACTGCTACTCTATCGCCTTACATGAGAAAAAATGATCCGACCCTTATTTTGTTGATGGACTGGACGTCTGCGATGACCTCACTGAGGAGCGGGACGAACCTATGGAGGACCTCGTCTCTATGCCCTTAAATGATGGAAACTCAGAGCACATGGTGCAGATCGGCTCCATCTTGGCAGGCGAGGTTCGGGAGCAGTTCGTCGCCTTCCTCAGGAGAAACGCAGACGTCTTCACCTAGACCCCAGCGGACATATCGGGGATTGATGCCGAGGTCATGGAACATCGGCTGGCCGTCGATCCGAGGCATCGATCGGCGAAAGAAAAGATGTGCCACCACATCCTAGAGAGGCAGAAAGCAATTATCGAAGAAGTGGACAAGCTCCTCAAAGCCAGACTCATCCGGGAGGTTAATTATCCGACCTGGATCTCGAATGTGGTCCTCATAAAAAAGATGAATAACAAGTGGAGGATGTGCGTTGACTTCAAAAAGCTGAACAAGACCTGCCCGAAAGATAGCTATCCTCTACCCAGGATTGATCAACTGATGGATGCGACCTTGGGCCATGAGCTCCTCACCTTCATGGATGTCTTTTTTGATTATAATCAGATACGGATGGTGCCCGAGGATGAAGAGAAGACCGCCTTCATTACTGATCGTGGTCTTTATTGTTATAGGATCATGCCTTTTGGACTCAAAAACGTAGGAGCAACGTACCAGCATTTGGTCAATAAGATCTTCAAAGAGTAGATCGGCTACAACATGGAGGTGTACGTAGATGATATGCTCGTCAAAAGTCGAGCTTCAACAGACCACCTCATCGACCTTAAAGAGACCTTCGGTGCACTCAGAAAGCACAAGATGAAGCTGAATCCAACCAAGTGTGCCTTCGGCGTGACCTCTGAGAAATTTCTGAGGTTCATGGTGTCGAGACACGGAATCGAAGCAAATCTTGAGAAAATCCAAGCCATTCGGAAGATGATCGCTTCGAAGATGATCAAGAAAGTTCAGCGCTTGACCGAGAAGGTGGCGTCCCTAAATTGCTTCGTCTCAAGGTCGGTCAAATGATGCATGCCCTTCTTTCAAGTTCTCAAGCGATCAAAGGACTTCTGCTGGATGGCGGAGTGCCAACAGACATTCGAGGAACTTAAAAACTACCTCGGCTCACCCCCACCGTTGGCAAAGCCCAAACTCGGAGAAAAATTATTCCTGTATCTAGCTGTCTCCCCAGTGACTCTGACGGCAGTCCTGATCAAGGAAGAAGCAAAAATACAGCGATTGATCTACTATGTGAGTTGGGTCCTGAGGGGTGCGGAGATCAGGTACTCTATGTTGGAAAAACTAACTTACTTTCTTCTAATTGCTGCCAGGAGGCTCTGATCTTATTTTCAGGAGCATATCATAACGGTCCTCACAGACCAACCAATAAAAGCAATCCTTCATCGAGTGGATGCTTTCGGAAGAATCACAAAATAGACAATCGAGTTTACAGAGTTCGACATCAACTACCGGCCCAAGCCATCGATCAAGGCTCAGATACTGATGGATTTTGTTCGAAGCCGAGCTTGAACTGAGCGAGATCGGCACCAAAGCGAGACCGAGCTTGGACAAAGCCGAGCTATCACAGCCGAACCTCTCCAAGGAAAGCGCCGACCTCCCCGAAGGTTCCTAGGCTCTGCACGTGGATGGTTCATCCAACTTCGTTGGAGCTAATGCGGGACTGATCTTGGTCAGCCCTGAGGGAGTCATCACCGAGTATGCGCTGCACTTCGAGTTTCCCACGATCAACAATGGAGCCGAATATGAAGTGCTGATCGTCAAATTAAAGATAGCAAAAAAATTAAAGGTAGATCGGCTTCAAGTCTATAGTGATTTCTAGTTGGTGGTCGGCCAAGTTAGCGGCAGCTACGAAGCGCGGGAGGAAAGCATGGTGAGATATCTTAGGAAAGTGAGAGATTTGACCCCGGCCTTCGATAGTTTTGGCATTCAACATATTCCAAGGGCGGAAAATGCAAGAGCCGATCTTCTCTCTAAGTTGGCCACTTCAGCCCCAACCGAACTGCCCAAAGGAGTATTTTTGGAGACTCTGAAGTACCTAACTCCAGAGGAACCTCAGGTCGTCCTGCAGATAGAATTCGAGCCAAGCTGGATCGACCCATTGGTCGCTTACCTCAAGGAGGGGGTCCTTCCTCACGATCCGAAAGAAGCTCGGAAGCTCAGGAATCAGGCCTTCTGTTACGTTTTACATGAAGGCAGGTTGTATAAGAGGTCATACTTCTTTCTGCTGCTGAGATGTCTCCGACCTTTGGAGGCCGACCTTGCACTATGCGAGGTGCACGAAGGACTCTATGGAGGTCACATAGGAGTCAGGTCCCTATCGCAAAGACTACTTCGGTAAGGGTACTACTGGTCGACCATGTTTCACGATTCCATCGAATATGTGAGGAAGTACGACCGCTGTCAGAAGAACGCTAGCATACAAAGGCAACCGATATCCGAGCTTGCTCTGCTAAGCGCACCTTGTTCATTTGCACAGTGAGGAATGGATATACTCAGTCCCTTCCCGACGACATCCGGGCAGCGAAAGTTTCTTCTGATCGCGATCGACTATTTCACCAAGTGGGTCGAAGTCAAACCACTAACGAAGATTATCGAAGCCAAGGTGCAGAGCTTCGTCTGAAAGTCACTAGTCTGTCGGTTCGGTCTGCCCCGAATCCTTATAACCGATAATGGGCGATAATTCGTCGGAGCAAGGTTCGCCAAGTTCTGCGAAGGACTAAACATCTCCCACAGCTTCACATCGGTGGTTTACCCACAGAACAATGGGAAAGTTGAGGTGACCTACCGGATCCTGCTATAAGGTATCAAAGCGAGGCTCGACAGGATAATGAAGGCCTGGATGGACGAACTCTATCACGTCCTCTGGGCATACCGAACTACATAGAAGGTGCCGACTGGAGAAACACCCTTCACTTTGGCCTTCGACACGGAGGCAGTTATTCCGATCGAGCTCAAGCTTCCGTCTACATAAGTCATGGACTTCAACGAGCAGCACAATCCTCAGAGCCTCAGAGTCGATCTCAATCTGTTGGAAGAAAAAAGGGAGGAAGCCCGCATCCGGATGGCAGCCTATAGATGGAAGGTGGCTCGATACTACAACTCTAGAGTTAGAAACAAGATGTTCAGAGTGGAAAACTTATTGCTCTGGTGAGCTGCTGTCTCTCAGCCTCAGAGTCAGAGAAAGCTCACCCCTAATTGGGAAGGCCCATATGAAGTGGTGGAGATCATCCGGTCCGGTACTTATCGTCTGAAGGAGCTCGGAGGGATGACGCTTTCACGATCTTGAAACTCAAAAAAATCTGAGGATATATTATCAGTAATTTTCCTTCAGTAAAGCTGCTTCATTTCTGCATTATTATTTCCTGATGCAAAAACTGTGGTGATAGGGATGAAGCAGTCGATAGTTGCCATGTTAGAAACTGGAGGAGAACCTCGTCCTAACACGAGCAGGAGATAAATCTTCCTCGAGGCAACCTCGACTATAGAAGATAAGATCTCTCCCAAGCACCCGCATTAATCTCGACTGCAAGAGATAAGATCTCCCCCGGGGCAAGCTCGGCCGCAGGAGATTAAATCTTCCCCGAGGCAATCTCGACTGTAGGAGATAAGATCTCCCCCGAGCGACCGTGAACAACCCGGTTAGGAACAGGAGGAGAACCTCGTCCTAACGCGAGCACCCGACAACCTCGGCTAGAGATAAGATCTCTCCCGAGCGATCGAGTCAACCTCGGCTAGAGATAAGATCTCTCTCCGAGGCAACCTGGGCCCGTTAGGAACAGGAGGAGAACCTCGTCCTAACGTGAGCATCAACCTCGTTGCTAGGAGATAAGATCTCTCCCGAGCGACCGCGGACAACCTCGGCTTAGAGATAAGATCTCCCCGAGAACCGTCCGTCCTAACCGACGCAGAGATCAACCTCGATAAACTCGCGCAGGAGATAAGATCTCTCCCGAGCGACCGTTGACAACCTCGGCTAGAGATAAGATCTCTCCCGAGCGACCGTGAATCAACCTTGGCTTAGGAGATAAGGAGAACCTCATCCTAACGTCGAGCATCAACCTCGGCTAGGAGATAAGATCTCTCCCGAGCGTAACCTCGGCTGTAGAAAGATAAGAATCTCGTCCTAACGGAGCAAACTCGACCGTAGGAGATAAGATCTCCCCCGAGGCAACCTTGACTGTAGAAGATAAGATCTCTCCTGAGCATCCGCATCAAACTCGACCGTAGAAGATAAGATCTGTCCCGAGGCAACCTCGGCTGCGGAAGATAATATCGCCCCCGAGTGCCCGCACCAACCTCGGCTGTAAGAGATAAGATCTCCCCCGAGACAACCTCGACTGTGGGAGATAATATCACCCCCGAGGAGCTCAACCTCTGATCTCGACCACCAGAGACGGGATCAACTTCGACCTCGGCTGAAGAAGAGATCTTTCCGAGTTTTCACTTCAAACAAATGCAGAGCCCGAAAAAGGACTTCGGCGGTCGTTTGTTTCGGTACTCCCTTCCTTCAAATTTTGAACTCAGGAGTGGGGAGACTATTGTTGGGGGTGAACCCCGCTCTCATCGAAGTCCAGTCCGATGCTCAGGCTGGTGCAATCGATAGTCATGAAAGGATTTCAGCGGACGAACCTTAGCCAAACTCCTTCAGCTGGTCGAACTCTTAAGAGGCTGAGCTCATCCGACCGAACTTCTCAGCAGTCATCTTTCGATCGAATTTCTTAGCGGCTGTCAATCGGTCGAACCCCTCAGCGGTCGTCTCTTGGTCGAACCCCTCAACGGTCGTCCCTCGATCGAACTCTTCAGCAGCTGTTAATCGATCGAACTCCTCAGCGGTCGTCCCTCGGTCGAACTCCTTAGTGGTCGTCTCTCGATCAAACTCCTCAACGGTCGACCCTCTCCAGTCATATTCCCTTTGGGAGTCTGAACTCCTCCGAAATGGGTACACGTCAAAGTTCTTCAACCCTTCTTTCGATCCCGAGTGGCTCAGTATCAAGACAGCCATAGCCGTCACCATTAGTCCACTACAGGCGACAGCGATCCGCTATCAGGCGGCGATGGCTGTCACCATCAATCCGTTGCAGGCGGTGCTGCAGACGGTGCCTTTCCTCGGGACTGACTCCGCCAGACCTCGAGCGGCCCGCCACCACGTGGCTACAGCTGTCACCATCAAGCTCTCCCTATAAAAAGGACCCTCCAGATATGCTAACTCTAGACTTTAAACTCTTCTCTCATTCTCTAAACTTTGCGGAACTCATATCCGAGCACTTCATTTCTGTTGGCCAGAGCTGACTTAATCGTCGGAGGGTCCTACCGGAGCCACCCCCATCGGCTCCGAATGGAACTTTATTTTGCAGGTTTCCAGCGGCGACCTCATCCACCTCCACTCTAACTAGATTCGACGACGATCAGTTTCTACAACAACACGTGCATTGTCTTGTTGTTCAAATCGGGTGCATTTGGCAATCGGTGAGATCGAATTTTGATGGTTTTGACATTATGAATCAAGAACCATCTTCGTTGAAGATTACGTGGGTTTAGGTTCATGATCCAAACCTGACCTTACTTCTAAGTAGGCCTTGGTCAAGTCAAAATTGGCTTGCAAACAAATCTACATACTCTCCACTTTACTTTGTAGTATGATTTTCCCATTTGATAAGACTAGGATGGCACACCAAGGCCATGGGCACGTTGTTATCTACCACAGATTGAAGCATGGCTACGCCATGAAGCGGGTGCTGGGGATCCATCAATGAGCGCAAGAAACAGGATCGAGGCAAGGAGGCATCCCATATAATATCCTGCCACTTGGGCAGATGTGAAGAAAATGCATGGGGAAACAACGACCGATGCAGTCAATGTTTTGAATTCATTATTAGATGGGGGGATGGATGAGCCAGAAACAGTAGCAGAAACTAGAAAGATGCTTTTCTGTTATCTCTACCATGCAAAGATTCATAAACTTTTAAGCGTATTTGGTTAGAAACAGTTTGAGTCCGTGGAGTGGAAACGAAGGACTTCCGTTCTAACTGTTTAATTGAAAAGTCTCATTTTGATTTCAATTTTAGAAATGAAAATTGTTAGTGTGGTAATAAAAATGTCTCAAATTATTTGATCAACATCAAAAATATTTCAACTCAGATCACATACATCAATATTGTGGGGTCTAAAAAGTTATTATAATATCCTTTGAGCTAGTAGTTGGGCTTCGACAGAAGATCCGAGTCATTCTATTAGTAGCTCGGATAACATTCATAACTTTTAAACCATCTTGGATAAGCAACCTCCCAACATTCTTGGCGATCCATTTCGCGGATTAATGGCGGTCCAGCTGTATTCCAACCAAGAACAAGTTGTTTTCTATTTTGCCTAAACTCATCAGAATGGAGAAGGCATTCTAGTCTCGTCAGTAATGACCTTCCCATTCTGAAAAAATAGTCTTAATCTCGCCACAACGTTATCAACAGCCCAAAATTAGCAGAACAGGAAAAACATCTGAAAAATACTCTCTATAAATATCACAAACTCCGAGAATCTGGGTAAGCAAAAAATTTCTCGTTGAGAACTTATTGTTGCTTCTTTATTTTCTGCTAGCTTGAACATTGGAGGATCATCATCGGAGTTAAATTCTCTGGCTCGGAGTTGCTCCAGCACCTTCTACGAGAAGCCGACCGCTCCACTTTCGAAATAAATTATTTTCAATAACAATAAAAATATTCTAATCCTCTAAAATATAATTTTAATTTTTTTTAATATTTAAATTTTATTTTAATTATGATTTTGAATTCGATCACGTGTCAAATGCCTTAACATACTGAGTCATATTTTAATTCATTCCGATTTCACCATAAAAGTAGGTGAGGTGACTCTCTTCTCATGTGGGACAACAGTTTATGGTCATTACCTTCCAAAACCATCCACCCACCCCCAGTCCTCTCCCAGATTATGCGGCGCGTGCTCAGGTTTCACCCCCAGGCCGCGTGACACGCACCACGGCAGTCCAGATTATCGTAACAAGTTGTAACAATTGCACTACAAGCCAAAGTGGACGATGGAGAACGATGCATTGCACATTGTTAAAAGAAAACATACCACTTCCCATTTTCCAAAGTAAGAAGCAAGAAGAGGATCCTGGATAAGAAGTTTCCATCTTTGAATGGAACCTGAAAAAGAGATGCGCATGGCTCGCTCAGGAGTTCGGGTAGATGACGGACTCACTATATTTTCTATCTGCCACCCTACCTTGCACGAGAGGAATTCTTGCAGCTGTTTGCATTAACGAGTTTGTTGTTGATTTTTATTCGAAGCTCAAAATGGTTTTAAATAATAGCACTATAACTATTATATCTGCCAATTTTGATCATTCCATTTATATTATGAGATAAATAACATAAAAAAAATAAAATACCAATTATTTTCATAATTTTACATTATTTTATATAACTAACCATTATAATATAAATAGCGGTCGTTATTTTCATTTGTATTTTTATTTTCTTTAAAAATAACAGTACTGTCCCAAAAAAAATATTTTATTTTATCTAATAAAAAGACAGAAAAGATAACAGCACTATTTTTTCATTATCATCTTCTTTTTTTTTTTTTTTTTTTGATGGGGGGGGGGTATGACACCATTATAATAAACATCATTTCAATAATTACATTAATATTAAGGAATTAACAATATTCTTTGAGATAAATAATGGCTAATTTAACCATTATAATGATTAACAACGGTCTCAGCGGATTGCCGGGGTAACGTGTTTATGAATCCTCGGAATGCACACTCTAAACATCATTGTGAACTGCTCATGAATCCTTTTCTTGGCCATTCTTCCCTGTTGCAGGCTGTCCGTTCTCATTACCCAGAGCCCTTTGTACTAACCTACAATGATGCCAATTTGGGCATTTCTTTTCCCTCGGTCCCTAGGTGATACCCTAGATCCATGTTTTCAACTGCACATATATTGCCGTGGCTTGCTTTCACATTGTCTTCAATTGCGGCAACTTTTATGCTAAATTGAAACAGCAAAATAATCATTTCGGATATGAGTTGTAAAGTAGCATGGTGGATCCTTATGATTCGGCCTGCAATTCGATTATATTTTGAACATAAGGAGGAAGTTGAAGCAAATTAACAAGCTTCCATATTTGATGGATAATCTCAATTCTTAGCATTAGTGAAGAACCAGCAAGTTCCTGCCCCTATTTGATTGACTTTTGTTTACGAAACTATGAACTAATTAAACAAGGATAGAGCAGTTTGGCTTCCATTTCTCTGGTTTTTAGGCATCTCAACAAGGAGATGACGGTAGCACATACTGCGAGTCTCAAGTAGATGGACATTGAGCCCAAGGTGCAAGTGGGGGAGTTAGTTGAGAAGCTACAGTTCAATAATCAGCTGGATGGCTGATGCGAGTTGGACATTATGCCTGTAGGTATACAGGTCCTCTGATCAATGTTATTTATATAAGCGAGCCAATGTGACTGTTTAGGGATTCCATATAGTCTGAGAGGGTAATTGGTTGGACCTAGTTCCTATGGTCGTTAGAGTGTTTCCCACCAATAAGGGAGAGAAAAATAATGGGGTGGGGGCAAATCCATATATTCCACAGGTTAATCTTTTGTTAACCTTGACAAGTCCAAAAATCGACCCCTACGCCCTGTGAAAGCGCAAAATATGGTACTGAAATCAATTTATAATATCGATGAAGGAAGCTGGAATGACCAAACCATGTGGGTCCCAATCCTAATTTGGATGCCAGGAGGGCTGAAAAGGGCCCAACCGATCAACAAACTACAAATCTCCTCCCAAGCCCTCACAGCACTCCATCCCCTTCCCTTAAGAACAGGGCTCCCACATCTCCCCTGTTCCTCCTCCCCATCCCACTCCATTTGTCCATAAGAGAAATAAAACAGCTTGTCATCATGGCTAGGCCTCAGAAGAGATATCGCGGCGTTCGCCAGAGGCACTGGGGCTCCTGGGTATCCGAAATCCGCCACCCTTTGTTGTAAGTCTCTGAATTCTTCTCAACAAATAAGTCTCACTCCCCACCTCTGTTCCAAACTTACCACCATTTAGCTCCTGCGCTACTCTCAATTGAAATAAATAAAGAACTATATGTTTAACCTCTACTACTGTGAAATTTTTGTAGGAAGACGAGGATATGGCTTGGCACATTCGAAACAGCAGAGGATGCAGCCAGAGCGTACGATGAAGCGGCAAGATTAATGTGCGGACCGAGGGCGAGGACCAACTTCCCTTCCAATCCTAATGCCTCCCCTTCATCAAACTCCAAGTTCCTATCGGCGGCTCTCACGGCAAAGCTACACCACTTCAACTTGGTGTCACTCCAAGCCACCCAGCCCACTGCTAACGATACACCGCGAAGGTCTCCCCTATCGGCAAGCAGCAGGGCCACCAATAACAGGAAGTCAGATTCCATTGATAAGCACACGACGAAGAACCCGGTAGTAGCAATGGAAGAACAGATGGAGACCAACCGGGTCGTCAAAGAAGAGAATGACAGCAGGGAAATGCAGTTCACTCATCTGGAGGAGCATCACATAGAACAAATGATCGAGGAGCTGCTGGATTCTAACCTCTCTATGGAGCTCTGCTGCGCTGCTCTGTAGGCAGTCACGCCATTTTCTAATGTAACCTTTCCTATTTTCTATCTGGAGATTGACCCAATTCCCACCTACTCAAGTACCTTCAACCAAGTTCCGTTTTTCTTTAGTACACTACCAGAGTAGTTGGTCTCACAATATATGTAGATGTACAGTGCTATTTACACAATATATGCACCTTTCGTTCCAGTAGAGGTGGTGGTCAAGGGTATAACATTGAGTGAACTTTAAGCTATCGGAATTCCCATTACAAAGTCGATATCAAAGCGATAGGACCTTTTGTGAGGCTGCCCTGTTCGAGAGCTTTACTAATTAGTTGCATGGGAAATTGGTTCTTTTTTTTAAAAAAAAAAAACTGGTAAAAGAAGGAACCGTGAAAAACTGCTGGTATTGTTTGATGGATGTGGAGAATAAATACATAACTAAAGTTTGATGGAAACTACATTCTGGAAACATATGTACAGAGGGTAATAAGAGTTGGGAGATGGGGTATCCAGTTCAAACTAGCTTTCCATTTCCTTTCTGGTATGGGATTACCCCCTCCTAGAAGGCGTGAATAAAGGGGCAAAAGAATTGGAAAAAGGGTGATCAAATTCAGACTAGTACCTTTGCTTCTTTTCTTTTTATACATGATTCCTTTTTCCTTGGGTGCTGTCCGTTTCCAGAGCATGGAATCTGGTCGGCTTTATATTGGAAGTTAATAACACATGGATAGCTTGGAAAAAGCTTTTGTGCACGAATTTCTTTAGGAGGGATGGAGAGGACCAGGGGCCAATCGATGGTGGTGGACTTTTTATGATTTAGAAGGGGTTGGTGTAATAGGTAGTGGATCTTTGGGGTGCATCATGGCATGCGCCTCCACTTGCCCTCCATTTCTAGCTGCCGTGCCAGATTTTGGAACGCGAGATAATGATGGAAAACATCACTAATTGTAAAAAAAATTCTAGCTGCTTTCACATGACTACTGCTATTACTATCACTGTTCTTATTGCTACTATTTTGAAGGCTGAAAGACTGGAACTGCCTTTGAGAAGGGGTGGTAGGGAACTAGAGCTTTGACCCTAAACAAAAGCGCAAACTTTTGACCCGCCGGCTGGTCTCCATACAAACACCAGCTAAAGCTGTAGAGCTTTACCTCAGCATGCTGGGAGATGGCTGAGATTGGTCTGGCACTTTGTCCTGAAAAGGTTGTGATATATGATCCATATTTCCAGCCAAAGCCTGTTATTATTACAAGGGAACGTCTTAACCCTTGAAACCCCCAAGCAGCAGTATCAATGGATTCTGTGCATCTGCTTACACTCTGAAGTTTAAAGACTATTGGTCTGTTTTCTTTCCAATAGATATATTCTATGAAAAATTTATGAATGTATAATATGTTTCTAAACAGAAAAAAGCATGAACAAAACTTCCACTTAAGTTTCAAGAAGTTGCAAATTGGTAAGTTAAAATTATAGACTGGAGGGGGAAAACTAGACTCATTATTCAGGTAAGAGGACATGTTTTTATAGTAGCATTTTGTTACATCATGATATATTAGTGGCTTCTTACAATGGGCATGGACAAAACAGTTACCACAGCCATCTTCTAAGGTGGCAATCATATTTTTCTGTGAACTGCCTTCAACCATATACCTTTATCAATACATGTATTCATCCTCATCTTTTCCAGTTACTTGGACAAGCCATCTTCTTATGGGCTTTGGCTCCATCTGACACATGGTTAGGTTTGCATTTGATCTTAGACCATTACCTTAATTTGGTCGGCTAATGAGAAAGGCATACTAGACTCAACTAAGCAAGTGAGGCGGGTACGGGTCCACATCATAGACCAAATCCTAGTTTGATCCAATCAGGTCACGCAGGGACTTGGACTTGACCCACCCACCGGCATCACCACAAAAGCTATGACACGGTCAATAGCTTCGAATTTGATGTTGTGTTGTTGGGAGAACCGAGAGAGGGGAATTGGCTTTCTCTACGAGCTTTTCCTCCTCCCAAGAGATTTATAGGCCCATAAGATTAGCAAGACAGAAGCATGCCTTGTGTTCTGATTCTCACGTTTTTTCTTCTCCATGCTTCCCTAATTCTATAAAGACTCTTTTCTGGCCATTCATGACCTTTTCAATTGATGCCTCATGATTTCAACTAGGCTTTTGTCCATCACCCTGCCTTGAATGTTTGATAGCTCTCTGCCTTTGCTCTGTTTTGCTTCTGTTCACCCACTCAAAACTCCTCATGATTGTAATCCATTAGATCACTTTCCGTACAACTGAAAAGGCTATGGTAGAGCCTTATTTTAACATTAAACCTCAAAATATTGGCAAACTAGCCTAATTACATGGTTTTCAACTAACAATCTTTACTAGCGCTCCATATTTTTATCTTCTAATGACTTGCGTTGGAGGGGCGAAAAGGTGAAGTGCAACAACTCTACCAAGACCAAATTTGACCAAAATGACAGGGGTCTCTTTAGTGGAGAAATGTGTACTCCTCATAAATCTTATACCTTTCTTGACTAGGATGACACTCATCAGAAGAAAGCCGCTACACAAAGTTTACACATACGTCCACATACATAAGTCAAAGAGACCACCAGCTCAAGTGGCGTGGAAGGCAACAGCATCAAGGTTCTTCAAAGAACTTCAAAAATGGTCTGAGGTCAACAGGAAATGATTGACACATTCAAGGCTAGCTTCAAAAGTCTGACCTGAATTCGTCTCTCCTGATGAGAACTAGAAGAATATAAGAGAGAATTGAAGGAGAAGTGGATGAAGAGGTAAGCTTTGAGGTATCCCATTTGAAAAGAACTAGCTTGTTGATTATTCTGGAATCCTGGTGGAAATCACTTTCCAGTGGAAGCAAATGGGTTAATTTGCCTTGTTGAAAAGAGTATGAATCATACGATCAATGTCTGCCACTCTTAAAAAGTGGTGAAGATCTGTATGAAAATCTCCCAATGGGCCCTGGCAGCAGAAAGAATCAAAGAGAAGTTATGGGCAGCAGCGTTCATAATGATGCAGGTGAATAACATATGGGCCTGATCTCTTATTGATCCTGGCCCAGCTTCAATTTATGCTTTCTGCCCAAGCCAACCCATTTCTAGCTTTCCCCATGATTTTAAGTTGAAGCTGTACATGTGAGAGGGAGTCATGCCATGGATAGTGGATGCAGCGCACACACAAAAAAAAAAAAAAAAAAGCCTCTTTAGTACTTTGACAAATTTAACGCATCCTAAGCATGTGAAAATGCTGAATTATAACACCTTCAATCTTTCTTTGTGAACCATCAGACTCCATGAATTATCCTGTATTTGATATGAAGGATGAATTAGAGGAAGAATAAATAAAGAAAAGATGAATGAGAGAGAATAGATGGATCTTTTATTTATTTTTATGTGTGTTTGGTGAAGGATGGATGGGAGGAAGAAAAGAAAAGATGGATGATATTTATATTATATTTTTATTAAACCATCATTTGATAAAAAAATATTATTATCAATTTATAATATCTAATTATACTAAAAAATAAAATAATCTTTATAAATTTATAATCTTTATAATTTATAATTATATAAAATTACATAAATATTATTTTTAAATTAATTTAATTAAATAAATATCTTTGTAAATTAAATATATGAATTTATTTGTTAATATATTAATAAAATAAATAAATAATTTATAATTTAATCTACATAGTTAATTAATTTTATAGAAATAGTTAATTAAAAATAGCAAATATTAAAAAAATAAAAGATAATTCTAATTATTTGCTTAAAAATATAAAAAGTATGTATTGAAATTAAAATAATTAGTAATAAATTTAATAGTAAAGATAAATAAAATGAATGAAAAAGTAAAGAAGTGTTATATTTTTATTAAAAATTAATAAAAAAATAATTTTATCAATATAGAAATCTATCCCTTATATACTTCATCCATCCATCCTTGTATCCTTTTAAATTGGAAGAATGTAAATTAGTGGGCTAGCGTGAATAGATAATCTTTCTTTTTTATCCATTCTTGTTTAATTTTTTTGAATCAAATATTAAATAGGATTGTCTATCCTTCTAACCCCATTTACCTTCTCTTTCATGATCCCAATCAAACAAAGAATTAGTGTCAGCATCCTATTTTGATGATATAAAAGTTTCCACTCCATTTGATGGCCATCCAAAATAATAACAATATCCATACAAATTCAATTTTCTATGTATTGTTAAATGAATGGCTTATAAGAACTCGGAGTTGATCATTTAAATCTCTTATTGCACAGAAGATTACTACCATATTACAATAGTTTCCTCGCACAAAAAAAAAAAAAGAAAGAAAAAAATAAAATTACTTCAAATTAGAAATTAAATTTCTTAGCTCCTTCTAAAATTATTTTTGAACTTTTTTCAAACTGAAGCATTTTCATATAATATTACCAAATAACAACAGCATTTGTGATATTATCTTTTAAAAAAATTATGATTTTAAAATCTTTTTTAAATTTATTTTAAAAAAATTATATATCTTATAAAATTAAAAAATAAAATATCATAAAAAATAATCATATCCATCCAATGCATCATCGATACAGTGGACCATATATCAGTGGTTGTACCGTTTGTCTTTCCGCAAACATGCCTGCGAAGAGGGAGCCGTTTTTTAAAAAAAAAATTAAAAAAAAAAAAAAGAGCGCGCACCATATTTTCCTGAGAAATATTATTTTGCAATAGTGGGGTTTTCAAAACAACACCAAGCATGCTGTTGAATGCCGCTGAAGAAGCTTGTCCGACCCCTCTCTTCTCCTCCCTCGGCTATTGAGAGCAAGGCTCGAAGGGATCCCTTCTTTCTTCCTACAGTATAAAAATTTTTAAAAAAAATCCCAATGCGGATCCCGACAGACCTCTTTCCTCTTATTCTCTCGGCGCCGCATCTCAATATCTCGAGGAAGATGAGGCGGTCATCCACCAGGAAGATGGGCTTGGCCGGGAAAGTGAGCGTTTCTTCCTGTTCCTCCGATCTCTTTTGCGGCGGTAATCTAGATTTAGATCTTTCTTCCCTGTCTCCAAACCCTAGCTCTTCGAATTCTTGCATTTCTTTTCGTTATCTCTTTATCGTCCGGACAAACCCTTCGCACGGGGGGAGTGTTCACATGACTCTTGTTGGGACTATGTTCTTTCGTGCTTTTTTCTTGTTGAGTTTATGAATTCTTCCATGTTTATGTGCAGTGGGATTCTAATTTTGGGCAATTTTGCTTCTCGCTAACGCTTGTTGTGATTATCGTTTGACCATTAATTCATGCAGTTTTTCTGCTATACAATTCCAAATTATGTATTTTCTTGTTACTTGATGGAATTAATTGCAAAGGAGACGGTTTTTTTTTCTTGGTCTGATTGTAATGATGGAGGAGGTTCGTGGTGATATGATTTTTATATGTAAATAAGACGATGGAGACAAAAAAGTTATGAATCTTGAGTTGCTGCGGGATCTTTGATGCTCTCAATGGTTCTTTTGCTTCATTTCAATCTGATTACTATTCTTTCACATTGAGATTATCATGGTCTGTCGAAATACATATACTTAACAGAAATCATAATTATCTCAATCATTCATATATGATATTTCCATTAACAGTGTGGTTGTGGAAACATCTTCTGGACAAGCCTCTACTACCCTTTCGATGGCACGACTTTTTGTCCTCCAGATACACACATTAATCTAAATCTTATTGGTCTTCTTAGCTTCATTGTTACCAAGGTTTCTCACCCTTAGGATATGGGGCAATATGAAGATCTGAACATCTAGAAAATCAATTAAGTGAAATTCCCCATCCAACCAAAGATCCAGATTTTAACTTAGCTGCTTTCATAGCTATATGAACTGAATTTCTTTGAGCGTACCATATGAATTGAATTAAATAGAAAGGATGTGAAGGATAAATTCTATAGAAATCTATTACTTCCTCACCATATAGTATTAGGCCTTGCTATGGTTATGTCGCTCCGTTGCCTCCACAGCCAAACGCTCCAGCAGTGATAATGTTATTTCCACTTCTAGTCTTTGGACGCCTTTTTACTTTCCAATGTTGACACACTCCACAAAATTAACAAGAAATGTCTTCCTCGATCTCCCTTGCTTCTTATTTTTCCCAATCCCCCTACCTTGTTTTCTATGTGGTTGGGGGCCTAAATCTAGTCTGGAAACAGCAAGTAGCGAGAGCATATGAAGACACTTGGATGGTAAACTGAGAGATTAGTTTTTTTGGTTATTTTAGCAAGCCCAACCATCTCCTAGATTGTAGGAAGTTGTTTTTACTGTTTCGTGGGCCCACCTCGATCCCATTTCATGGTCTAACAGGACATGTAGAATTTTCAGATTCTGATGGGTAAATTCTCAACTGTGTCAGCAATTTTCAATAATATCATTTTGGAACTTTCTTAAATATTAATTTCAATCCCGTAATCCAGATAGGCCAAAAAAAGGCAAAAATGCAAATCTTTTCATCATTAATTTTAAGATATAAGGCTATATATATCTTCTCATGGATGGTTAAAGTTTAGTTATGAAACTCACAATTATAGACTCTTATCTTTTTAGACTGGCAACCTAAGCGAAGCTGTTAATTGATCTTCTCCATTGAGATGAACATCTATTGTTTCCGAAACCTAATGGAAGTTCTGTCTATTTTGTGGTCAAAAGAAATTTTTTTTACTGATTAATACATGCTTTTCTTTTCTTTTCCTTTTTTTAATGTTGTTTGGCATTAAGGATGAATGGTTAACTTGAAGGCAGATTCAAACTTTCATGAATATGTTTGAAGGAGCAGGGACGAGCACTACAAGTAGCCATACAAGATGCATGAATTTTGTATATTTGGACTGACGACGTCTCTTTGCAATATTTATAAATGAATTTGATGTTGCTATTAGGACAAAGTGCTTTGCCATATGTCATATGCTGACAGCATTATGCTAATTTATTGGACAAGGCAATGCTCAACTCTATATTAGAGCTGTCAGAGGGAAGTTTTTAGTTGTAAGGTTGGTTAAAAGGTAACCATTGTTACAATAATTATGAGATGCAAGTCTATTAGGAATTGATATGAAGCCCCCATCAAATTGATGGAACTACTTAAAAGGTCCCATTGGATGTACTGGTAACTCCTAATATTCCATGCTTTTACATGTTTGGAATTGCAAGTTATAATTTTATAAACATGATCTTAGTTGTGCAGTGAAATAGTATAGAAGCCATAAGATCATAAAAACTGAAAAATCCAAATCAAGATTTTTCCATTTTCGAGCCTTCTCCTTTTGATAATTAAACACCTTCTCTTAGAAAAAAAATAATAATTTAAAAAAAAACCCTCGAACCTCAAAATTGAAAATTATTAAATCGAGGAAAGTGATAACCTCAAGATTTTGAAATTAAAACCATAACCAGCCTTGATGATATGGAATCTCTGTAAAAGAAGTGAGATCCATGATGTACAATGGTTAAATTGTTAAGCCACAAGAGAGTCAATCCACACAACAGGAGTACGGCCAAGATGCGAACATTGTGGTAAAACCAAATTGCATATGACAAGCAATGAGTTGCACTACAGAAATTTAACCTTTGTTAAATCGTTAAAAAAAGAGACCCTGTTCCAACATTATGTGGTTGGATTTATTCAATCTTTCGCCCTACAGCTACATCAGATATCATACCCGAATATGTATTCCTGCGTGACTTCCAATTATATTATCTATGGCCATCCCTTTCTTGTTAAATCTCTAGAAATCCAAGATGTTGCCTATAATAGCTCCACAACAATAAATGGTATACATATTCCCTACTTAGATTTTGCATATCTTTTGTAACTTCCAACCATTACCGTCCCTTAATTGTACCCAACCCTACAATAGAAATCCAACATGCTCGCGCACCTCCAGAGTGTTATCTAATGCGTCTTCTATCAGAGTTCCACCCCTTTGTCTTCAACTCCAAAGTGTTCTCTAACGTGCAACTCATTGCTTGTCATATGCAATTTGGTTTTACCACAATGTTCGCATCTTGGCCGTACTCCTGTTGTGTGGATTGACTCTCTTGTGGCTTAACAATTTAACCATTGTACATCATGGATCTCACTTCTTTTACAGAGATTCCATATCATCAAGGCTGGTTATGGTTTTAATTTCAAAATCTTGAGGTTATCACTTTCCTCGATTTAATAATTTTCAATTTTGAGGTTCGAGGGTTTTTTTTTAAATTATTATTTTTTTTCTAAGAGAAGGTGTTTAATTATCAAAAGGAGAAGGCT
>QRFJ01000359.1:195000-200723 GCA_006176705.1 Cocos nucifera | reverse complement strand
TATCTATGTATGTATGTATGTATATCTATGTATTTTTGGTGTTAACGACGAAGACCAACTCCCTTAAAATCGAGCTTAAAGCGACGAAGGAGAAAATCCAATAGCTGGAATGGAGTTCACCATGGTTTTTGATAAAGCATGATACGAGTGGGATTGGTCGAAGAAGCTCTCGATGCTTCAAAAATAGTTGCACGATGTCGAGCTTGTCTACGATACCTATCGGTTAGGTTGGAGTGAGAGGATCTCTAAACTCAAGCAAAAGCTTCATGCTGCCAATGGAAAAATAGCTCGACTTTAGAAACTACTGAATGACAGCCACCAAGCTAGTAAAAGTAAGGAGTTGATGGAGATTACCTCTTTGAGAGGGATTGTCGGTGAGCTTTCAGAGTTGGTTGGGGTAGAAAAGGTCGAGGTGCAATGGTTGAAGCTCTAGTTGATCTATGAGCAGTAAGCTGTGAAGGATGCAGAGGCCGAGTCCGAAGTCCTACGGAAGCAATGGCAGGAGTCTAAGAACAAGTTCGAACATGCCAACATGATGTATATTGATGGTTTATGCAAAAAGAAAGAACTTGAAGAGAAGATCTTTAGGCTGAAGCTGGCCTTGGTGATGGCTGGGGTCGACGGTCCATAGTTTGAAGAGTCTGGTCCATCTTAGGACTTGGCCCTTTTTCCTTTCTTCTTTCTTTTCATGTCATCGATTTCACCGACCTTCGTCTTGCTTGTAATCGACTTGTGTAATCAGTCTTGTCGACTTTTATTTTTCCTGTAACGGACTTAACATATGCAATGAAATAGTACCTTTCTTCGCCATTATTCGTCTTACATGAATTCAATGCTTGTTTGTGGCTTTATTTTCCTCACCTTATCTTTCTTCCGTGTTGTCTTTCGATAAAGTGGTTGTTGTCGATACCTATCCGAAGATCTTTTCGTGAACCTGGATGCGATTTTCCTTCTTGCATCTCATGCAGTCGGATAGTCATAGGAGAAATGCATGTGGAGATTGGTGACAGGGTTTCTTCCTTCCTTTTGCTTTAGGTTGGGGGTTCGCTTGGGACCACTGGATGGGCCTCCTCTTTTTTTCTCAACTCAGGTTAGCAAGATTCTCAAATTTACTTACGTTAGGATGAGGTTCTCCTCCTATTTTTAACATGACTGTAGGGGCACGTTAGGACCGTTGTCGATCTCTTCCCCACTCATCTTAAGTTAACGAGGCTTCGACTTGCTCATATTAGGGATTAGGTCCCTCCTATTCCAACTTGGTTGTAGGGCACATTAAGGATCATGTAGGATCTCTTCCCTCATCTCGTCTTAAGTCACGAGGCCTCGATCTTGCTCATGTTAGATGAGGTCCTCCTCCTATTTCTAATATGCTATAGGGGTACATTAAGATCGTTGTCAGGACCTCTTTTCTTATATCACCTTAAGTTAACGAGGCCTTTGATCTTGCTCATGTTAGAATGAGGTCCTCCTTCTATTCCTAATATGGCTGTAGGAACACATTAGGATCATTGTTAGGATCTCTTTCCTCATCTCGTTTTAAGTTAATGAGGTCTTCGATCTTGCTCATGTTAGGATGAGGTCCTTCTTCTATTTCTAACATGACTGTAGGAACATATTAGGACCATTGTCAGGATCTCTTTCCTCATCTTGTCTTAAGTTAGCAAGACCTTCAATCTTGCTCATGTTAGGACGAGATCCTCCTTCTGTTTCTAACATGGCTATGCTCATCGCATGGTCAAGTTCGGAAGGTAACCCTCCATCATCACAGATGTATAATAAAGATTAAGGTGTTAAAGTAGGAGGATTTCATTGCAACCAAATCATTAGTAATACATCCATAGGTTTTTCGACTTTCATGATTGGGGTAGATATGCTCTTCTTATCTCCCTCAAATAGTATGTTTCGGGCCAGACAACTTTTTTGATCTCGTAGGGTCCTTCCCAATTTGAGATGAGCTTTTCTTGATTCTGAGGCTGAGAAATAGCTGCTCGCCGAAGCACCAAGTCCTCCACTCTTAACACTTTGTTCTTGACTCTGGAGTTGTAGTATCGGATCATCCTTCGTCTGTAAGCAGCCATCCAAACTTGAAATTTTTTTCTTTTTCCTTCAGTAGGTCGAGGGTAGCTCTGAGGTCCTGTGAATTGCGCTGCTCATTAAAGGTTATGACCCGTGCTGACGGAAGTTTAATCTTAATTGGGATGACCGCCTCTGTTTCGAAGGCCAGGACCAATGATGTTTTTCCAGTCGATAATCTTTGGATAGATCGATATGCCCAAAGGACATGATAAAGTTCGTCCATCCAAGTCCCTCCTGCTCTTTCAAGTCTCACCTTGATATCCTGCAATAGGATCCTGTTGGTCACTTCTGCTTCACCATTGGCTTGTGGGTGGGCCACTGACGTAAAGTGATGGGAGATGTTCAAATTTTTGCAAAACCTGGTATACCTCGTCCCGACAAACTATCGTCCATTGTTCATCATGAGAGTTCAAGGCAGACCAAATCTGCAAACAATTGATTTTCAGACAAAGTCTTGTACTTTGCCTTCAATAATTTTTGCTAAGGATTCGACCTCGATCCATTTAATGAAGTTGTCGATCGCAACTAAGAAGAATTTTCATTGTTCGGATGCCATCGGAAAGGGTCCAAGTATATCCATCCTCCATTATGTGAATGGCAAAGGCGCGCTTAGTGGGGTAAGCTCGGAGGCTGGCTGCCTTTGTATATTCGTATTTCTTTGACAGCGGTCGCATCTTTTAACATACTCAATGCAATCATGGTGGAGGATTAGCCAGTAGTAATCTTATTGAAGTAGCTTGTGAGAAAGAGACCTGGCATCCAGATGGCTCTCACAAATTTCTTCATGTACTTTCCATAATGCAAAATTAGCTTCGAAGGATCGAAGACACTTCAGGAGAGGCAGGGAGTATGATATTTTGTACAGTTTACCTTCATAGAGGACATACCGGAATGCTTGGTTTCTCAGCTTTCGAGCTTCTTTTAGATCATAGAAAAGTGTCTCATCTTTGAGATAAGCGGCCAATGGGTCGATCCAGCGGGGCTCATGGTCGATCTGCATTACAACCTGCAGTTCTTTCGTACTTGGGCATTTCAACACTTCAAAGTATACTTCTTTGGAAAGCTCATTAGGGGCGAGTGTGGCCAGCTTAGATAGGAGGTCGGCTCTGATATTTTTTATCCTTGGAATTTACTGGATGCTAAAGCCATTGAAGGCTGGGATCAAGCTCTTCACTCTTTCAAAATACTTCGTCATATTTTTCTTCCGAGCTTCGTAGTTACCACCGACCTATTCCACCACCAGCTATGAATTACTATAGACTTAAAGCCGATCGACTTTTAGTTCCTTGGCAATCTTGAGCTCTGCTATCAGAGCTTCATATTCTGTTCTATTGTTTATTACTGAAAACTCAAAGCGTAGTGCATACTCGACGATGACCCCTTCGGGATTGACTAGGATCAGTTCAGTACCTATGCCGGAAGCATTGGAAGAGCCATCCACATACAAGGTCCAGAAGCCTTCGAGAAGGTTCGCTCTTTCTTCGAGAGAGCTCAACTGCAATCATGAAATGCTGGCCTCATTCTGCTCAGATTCGGCCTCATCTGGGATCGTGCATTCGACTATAAAATTGGCCAGTATCTAAGCTTTGATTGACGATCGAGGTTGATAATTGATGTCAAACTCCATCAGCTCAATAGTCCATTTCGTTACTCTTTCAGATGCATTTATTTGATGAAGAACTGCTTTGATTGGTTGGTTGATGAGGAGTGCTATGATATGCCCCTGGAAGTAGGGCCCAAATCTCCTGGCTGCAATCAGAAGAGCGTAAATCAATTTTTTTAATTTAGTATACCCAGTCTTCGTATTTCTCAAGACTCAGCTCACGTAGTAGATCGGCCATTGCACTTTTGCCTCTTTCTTGATCCAGACCGCTGCTAGTGCTACAAGAGAGACTGTCAGGTATAGGAATAATTCTTCTTCAAGCTCAGGCTTTGTTAATAGTAGGGATGAACTGAGATAATTCTTGAGTTCTTGGAATGCCTGTTGGCACTTTGCCATTCAGTAGGAGTTTTTTGGTTGCTTGAGAATTTGGAAGAAGGACATACACCGCTCGACCGATTTCGAGATGAAGCGGTTTAAGGATGTCACATTTTCAGTCAGGCACTGGACTTTCTTTATTGACTTCGGGGCGGTCATCTTTTGGATGGCTCGGATCTTCTCTGGATTAGCTTCGATCCCCCATCTTAAGATCATGAACCTCAAAAATTTTTCTGAGGTTACTTCGAAGGTACATTTAGTTAGATTCAACTTCATCTTGTACCTTCGAAGAGCATTGAAGGTCTCTTCTAGATTGGCAATATGACTAGATGAGGTCTGGGTCTTGACAAGCATATCATCAATGTAGACTTTCATGTTGCGGTCGATTTGCTCTTTGAAAATCTTATTGACCTAGCATTGATAGATTGCGCCTGCATTTTTAAGCCCGAAGGGCATGACCCTGTAACAATAAAGATCACAGTTAATGATAAAAATAATTTTTTTTTCATCCTCTGATGCCATCTGGATTTGATTATAGCTAGAGAAGGCATCCATGAAGGTGAGGAGCTCATGCCCTAAAGTTGCATCCACCAGCTGGTCGATTTCGAGTAGGGGGTAGTTATCCTTTAGACAAGCTTTGTTCAACTTTTTGAAGTCGATACATATTCTCCACTTGTCGTTAGCCTTCTTGAATAAAACAACATTAAAAACCCAGCTCGGATAGTGGACTTCTCGAATAAATTCAACCTTAAGGAGCTAGTCCACTTTCTCCGCTATCGCCTTCTACCTTTTCGATGCATGATCCTGAATTTTTTCTTTCACTGGCTTGCACTCAGGATCAACAACCAGCCGATGTTCCATGACCTCGATGTTAATTCCTGGCATATCTATTGAGACTCAGGCGAAAACATCAGCATTCTTCCATAGGAAGGCATTGAGCTGCTCCCGAATTTCATCCCTCAAGTTGGAGCTGATCTGCACTGTGTGTTCTGCATTTTCATCATTTAGAAGGACAACTATAAGGTCTTACATGGGTTCACCCCGCTCTTCAGTAAGATCGTCATGGGCATCTAGACCGTCAATCGGGCAAGGGTTGGGTTGCCTATTATTTTGTAAAGCAATGGAGTAGCAGTGTCTTGCCAAAATCTGATCTCCTCTAATCTCTTCGATTTCATAGCTCGTTGGGAACTTCATTTTTAGGTAGTAGGTCGATACCACAATCTGAAGTGCATTTAGATCAGGTCGATCAAGAATTGCATTGTAGGCTGACGGAGCTTGCACAACCAGAAAGTTGACCTATGCTGTGGCTCGCTTTGGGTATTGCCCTGTAGCCACAGTCAGTGTTATTATTCTTTCAACTGGCATAGTACCGCTAGTGAAGCTCACTAATGGAGAGTTCATAGATTCTAAGTGGTCATTGGGTATAAACATTTTAGAGAAACCATCATAAAATAAAATGTCAACAGAGCTTTCATTATCTACCAGAATATGACGTATATCGTAATCAGCAATGTTTAAAAAAATTACAACCACGTCATTGTATGAAAACTGAACTTCTTAGGCATCTTCATCGGTGAAAGCTATGGGCTCCTTAGTTCTCTACCTTTTTATAAGCTCTGCCGATCTGCTAGCCTCCCCTAGTTGAAGTCCCCCAGAGATGGTGTTAATG
>QRFJ01000359.1:0-190000 GCA_006176705.1 Cocos nucifera | reverse complement strand
ATAAAAATCTGACTGAAGAAGGGATCCAGAAGGAGTTCGGCTCCCATAGAAACTTGACTGAAGGAGGGATCCAAAATAAGTTTGGCTCTCGTAGGAGTCTGACTGAAGGAGTTCGGCTCCTATAGAAACTCGACTGAATGAGAGATCTGAAAGAAATTCGGCTTCCGTAGGAGTCTGACTGAAGGAGAAGTTCGAAAGGAGTTTGGCTCCTATAGAGATTCGATTGAAGGAGAGATCTGAAAGAAGTTCGACTCCCGTAGGAGTTCCTAAAGGAGGGATCCAAAAGGAGTTTGACTCTTATAGAAATTCGACTAAAGGAGGAGATCGAAAGGAGTTCGGCTCCTGTAGAAATCTGACTGAAGGAGGGATTTGGAAGAAGTTTGACCGCTAAAAGAGTTTGACTGGGGCTCAGCCACTGAGGAGTTCGATTGGATTCGACCGCTGAAGAAAGAATTTTTGATTGAAGCTCTTCCATGATTACCGATTGCATTAGGCTAAGCATTATATTGGACTTTGATGGGAGCAGGATTTATCTCCAACAATAGTCCCCCCACTTCCAAGTTCAAAATTCGAAGAAAGGGAGTATAAAAAAGATGACTGTCAAAGTATTTTTTCGGGCTCTACTGAAGCTCGAAGGGAGATCTTATCTCCAGTCAAGATTGATGTTGAAGTTGAAGCTCGAAGGAGATCTTATCTTCAACCGAGATTGAAGTTGAAGTTGAAGCTCGGAGGAGATCTTATCTCCTATTGACGTAGATGTTGAAGATCGAGGAAGATCTTATCTCTAATCGAGGTTGACGTTGAAGTTGAAGCTCGGAAGAGATCTTATCTCCAGCCGAGGTTGAAGAAGATCTTATCTCCTATTGATGAAGACATTGAAGCTCGAGTAGATCTTATCACCAGGAGGTTGACGTTGAAGTTGAAGCTTGAAGAGATCTATCTTCAACCGAGATTGAAGAAGATCTTATCTTCTGTTGACGTAGACATTGAAACTCGGAGGAGATCTTATCTCCAGTCGAGGTTGACATTGAAGTTGAAACTCGGGAGATCTCTATCTCTAGTCAAGGTTGAGGAAGATCTTATCTCCTGCTGACGTAGATGTTTTGAAGCTCAAGAGAGATCTTATCTCCAACCGAGATTGAAGGAGGATCTTATCTCTGTTGATGTAGATGTTGAAGCTCGGAAGAGATTTTATCTCCCAATCGAGGTTGACATTGAAGTTGAACCTTGGAGAAGATCTTATCTTCAGCCGAGGTTGAAGGAGATCTTATCTCCTATTGATGAAGATATTGAAGCTCGAAAGAAATCTTATCTTCAGTCCAGGTTGACGTTAAAGTTGAAGCTCGAGGAAGATCTTATCTTCAGCCAAGGTTGAAGGAGATCTTATCTCTTATTGACGTAGACGTTGAAGCTCGGAGAAGATCTTATCTTCAGCCGAGGTTGATGTTGAAGTTGAAGCTTGGAAGAGATTTTATCTCCAACCGAGGTTGAAGGAGATCTTATCTCCTACTGACATAAATGTTGAAGCTTGGAGGAGATCTTATCTCCAATCGAGGTTGAAGGAGATCTTATCTCCTGTTGATATAGACGTTGAAGCTTGGAGGAGATCTTATCTCCAGTCGAGGTTGATATTGAAGTTAAAGCTCGGAAAAGATCTTATCTCCAGTTAAGGTTGATGTTGAAGTTGAAGCTCGGAGGAGATCTTATCTTCAGTCGAGATTGAAGGAGATCTTATCTCCTGTTGACGTAGATGTTGAAGCTCGGGGGAGATCTTATCTCCAGCCGAGGTTGATGTTGAAGTTGAAGCTCGAGAGAGATCTTATCTCCAGTCGAGGTTGAAAAAGATCTTATCTCTTGTTATTATCGGGCACAATAGGGCCATCGTCGGGGCCTTTCTCTCATCTCATCTAAAATGAATGAGGTCTTTGGCTTTGTTCACGTTAAAACGAGGTTCTCCTTCTATTCCTAATGGACTATGGGGGCACATAAGGGCCGTTGTCAGAATCTCTCTCTCCATCTCATCTAAAATAAATGAGACCTTCGACTTTGCTCGCATTAGGATAAGATTCTCCTCCTGTTCCTAACGAACTATGGGGGCACATAAGGACCGTTGTCAAGGCCTCTCTCCCATCTCGTCTAAATGAACGAGGCCTTCGACTTTGCTTGCATTAGGATGAGGTTCTCCTCCTATTTCTAAGGGATTGTAGAGGCACATAAGGACCGTTATTAGGGCCTCTCTCCCTATCTCATCTAAAATGAACGAGGCCTTCGACTTTGCTCGCGTTAGAATGAGGTTCTCCTCCTGTTCCTAACAGGCTGTGGAGGCACATAAGGGCCGTTATCAGGATCTCTCCTTCCATCTCGTCTAAAATGAATGAGGCCTTCGACTTTGCTCGCGTTAGGATGAGGTTCTCCTCCTATTCCTAACATGGCCACTATTGATTACTTCTTTTCTATCATCAGATAGTTTTTGTACCGAGAAACAATAATATTGAAATGGAGGAGTTTTATTGAAGTAAAATTATCGATAGTACATTCTCAGATTCTCTGAGTCTCAAGATCGTGGGAGCGTTGTTCCTTCAAGCTTCTTCTGACGATAAATTTTGGATCGGACGACCTCCTCTATTTCATATGGACCTTTCTAATTTGGGATAAGCTTCCTTGGTTCTGAGGCTGAAAAATGGCGGCTCACCAAAATACTAAGCCCCCAAGAAATAGGATTGATGATGCTGAGAGACGGCCGATCTCCTTATTGTTCTTTTCTTATTGATGATTTTGACTACGGCAGCATCCTTGGTCGATCTTCTCTTGCTTCAGACTGACGTTTGATAAATCGACCCAATCGGCCTCTCATGATAAGCTTCGAGATGAAACGTCTGATAAATCGATTCAGTTGGCCTCTCATGATGAGCTCCTCGATTTCATCTCGGAGCCGAATGCATTCTTCAGTATCGTGGCTATTAGTGTAGAATCTGGTTGACGTCAGATCGAGTTGGAGTTGAGGAAGACGAGGGCATCGTCGGTGATCTACAAAATAAAATTTCATCCAGAGTCAATGGTGGTAACTCCTGCAGGACCTTTCGATGATCAAGTCAGCTCTTCTGACCAAAAGAAATGAAGTGCTCAAGCTAGAGTTCGATAGAGTTTCGGAAAGGAGAAGAGAGCTTAAAGAAAACGTATCTAGAAGGTTTTTTTTTATAGATGGAGTCGATAGTAGATTGATGGTGATAACCATACCGTCCGATAGTGAGCCATGTGGGATTTGCTACGGAGAGAGAGGTATCGTCAGACTGATAATGGCAGTCATATCGTCTGATCGTGGGTCGTATGAAGTTTGTTATGGAGAGAAAAGTATTGCTAGACTGATAATAGCAGTCATACCGTCTGATCGTGGGCCGCATGAGATTTGTTATGGAGAGAGAGGTGTTACTAGATCGATAATGTCAGCCATATCGTTTGATGGAAGCATGTGTTCGAAATCCAACTAGGCTGGAGGAGTTTGACTGCAAGAGTAATCCAAAAGAAGGTCGGCTCCTGAAGAAATCTGATCGAAGAAAAAATTTGAAAGGAGTTCAACTTTTGTAGAAATTCGACTAACGGAGGAATCCGGAATGAGTTTGGCTCCTAAAAGAATCTGACTGAAGGAGAAATCCAAAAGGAGTTTGGCTCCTGTAGAAATCCGTCTGGAGAAGAAATATGGAAGAAGTTCGACTCCTATAGAAATTTGACTGAAGAAGAAATTTGGAAGGAATTCGACTTCTGAAGGAGTCCGATTGAAGAAAAAATCTTAGAGGAGTTCGGCTCCTGTAGAAATTCATCTGGAGGAGTCCGAAAGAAGTTTGGCTCTTGTAGAAATTCATCTGGAGGAGGAATTCGAAAGGAGTTCGACTCCTGAAGGAGTCCGACTGAAGGAGAAATTTGGAAGAAGTTTGGCTTCTGAAAAAATCTGTCTGAAGAAAAAATATGGAAAGAGTTCAACTTCTGTAGAAATCTGACTGAAGAAGAAATTTGAAAAGAGTTTGGCTCCTGAAGGAGTCCGACTGAAGAAGAAATTTGGAAGGAGTTTGGCTCCTGTAGAAATTCATCTGAAGGAGAAATTCGGAAGGAGTTCGACTCATGTAGAAATTCAATTGAAAAAGAAATTCAGAAGGAGTTCGGCTCCTGAAGGAGTCTGACTGAAGAAAAAATTCAAAAGAAATTTGGCTCCTGTAGAAATTTGTCTGAAAGAGAAGTCTGAAAGGAATTCGGCTCCTGAAGGAGTCCGACTAAAGGAAAAATTCAAAAGGAGTTCGGCTTCTATAAAAATTCATCTGGAGAAAAAGTCTGAAAGGAGTTCGGCTCCTGAAGAAGTCCGACTGAAGGAGAAATCTGGAAGGAGTTCGGCTCCTATAGAAATCCGACTGAAGGAGAAGTCCGAAAGGAGTTCGGCAAAAATTCAGCTTCTGAAGAAGTTTGGCTGGAATTCAGCCGCTGAAAAAGTTCGGCCGACTGAAGAAGTTCGGCTAAAGTTTGGTCGCTGGAAGAGTTCGGCTGTAGTCCGACCGTTGATCGAAGCTCTTCCGTGATTACCGATTGCTTTAGGCTAAATATCATGCTGGACTTCGACGAGAGTGGAATTTATCCCCAACAGAGATAATAGATCACATTCAATAATTTGGATCATCGATATAGGAACTTTATTGTCTAGTTTTGATCTGAACAATTCTGAACCTAAATCTAATCAACCCCTATATGTGTGTGTGATAGATTGGACTCAAAATTTGATTTCCACTATCTAATCTGCATGGATCTTCATATAGCAAAATAAAAATTAAAAGTTTCTTTTTCTATTTGGATTTTAAAAAAATTAAAAAATATATATTATTAATATGGATAGGATGTGTTAGGAAAGTCCTTGCACATGGAGGGATGTGTTTGAGTTTGTATATATTTTAAAATATTTTTATTTATTCTATTTCTATTTATTTTAAATTTATTTATATTTATTTTTAAAAAAATTATTTTTATTTTAGGATAGTTTGTGTTCTCTGTAGTTATAAAAGTTGCTACAAAATTTTTGGAATTGAACTTACCAAATTCATATAACTCAAATAACATTTTTTCCTAATACCTGGACATGAGAGGAGAGTTTGTTTTGAGTACCAGCTCATCATGATTATGTTATGTCGTTTATGATCCATAAATTCCTGTCCATCATTTACCTTTATACGAATATTGTATTGGAAAATGCTGGAAAAAAGAGACAGCATTGGATCTTACATTTAGAAGCAAAAGCAAGTGCCCTTGGGTAGTTCCATCCTGGGTTTTGAAGATTATTTTCCAAGATGCTCGTAGCCTAGGACATGTTTCATGTTTTTGTAGCAACTTGGGATGTAAGTTAGATATTATTGGAGTATATGAATTACAGTTTTATGCATTTTTTTCTATTTAGTAATTTAGATCTATCATTAATCTTAAAATTATTATTTCTTACAAGATCTGATATACAACATTTTAAAAAAAAAAAGTCTCTCATTTTTCATGTGCTGCTGCCAGTTTTCATTGAGAGAGTCTGCCGGGCGTGCGTGGGAACACTACAGTAGCCGCTCAAACGTTTGTGGAAGAGGATTAAAGAGAGGACGGACTCCAGGCTTTTACAGCCGACCGACGGTCTCCATTGCTGCCCTTTGTTGACTCACGTGCGTGGAATCCATCACTGCACCCGACCCTGGTCTCCAGCGTAGCTCGCCGGAGGACATTTTTAAGTATTAATAAATCTAGCATGTGATCTACGGCAGGGAAGGTTACCTCCGGTCAAACGGTCAAATCAACGCTTCTAGAGCCAAGGACGTTCTAACTTCTCGTGGGGAATAAGGAGCGAATAGCAAACAACTGGCAATGGTGTGAGTCCCGCCACCCGCACGCATTGCCTGCGCTCGCGGGCGCCCACAACTTCTCACGGTGAGAATTGGTAACCCGACGAGGAAACCTAGAAGGAAATACTTGCATGGTAGCTTCCTCTCCCTCCAAGCTCCCTTCGATTCTTGCCATGAACCAAAGAAAATTATACTTGCTTGCCATATTTTATTTTAAAATTTTAGGGAATCAAAATGAAACATGGACCAGGCAAGATAAATAAATGGACATTTATTAACGGATTAGGAACGTTTACCTTTTCAACACAATATTAAAGAAATGTAAAACTTTGGTATAAAAAAAAAAAAATGTAAGACTTATATTAATTGAGATAATTGTACTAACTTTTATAGAATTTATAAAGAAAAAAAAAATAGTGGGAGAAGTTTATTCAATCAAAAACATTATTTGCGGTGGATGAGCACTCACCTGAAACCTCCGAATTCTGCATAAACTCAGCAACCTCCATCCAAAAATGTTCTATTTGATCGCTAAAGATAGTCAAATGCTATATTTAAGTTGAATGTGGCTAGATTTATATAAGTTCCCTCTCACCAGTGGAACATGTTAAAGCCAAGTGAAAGTCACCAACTCAGATAGCTTGGTCCATAGATTGACTTGAGAACATGTAGACTTGTTCTTTCGGCTTGTTTGGATACTCAAACTTCCCATCAACAAATAATTTAAAATGATGCTTACGTAGTCTTAAGATGGAAACTGATTGATACGGTCCTACGGAGAGAAAAGGAATAGAGGAGCTATCATATCTAGTTTCATATTTTTTAAAAAAATAAAAATATTAAAAAAAAGTTTCTTTTATCTATGGGAACGGCAGCGGGTAGGGTATTGGCTACCAAAACCTCATCACAAAATATCCAAAAATTTTAAATTTATTTTATTAAAAATTATAAATATATTGGCTACATGAATCTAAGTGACTATTTTATATTCGGATCAAATTATTTGGATAGTCGAATCTGATCAATCAGAATCATCATTATTAAGCTTTCTTAATATATTAAATTCAAATGCTCTCACCCTCTGTTTTTATGTATATATAATTAGATTCAGATAGGATAGCGGATTCATACGGACTAAATTTTAAATTCATCCTAAATTTAAATAAATTTAATTTCAAATTTCAACCATTCTCCAATTTTGTAGGATATTATTAGATATATCCTTCTGCATCTCAAAACATGCCGCGATCATAAGTAGTAACCCAGGCACTATAATTGCATGCAGCAAGTACACTTAAATATAACATAATTATTGAAGGCATATCATATATCTACGAAGAGCAAAGATAAGTCAATCGTATCATTCTCCGGTTCACTTCAAAACAGTCGGTATTCTCAATAAACTTACTAATTTCCACTACACTATTTTGATTCTCTATTCAGCCATATCTCCATAAACAAATTAATCAATTTTATTTTTTTAATCTTTTTTTTTGGATCCATTTAATTAGAATATATTAAATTATTTAATAATTTAATAATTTAAAAAAATTATTTATTTAAAAAAATTTAAAAATAATTTTTATTATATTTAATTGATGAAAAAATTATTCTAAAAAATAATATCTAAAAAAATTATTACATTTGATTAAAAATAATCTTATATAAAAATATAATAAAACTTATAAATATATATTTTAATATAAAATAATTTTTTAATACTATAATAATATTATTATCTTCAATTAATTTTTATATAATGACTATAATCATATAATCCTTTATATAATACTTTCTTCATCTCAATTTTTTTTATAAAATTTTTTATTAAATAAATTTTAAAAAATATTAAAATAAAATTAATAATTAAATATATAAATTTATTAAAAATATTTTTATCAAATATAAATTATTATCACTTAAAAATTTATCAAATATCAATTATTTCTTTATATTTATTTTATTTTATTTTTTTAATAAATAAATATATGACTCATTAATTTTTTTATTTTTTATTTTTTATATTAAATATATTAATTAATTTAAAATTTATTTTTACATTGCCAGATTTCTTTCAACCAAACCAATCCCTTTAAGAAATAAAATCATAAATTACATTAAAATCCAAAAAGAGAAGGCCCCAAAAGCCCACAATATTAAAGAGATTTAAAGACCAGGAAAAAAAAAAAAATCAGAAAACTCCACCATCTCGTCATTCCCAAAATGCCCCTACTAGCGCTGCCAGGCGTGGACCAAGAGCAGGAACCCGTCGGCGCTCTGCAGCTCCGTCTCCTCGGGGCTCGCCCACTCCATCACCGTCGAGCTGCTCGCCGACGACGCCGACGACGACGGCGAGGACGAACTCGTCTTCAACAAACTATTCTTCCTCCCCCTCCTCCTCCTCCTTTCCCACCCGACGCCGCCGCAGTCGCCGCTGCTGCTCTGGCTCCGATTCCGATTCTTCCCCAAAAATCTCCCGATCCCCTTACAGCACACTCCCCTTGCTGACCCGCCGAAGCCCTTCATGAAATGCCTCTCCTCCCCGGCCTCCCACTCGAACCGGAACACGAACACCGCGTGCCCGAGCTCCGCCGCCGCCGCCGCTACCGCGGCGGTGGAGGCGGTAGCGTGGGGCTTGTCCTTGGGCTGGAAGAACCAGTTGTAGAGGTCCCACGAGACCTGGATCCGCGTGCCGCTCTCCACCTCCACCAGCTCGCTCCCACGGAACTTCCACTTGAGCCGCCGCACCTGGAGGACACTCCTGCCGTCGACACCCAACCACATCCTAACATCCCTCTCCTTTTCCTTCTTTCCCAGATCGATCGAGATCTCTCGCTCTTTCCCCCCGAATCGCGCTCTCGTCTTGTACGATCTGTAGCCGCCGGAGTCCCCCAAGGCTACATGCTCCCTTCTCGAGATCAGGATCGAGGTCCATGGGCTCTTTCCCCTTGCGGCTTTGGTCCTTCTCCAGGCCTCGTCAACCAGATCGCCGGCGACAAGAAGCATCTCGCCGTCCACCGCCACGGCGACGAAGTATCCGGCAGACGGCTCGGGGCCGCCGCCTGAGGGAAACCGTGCCCGCGTCAGGTCCCACGAGAACTCCACCGTGCGGTGCCGCAGGTGGTCCTTGAGGTTAAACCGCTTCGACCCCCTCCGCTTCCAGAACAGCCAGGGCCGGATCCGGAACCGGAGGGTCTCCTCGTCCTCATCGTTCTCCTCCTCCGTCGCAGCCGCGGCTCCGCCACCGGCGCAGCAGAGGTCCGCGAGGAGGGAGATGCCCAGGACGGTACGGGCCCAGGAGAGGCCGGCAAGACCGAAGTGCGTCTCGTAGATCGAGGTCGTCAGGCTCGGACCCGTCGCCGTCGACGCCGGCGGCACCCCGACAGCGCCGCAGCGGAAGCAGCTCAGAATCGGGTCCAGCATCCTCTCTTCCTCCGCCGCCCTTTCCCCTACCAATTACCCCTAAAATTTTAAGATTCGTAGGGATTCGGAGCTAGCACGAGCTAGAGTTTTCTTACAAAAAAAAAAAAAAAAAACCGAAACTGAATTGATCGCCGGGGTGGAATAGCGAAGAAAAGGAGCGAGCGAAAGGGCCGAGCGCGGAGCGAGAACAGGAGAGGCTTTAAGCCACGGAAGAAGGCCAAATGACCGTTTTCCGCTTAAAATAAAAAAAAAATGGTTTCTGTGTCCTCGGCGTACCTTCACCGTATCTCCATCCGATATCTTGCGTCGCTACGAAGTAAACGGACCACGAAATCCTTACCCTTTTGTATGGTACACAAGAATCCCGCGTCGTGCCCCTTGGACGGGTTTATGGATCAATTTGGCTAAGCTATAAAAATTAATTTATTTTAAAATTATTTTTTTAAATAAAATTTTAAAAAAATATTATAAAAAATAGTTTATATTTGATAAAATTATTTAATAAATATTTTTATCAATATTTAAAAAATAATTTATGTTTGATAAATTTTAAAAAAAATATTTTTGACTATCAAATTATGAAAAAAATATGTATATATTTACTTTATAATTAATATGATCTAAATAGATAAATAAATTTAAATATTTATTATGATTAATTTTAATTTATTTTTTTTATTTTTTATTTAATTAAAATAAAAAAATAAAATATTAAAAAAATATTAAAATTTTAATCAATATAAATATAATTAAACCAAAAATAATATATATTGAATATTTTATATAATTTTTATATGATAATATATATGTATCAAAATATATCAAAAATATATCATTCACTAAATAATGGAAAGATTATGTGAAAATAAATAGAGATAGTTATGGTAAATAATGAATTTGAGTAAGAATATTTTTATCTTAAAAAAATTAATTTTCTACTTCTACTTTCAAGGAGAAGCTTCAATTTTCTTTTCCTCTCCACAACAGAAAAATTATTTCTACTACCACTCAAAAGTAGATTATTTTTTAAAATAAGCTTTGTCAAATATTCTATTTTTTTAAAATAAGTATTTTTAAAAAAAATATTTTTTTTTCAAAAGCTTAGCCAAACAAATCCTATAGCTAATACTAACAAACTCAAAAATAAATAACTATGGCTTATCAATCCATAATTTAAAAAAACTAAATAAAAAAAAATATATAATTTTTTTTATATTTAAAAAATATTTTTTATTAGTACATACTGACTAATTGGTATACATAAAATAAATTAGTCATTGATCTGACCAATACACGATGTTCATTATTATATATTGTAGATCAGATGATACATATTTGATAGTAATCTAATATATATATATATATATATGTATGTATGTATGTATGTATGTATGTATGTATGTATAAATAAGTTAAAAAATAATTTTTTGAATATCATGCTCATTAGATATATTAGATGATCAAATTAAATAATATATACTCGTTCATTTTTTGATACATATTACAAGTTTTTTAGATACATATCTAATATTAATCCTATACATACATGTAGATAAGTTAATTCAAAGTTTTTAAAAGATATTTTTTACTAGTACATACTACGTGAATAGATAGTATATATCAAGTAAATTAGTTATCTAATGAGCTAAAAAATGCCTTTAATAAATTGATATATAATTTTTAAAACTTTATGTTCATCAAAACTAGTACATAGTATATAGCTTCATGCCTTCATAGCTTTATATAATAGAAGAAATTATATACACATGTTTCTTAGATTTTATGAATTCTTAAATGCATAGGCCCTGCAAAAGAGATAGGTTTAGAGGAGAAAATGACTAAAAAAAAAAAAATGAAACATCTCACGGATGATGGAAGATACAACTTGATGAGGAAGAGATTAGATGAAGGAGTTTAATGGAAAAGAAAGAGGATGTCATATATGAATTTTTTTTTCTTCTTTTAAATTTTTTTTAATCATGGGATTGATTATCTTATTAGTAGAAGTTTTTGACTTCCTGACTTCTTTTTTACAACTATTAGAGAAAACATGGCAATATACAAGAGCTCGCCCTGGACCCAGAGAAGGAGAGAGGATCCTGGAATTGGAGGTCCAATAAAAAGTTTATAGGTCCTCTCTCTCTTTTATAAAAAATAATAAAATTATATTGTAGATTCAACTACTATAAGAATCAAACAAGAAAATACCATGCAAGAATACAGAAATATATATGGTAGAATCCTAAATCATGGAATCATAATTATTGATGCAGATTTTTTACTTAAGTCGAATTGGTTGAAGCTGAGCAGCGATGGCTAGATGACGATGATTGACACTATAAAAATTTTTTTTGATCGGAATTAGTTTTGTTGGAATCTTTCGATATTCAAATCAGTAATTTACCAATAGATGAAAAAGAGCATGAGAGAGAATAATTACGTACCTTATGGATTCCTGATTATCTATATTTATGGATCAAGATAAAAGCCGTAAGAGGGAAGAATTGTTGGAGGTTATTTTGATTTTTTCGAAAGCATCATTTTGTGGTTTCAAGCCTAATTTCTTAGGATTTGACGGTTACAGTTACCTTATCCAGTTCATGATTAATTATTTTCAATAATTGCATGTACAGATGCTTTAATTTCTTTTAATCTTTTTAAATATGATGATCAAAAAAAAAAATCTGTCGAAGCAGAGATCGTAGGCTCATGCAAGATGGTTATCGGAGATATGGATTGGTGGCCGATGCGTGGGGGTTGATCACCGTCGAGTTTTGCTGGCCAATGGATGGATCGGCGCCCGCCGACTTCAGATCAATCAAGGCTGAGGTGGAGAGTGGAGGATTTTTTTATCCGCGGCGATATTTGCCGAGAGGAAGAATACCCGCGGACCGAACAGTGCATCATATAATTCAACCATTTTTCTAGCCCTGGCATGGACAAGTGTTTCCACGTCCCTCTCCAACTCAGCCAAGGCATAGAATGAACGTGAACCACCCGTGGCAATAAATGCAGAGTTTAGGGAGTGCCTTTCCGAACACGTCACGTCGGCAAGTTTGCAGATCTTTTTTTGATGGAATGAATGCTAGTTTATGAATCTCAGAGTACCAACAGGCTGCATGCGATGCCGCAGGGTTAACGGATTCGGCCCCGGGCAACTTAATTCCCTCGTTCGACGGGATCCGGACCTATATTTGTCTCATCATTTCTCCCTGACTCCGGCTCCGGCGATTACGGTCATGTCCGGCGGCCGATCTAATCGTCGGCGTTGCCATCCCGTTCCTCTTTCACCCGCTGCCCACCTCTCATCTTCGGCGACCGCTGAAGGTGCGGGAGGAGGGGAAAGGGTCCGGTCTGATGATCCTTCGTCGCAGCCGCCTCCGAGAGTAAGGATTGGAAGTAGGCCATGAGGGCCCGGAAGAGAAGAGGCGGCGATCGAGAAGGGGCTTGCATGCCAAGGGCCGCAAGTCGGGAAGAACCTCGAGGGGCGGAGCTGACGTACGTGTGCGGCGAAGATCCAGGCCGAAAGCACGTGGCAGCAGCGGTTGTGGCCGAGGGCGTGGTCGCAGCTCTTGTCAACGCCGTCGGGGAAGTTAAGGTGGTAGGTTTGGTTCTCGGTCTGGATGTGCCGGGATGGTTTTGAGGGCGCAGGAGAGCTGGAGTTCGCCGTCGGTGGCGGAGCACAAGATCCGACCCCTTTCCCTCCTCCAGTGTTCGCCGGCAGTGTCCGTGACGGCGGTGAGAGGTGGTGAAAGTGACCTAGGTCACGGTATGGTGGATGGTGGGACCGATGATTGCGGTGGCCGCTGGATGTGGAGGGGTCGCTGGAGCTTTGAGAGTCCGCAAACATGCCAGCATGGCATGCTATGAAGAAGACCGGGCTGGTGCGCGGATCCGGGGGCTTTCTCCTCTCGGCATTCCCGCTTTAAATTAATTCGCCAACGGTAATGACATAGTTAGAATAATAATAAGGTTATAATTATTTATTAGTTCATGGAAGAAAAAGACAGCCGTGAAAAAGGGGACACGCAAGCTGGGACGGTTAGGAGTTAGGACCGAGAAATTCTTGATTAGAGTCTATGACATATATTGTAGATAAAATCAATAAAAAAAATATCATCTTAATATTTTGAGTTTAAAAATTTTATAATCATCTTAACGAATCATTCTTTAACCACTCAATACATTTTTGTATACTGTTGTGATTTTTTTCATTGACTTTATTTACAGATGGATAGTAGATTAAGTCTGCTCAAGAATTTCTTCGATGGATGGAAGAAATTGGGCGCGCATTTCTTCTTTGGATTCTCTAGAGCCAAAGGGTAGTTGCAGTCAAAGTTAGGGAGGGCCCTGCTGCCACCCTCTGGTACGTGAGCCGTTTTGAAAGGTTAACAAATTCTAGGATTTGTGGAGGAAGACCAAACAAATATCATGTCTTGCCTACAAGCTCGCACATGTTTTGAGACGGTGGTAGTTCTAAGAAAATTGGTCAGACCTCACGATGGTGCTCTGGTTATCTAGGGCTTGTTGCGGTTCAAGTCTGCAATGTGTACCGGTAGTATCATTTAGCATCTCACACATGACAGATATGAAATGTACAGGGCTACAATCTATTTTAATAAAAGTTTTTTTCATTTGTTTCCCTGCATTCCATTAAATTGATTAATATTGTTTTACCATTCAATTTTTGTGATTCCATTGCTTGATAGAAGGGTCCATTTGGTTGGAGATAATCTAGCATAAAAAAATAATTTTTATATCAGATTATTATGTTTAGTGTGAATAGTGAAAGAAAGAGATAGTAAAAAAAAATAATGGATCTCATGCTTATTTTTCAGATAGAAGATAAAATAAATACAGTATAGATTGATATTTGTTAAATTTCTAAATGATGATAATCCATACTTTTAACAAAAATATTTCCAATAAAATTGCATGTATTATAATTAAATTTATTTTGATGTCTTTCTAAATTTATTCAATAAAAAATTTTTATAAAAAAATTAACATAAAAATGATATTATGCAAAGAGTTATGTGATTATAGTTATTATATAAAAATTAATTTGAGATGATAATACTATTCTAGTATTAAAAATTATTTTATATTGAATGATATATTTATAAATTTGGCCATATTTCTATATAGATTTATCTCCAACCAAATGTAGTAATCTTTTTTTGGTATTATTTTTTGGAATAATTTTTTCACCAATCAAACATAGTAAAAATTATTTTTCTCTATAATCATTTTTTCAGATAAATAATTTTTATGAATTATCAAATTACTCCATAATTAGAGTTGTCAAGATGGGTCGGTCCATCCCGACCCACCCTGACCCATCCCGACCTACCTCTAAATGGAGTGGGATGAGCCTGTTTAACTTGCGGGTTGAAAAAATTTTGATCGAATCTGATCCGTCATGGGCTATGGGTTAAATGGGTCAACCCGTAAAAAAAAAAAGACAAAGAGTGGGGAGCAAGTGGGGAGGTCGGGAGGGGCAGGGGACGGAGGGTGAAAGGTGATAAGGGGGCGAGCGGGGGGAGGGAGGGTGATCGAGCGGGGAGGCTGGGACCATAATCTAACATACTCCAACCAAACGGACCCACAGGGTTAGAACTACACTAATATAAATTCTTTTAAATGGTAGGATCTATATGCTAAAAGTTAGAACCTTTACACAAAAGGAAAAAAATCGATTTTTCCTGAATCAGGTTCGTTCAAATCTGATTGAATCAAGAGGCATATTTCAAAAAAATTTTCTTAGATTTAAATCAGATCTGACATTTTTCAGATCTGATAAATAAAAAAATTAAATTAAATTAAATATAAATTAATTTTATCTTGATATGGGTAATCCAATTATTCGTTGATGATTCTGCTGATTGCCTGAGGTTCTGGATCTAGCCACGCAAGCGTCTAACCTCTACCGGTATCCACTCAGACTGAATCTGAAGATCTTTTTCTTTTTTATCACATCTCCAAATATCAAATCTGGATCTGATTTGGAGGATCTTTAAAACTTCTTTCGAAGATCTGCTGTCGTCTCTGCAGCAGTGCTGTCTTCTTCCTTTCTTGTCAGCCTTTTCTTGCTTGAATCGTACTAATCTGAAGCCCAACTATCCTTGGGCGTGGAGATGAGAGAGATGGCCAGAAGGTGGCATGAAGAAGGAAGAGGGATAGCCTTGGGGCATGGCTAGGAGAGAAGTCTCTAAAAAGTAGGTGCAGACAGGTCTTTATATAGACCCTACTGCGCCATGCAGTGCCACATCACCCCGGCCAATCATGTTACTTCGTATAATCAGATCTAAATCTGATTGGTGGGATGCCATCATCTGATTCAATCAGATAAGAGACCCATAGATTTATTCTTAGATGGCATCTAAGATTGGTCAAAGTCTATAGATGAGGGTCACCTAGTTTGAATCCAAGAAGTAATCTAGAGTCCCATCTATATGAAACTCCGGGCATCCCTATCCATGAGCGCACGCCATCCTAGGCGTGTGCCCCCTCCTTTCTAATTTTTAGTGAGGGGACAAGCCCCTATCTGCTCTCTATTAAGTGCATAACACATGGGCAGATGTCCAAGGATCAAAGGTCAACATTTAACCAAGTCAAAGGACAAGAATTAGCATGTAACGAAAAATGGTAGGTGTTGTCTTAAATTTATCTCATAAATTAAGACAACCCTTTTCTGACTTGGACATGCTTCAATCAAACCAGATAAAGGTACCTGAGTGAGAATAAACTCATTTGGCTCGGTCGAGATAATTTTTAATGATAGAAAAAGAAGAATATTAGGTTCAATCGTGTGCTAGCATGATTTTTTTGAACCTAATTGAATCTAATTCAAATCAATTGAATTGGATTAGTCCAATTGATGATATCCAGATTCAAATCCTTGTTTGTATGATTCAGTTAGATTCAGTTCTATATGGTAATGGAATATGTAGTGATCTCCATCATCAACATCATCGAAACTTCTTTCGATGGATCATAACTCTTCTGATTCAGACAACTAGAATGATCGATTATTTAAATCATTCTAATTGCTTCCAAAATCCATCAGTGATACCTAATAGTATATTATGGCAATCCATCAAAATTAAAAATGAACCTCTTAGTGCAGCTACTTGTGTGATAAATTTTTCTATCTTGAGCTCTGATCAGATTAGGGTTAAGATGAACTCGTCAAACCCTAATTTCTATCTTATGATTTAATCATTCAATTTAAGTTCGATGTGAAAATCTTAATAGAAACTCTTTCTATTATTTCACTCTCTGCCATGGCCATGGACTTATGAACTTGATTCTCATGATTATCATAGAGCTTTCTGTCATCCATCGAGGTAGATAGATTCCATCTTGGCGCAATCCAATTCCTACAATGAACATGCTATAGCCAACATACACCTCAGAATTTCGAATGGCTAGGAGATCGAGTCATGGTGTAGTCAAACTATAATACCCTCAAGGTGAACTACCGATGCACCTCAGGTCAAAGAACCAGATACACCACTGCAGCTTCGAGTCAGTCATCGACGAGAAGATAGACTTTCTTATGACTACTCGAGGTGGTCATGCTCAGTGCCCTCATTCTCTAACGAGTACCTATACTCTCGCTTCGATGTTTCTACACCATAGACTCAAGACTCATCTACTATAAAATAGTGATTGTACACTAATCTTTCGGATCAATTACCATCCTCATGATGATCCTACGGTCAGGAGCATTTTATGAGTTAATAATGAAAATTCTTGTCTTAAATTTTCAACTCTTGAAAATAAGAATTATCATTACCATTAACTCAAGGGATGTATCACAGACACTAAATACACATATGTAATAAAAAATAATCTATTTTAGTATTTATAGTCAAAATTATAATTTTGCCCTTAAAAGTGTATTATAAGTATCAGCCAATTCTGACTTTTAGGGTATAGATATCTAATAAACTCCTACTTGACCTAAAGCGAATTGGCTACAAATCTAAGTTCCATCTTCTCAAGGTGGGCTTCGATCTTCTGCTGGCCCAACGACTTTGTAAGCAGATCCACTACATTATTTGCGGAGTCGACTCTCTTGATCTCGACATAATCCTTCTTGAGGTAATCACGGATGAGGTGGTATCGCCGCTCGATGTGCTTGAATTTTTGGTGAGACCTTGGCTCCTTAGCAAGAGCTATGATGCCATTATTATCGCAATAGAGAGGAATGGCATCTGATGGCATCACTCCGATCTCCACAATAAATTTCTTATACCAGAATGCCTTCTTTGCAGCTTCTGACGCAGCGATATATTCTATTTTCATGGTGAAATCTGCTATCACTGTCTATTTAAAATTTTTTCAACTGACAGCTCCATCATTGTACAAAAATAGACTCCTAGATATCGACTTTCGATCATCTACATCGGACATAAAATTCGAGTCTATATATCCCTAGACTTGGAGTTCTCTATTACCAAAGATCAGTAACATATCCTTAGTTCTTCTTAAGTACTTAAGAATATATTTCACAGAAGTCTAGTATTCTTCATCTAAATTTGACTGATATCTGCTTGTGACACTCATAGCATGGGCTATATCAGGTCGTGTACATAACATAGCATACATGAGGCTCCCTATTGCTGAAGCATAAGGGATCTTGCTCATGCATTCTATTTCCTCAGGTGTGTTAGGGTACATCTTCTTAGAAAAATGAATGCCATGTCTGAAGGATACTAAACCCCTCTTAGAATTTTCTATGCTAAACCTCTTTAGCACTTTCTCTATGTACATCTTCTGTGAAAGTCCTAGCATCCTATTCGGTCTATCTATATAGACCTTAATTCCTAGAATAAAGGATGCTTCTCCTAGGTCTTTCATGCAGAATTCTTTAGATAACCACATTTTAACTATGACCAACATGAAAATATCATTTTCAATAAGGAGGATGCCATCCACGTACAATACGAGGAAGATAACAGCACTCCCACCGATCTTTTTGAAGACACATGACTCTTCCTCATTTTTGATAAAATCAAACATTTTGATCACATCATTAAAATGAGTATTGCAGCTCCAAGATGCTTGCTTAAGTCCATAAATGGACCTTTGCAACTTGCATACCTTATGATCATCATCACTGGATGTGAAACCTAATGACTGTTCCATATAGATATCTTCCTCAAGATATCCATTTAAGAATGTTATTTTCACGTCCATTTGCCATATTTCATAATCAAAATAGATTGCAACAGCAAGCAATGTGTGGATGAATTTTAGCATAGCTACTGGCGAAAAGGTATCCTGATAGTCAATGCCTTCATGTTGACTATAATTTTTTACTATTAATCTAGCCTTGAATGTCTCCACATTTCCATCTGCACCAATCTTTCTCTTGTAAATCCATTTACACCCAATAGGTACTATACCTTCTGGTGGATCTACCAAGGTCCAGACTTGGTTTGAGTGCATCGAGTCAATTTCTGACTTCATTGCCTCTAACCATTTCTCGAAGTCGATATCTGATATCGCCTCGTTATAGGTTTTGGGATCATCGCCATAAACCTCATTACCTACGAGAAATATTTTCTCTACTTCCTCTGAAATAGTTTCTAAGTACCTCTCAGGAGGATGGAAAATTCTTTTCGATCTATGAGATGGAGGAGGTAGTGACTGGATTGGCTTAACCCGATTTGGTTCCATTTGGTCCTTATCTCGTTGCTCTTGTGAGACTTTCTCTTCGAGCTCGATCTGCTTTTCAATGTCGTTATCTTGAATAAACTATTTTTCAAGAAAAATGGTATGTCGACTCACAATCATATTGTGATCTTTTGGAATATAGAAATAATATCCTAATGATGCTTTAGGATATCCTATAAATGGAGTTTTAAAGGATTTAAAGTCTAACTTGTCCACTTATTATCTTTTGATATGAGTCGGACAATCTCAAATTCTGAGATGACTCAGACCTGGTTTCTTACCATGCCATATCTCATATGATATGGTAGAAATGGTTTTAGAAGAAATCCTATTCAGTAAGTATATTGCAGTTAACAAACCGTATCCCAAAAAAAATTCAGAAAGATCTATGAAGCTCATCATGGATCGAACCATATCTAATAGGGTCCTATTCCTCTATTCTGAAACTTCGTTGAGCTGAGATATTTCAGATGGAGTCCATTGAAAGACTATATCATTTTTCTTGAGATAGTTCAAAAATTTTCGACTAAGGTATGCACCTCCTCGATCTGATCGAAGAATCTTAATAGGATTTTCAGTTTGCTTTTCTACTTCATGCTGAATTCTTTGAACTTTTCAAAGGCTTCAGACTTATGTCTCATAAGATACATATACCCATACCTAGATAAATCATCGATAAAGATTATGAAGTAGACAAAATTATCTTTAGTCAGTACATCAAATAGGCCGCATACATCAGTATGTACTAGGGCAAGAAGATCCTTGGCCCTTTTCCTATGTCCTACAAAGAGGAGCTTAGTCATTTTGCCATAAAGATAGGATTCATAAATTGGATATGACTCGAAAGTCAATGAACTCAATAGTCCGATTTTTTCTAATTTGTTAACCCTATCTTCTGCTATATGACCTAATCTTAGGTGCCATAGATACCTATCGTTTGGACTATTCCTAGCTTATTTTGATTTTATGGCATTCACATTTTGCTCAAAATTAAAAATAGATACATCAATATGTAACTGATAAAGATCATTAATAAAGAAATCACTTGCAATTTTATTTCTTTCATAAAGAATGTTACAATGATCCTTAAGAAAACTAATTACATAGCCTTCTAATGCAAGACAAGAAACAGAAATCAAATTCCTGCTTGCTGTAGGTACATAATAACAGTCTTTTAATACTAAATCTAAACTAGATGATAGTCGAAGAGGGTATGTTTTCATGGCCATGGCAGCAACTTTTGCTCCATTTTCGATGCACAGGATCATCTCACCATCCCTCAGCCTCCTGCTATCCTCAAGATTCTGCATAGAAGTGCACAAGTAAGCACTAAAACCAGAGTCAAGCACCCAACTGGATGCAGAAGAAATTATAAGGTTAGACTCAATAATGAGCATACCTCCAGAAGGACCTGCCTTCTTCTTCTTTAGGATGGCCAGGTAAGTAGGACAGTTCCGCTTTCAGTGGCCATCATTTTTATAATGAAAATATTTTTCTTTGTCAGTGGCCTTCTTCTTCAGCTCTGTCATTTTCTTCTTTCCTCCTTCTATCTTTCGCTTTTCACAGACTTCTTCTTCTTTCCAAAAGACTTTCTCTTGGAAGAAGTCCGTTCCATAGTGAGCACTGAGCCTTTAGAACCTTTCACGGAAAGCTCAGTGATAACCAGCATGTTCATAAGTTCAGCCAAGGAATTTTAAAGTTTATGCATATGGTAGTTCATGATGAACTGCCCATACGCATCAGTCAAGGATTGCAGAATTATATCATTCTATAGATCCAAGTTCAACCTCACTCTGAGCTTCTCAAGCTCTTCCAAGTTCTTGATCATCATTAGACAATGATCTTAGACTGACTATCCATCACACATCTTAGTCTTGAACAGTCATTTAATGACTTGATACTTGGTTGCACGACTCTGTTTACCAAACATCTCCTATAGGTGAGCCAATATTTAGCGAGCAGTCCTGATATCTTCATGTTGGCGCTGAAGTTCATCAGACATCGAGCCCAACATGTAGTATTTGGCCTTATTATTTTCATCTATCCACTTATCCAGAGATGCTCTATACTCAGTGGATGGACGAGCTGGTAAGGTGGGAGGGCTCTGATCCAATACATGAGTAAACTTCTCAGAATCCAAAATAATTTTGAAGTTTCGGAGCCAATCCTTGTAATTTGGTCTGATCAGTCTATGGGTGTCCAGGATTCGTGCTAGTGAGTTCGATGCAGATATTTTTCTGTAGAGAGTTAAAATTTCTAGTTATATATTGTAATTAAGACTTCACCAATTTATTTAAAAATTTTATTTTTAAATAAATTAGCTCTCACTATTTTTTTGGATCCCTACACTTCCTCTATAGAGATGCAAAAATCTCAATGATTATTGATTTTTAGTGGGTGGTGCAGTCCCACCGACTTACTCATCACCTCACTTAATAGTTATTGGTGATGGGTTAGCCAATGAGTGAACAACTCTTGTTCAATGATTCTCTAATCATGATGCACCCAATCTTGATCTCTAATTCATGAATCTCATCGTGTCCGAAATATTGATCCACTCCTTAGTTAAGTCAGACCCACCATTTGCACAGATTGGATTTCTAATTGAGTCCCTCATCGTATCCAGAATATTGAGCCCAATCCATCCTCCAGCCAGTAGCATCCAATGCTTAATAGACATGATTGCATCTTTTCGATGCAACCGAGTCACTGTAACCAGCCGAGAACAATTAACCCCAGGAAGGGCCCGCATATCTACAATGGTGGAAGATCTTAGACTTAATCTTTTCTTACGAAGATTTGATTTAGGTCTCATTAAACTAGACTTGACATAGTCATAACCATTATGACTAACCTAGTGGCATGGGTTAGCTCAGATTATTGACCACCTCAGATCAGAACTGAGTCAACAAACATGGCCAGGTAAGTGAGATCGGTGGAAGGAATATGTCATTAACTCGACAAGAATGCATTTGAATCGAGTAGCTTCCAATTAAAATCAATCAATCGTATCTACCAAACTTACCTTAAACACCAAATTATTGAGCCAGAATTAATCGGATTAGCCTACAATCTAGACTCTAACCACTGAGCCTAATTAGGTCTTAGCTTGATCGATCACTCATGTGACTCGATCTTGACCCAGACTTAATCCTATTAGGCTAGTCAATTTAAGTATTGTTGATCCCATCTAATCAAATCTTGATTCGATTTGATCAACCGCTAGATCTAATTGAGCTATCCAAGCCCAAACTTAATTTTATGAACATGTCTTAGATCTAAAAATTTTCAATTTTAGACTTAATATATTTCATAATCTTAATTCTTAATTAAGTTTAGGATTCATAAATAAAACATGCAAATAAGATCCTAGGATTTCAGGATCTAAGGTTTTGCAGAAAATAAGTTTTTAATTTTTGATTAAGGACGAACACGCAGCACTCCTATACATCATAAGAACACCCCATTGAATGGAAGGAGTGGGTCTTTAAATTCTACTTTGTTCTTATGATCAGACGGTCAAGGAGAACGTCTTAATCAGAAATATAATTAATCTACAAAAAACTAATTAGATCTAAGCATATATCTCATATAAGAAAATTGATCTAATTAAAATATATTTTGCATACTTCATATCATGCATATTTTTTAGATCTAAATTATCTCATAATCATCTAAAAAATTAAATTTAAATTTGATCATATCAAATAAAATTTAATCTAGACCTATTTGTAGAACTATTCTACAACTAGTCTAAACATGTATCTATCATAGCTCATATGAACAAATTAAATTTAATTTATTTTCTATTTTTAGATCTGATTATAATATTTATAAGATCAAAAAATAATAAATAAATAAATTTAAAAATTATATTTAATCAAATAAAAATTATGATTATACTAAACTACATATAGAATAATTCTATTCCTAGTCTAGTCATATATCTCATATATTTTAGATCTAAATTAATGAATTTTAATTTTTTAATTTTTTGATTTTAGATCTAATTATATCTCATGTGATATCTAAAATCATTAATTTATCAGATTAAATTAGATCTAAATAAATTTTATAAGAACTTGGCTTTGATACTAGTTGAAGGAGAAAAATTGATTTTTTTCAGATTAGATTCGTTCAAATCTGATTGGATCAAGAGGCATATTTTAAAAATTTCTTCTTAGATCCAAATCAGATCTAATATTTTCTAAATCTAATTTTATAATCTAATAAATAAAAAAATTAAATTAAATTAAATCTAAATTAGTTTTATCTTGATATGGGTAATCCGATTATCCGTTGATGATTCTGCTGATTGTCTGAGATTCTGGATCTAACCACGCAAGCGTCTGACCTCTATCGATATTCACTCGGGTTGGATCTGAAGATCTTCTCCTTCTTTATCACATCTCCAAAATTTAGATCTACATCTGATTTGGAGGATCTTCAAAACTCCTTTCGAAGATCTGCTATCATCTCTGCAGCAGTGATGCCTTCTTCCTTTCTTGTCAGCCTTTTCTTGCTTGAATCGCACTAATCTGAAGTCCAACTATCCTTGGACGTGGAGAGGAGAGAGATGGCTAGAAGGTGGCATGAAGAAGTGAGAGGGACAGCCTTGGGGCATGGCTAGGAGAGGAGTCTTTGAAAAGTGGGCGCAGATAGGTCTTTATATAGATCCTGCTGCGCCATGCAGTGCCACATCATTCCGACCAATCACATTACTTCATGCAATTAGATCTAAATCTAATTGATGGATGTCATCATCTGATCCAATCAGATGAGAGACCCACAGATTCATCCTTAGATGGTGCCTAAGACTGGTCAAACTCTATAGATGAGTGTCACCTAGTTCGAATCCAAGAAGCAACCTGGAGTCCCATCCATATGGGACTCCGGGCATCCCTATCCATGGACGCACGCCATCCTAGGCATGTGCCCCCTTCTTTTTAATTTTCAGTGAGGGGACAAGCTCCTATCTGCTCTCCAATAAGTGCATGACACATGGACAGATGTCCAAGGATCAAAGGTCAATGTTTGACCAACTCAAAGTACAAAAATTAGCAGATAACGAAAAATAGCAGGTGTTGTCTCAAATTTATCTCATAAATTAAGATAATTTTTTTTTAACTTGGACAAACTCTAGTTAGATCAGATAAAGGTACCTAAGTGAGCACAAACTCATTTAGCTCAATCGAGATAACTTTTAATGATAGAAAAAGGAGAATATTAGGTTCAATCATGTGCTAGCACGATTTTCCTAAACCTAATTGAATCTAATTCAAATCAATTGAATTGGGTTAATCTAATTGATGATATCTAGATCCAAATCCTTATTTGTGTGATCCAATTAGGTTCAGTTCCATATGGTAATAGGATATGTAGTGATCTCCATCATCAACATCATCGAAACTTCTTTCGATGGATCAGAACTCTTCTAATTTAGACAACTAGAATGATCGATCATCTAAATCATTCTAATTACTCCCAAAATCTATCAATGACATCTAGCAATATATGGTGGCAATCCATCAAACTAAAAATGAACCTCTCGATGCAGCTACTTGTATGATTAAGTTCTTCTATCTTGAGCTCCGATCAAATTAGAGTTAAGGTGAACTCGTTAAACCCTAATTTCTATCTTATGATTTAATCATTCGATTCAAGTTCGATGTGAAAATCTTAACAGAAACTCTTTCTATTATTTTGCTCTCTACCATGACCATGGGCTTATGGACTTGATTCTCATGATTATCATAAGGCCACTCCTCATCCACCGAGGTAGATAGATTCCATCTTGGTGCAATCCAATTTCTATAATGAACATGCTATAGTCAACATACACCTCAGGAAAAAAAAAGAGAGAGATTAATAAGGCAAAAATTCAAACAGAGCACCCATTGTGTATTAAAGTGCTTTGAAAATGAGAATTACTTTTCCTATGAGACTCTTGATGTCTCTTCAAATGGCCAGTTCTTTCAGTACTGGCACAACTATATAATTTGGTATATTTTTTATATTTTGCCTTATAGACTCCATCTATCAAAACTCTATCGAAATCATTCCACATAGTACTAGTTCTCTTACGGAAAGAGGATCTAGCTTCTCCAGAAGGGGCTTCAGAGGGAGGAGAAAAAGTTTCTTCCTCCTCCAAAATAAGAAGAGAAATGCTGGCATGCCCAGCGGTGCCGACTATACGCTCATCATCATAACTTGTCATCTAAACTAAGTAAATATAAAAAAAATAAAAACTAATCAGTAACCAGCAAAAGAAAATTTAATTGTAAAGTTAAAGAGGAAGAAGAGATGGAGTTGAGACTAGAGAATTGGAAAGTCGATGGAGGAGGGTCGGGCTGCCGAAGGTCGGATAGCCGGAGAGCTAAATTTGTGGACCTGCCCTTGAACTATGACCTCCAAAAGATAGATGCTTCCTCCTCTTGTATGATTCTTGAATTACTAAACTATAATTGCTACGTACTAAATATTTAATGGAAGAGAGAAGAATTGCTAAAAGAGAGAACAAATAGAAGTAGGAAGATTAGAGAGAGAGAGAGAATTGGTTTATTGAATTGATGTGGTGAGAATGAAGGAGGAAGGCTCTATTTATAAAAGTCCTAAAGTTTTATTTTTTCAAAATACCCCTCAATCTAGCCATTTTTTGGCTGTTGGAGTTAAAACGATAAAAATAAGAAAACTAACCATTTTAATCCTTAAAAAATAAAAAAAAATCTAGTTTTAGCCGTTACGGACCGGCCTTTGGGGCCATTATGGATCGGGCTAGGCACGGCTCGTTTGGAGCCATTACAGGCCGTGCCAGGCACGGCCCATTTGGAGCCATTGCGGGTCGGGCCTAGCATGACCTATTAAGGCTAAAAAAAAGGGTCTGACGGGCCAACGGATCATGCCAGACCCAGTCCGCTAATTTTTGGGCCTAGAAACGTGTCGGGAGGGGTTTTATGCTTGTCGTGCCGTATCGGCACAACCCGTTTATGAGGTAGGCTATGCTTGGCACGGCCCACTACAGTAGCAAGCCCGTTGGGCCTGAGCCAGGCATGGCCTGATGCCCATCTATAATGATCGATGGACTGTGAGCCATTTTCCTCCTATTTCACATGATCCATGGTGGACCAACTACCATTTTCTGATGGTTTCACACAGCTTACTAGATATTTCATGGACCATATCGTAATTCGATGCCCCAGGAGCGAGCCGATCGAGTGGATAATCTAGAACGAATCCAAGCTTGATCAGGAGGCTTATCGAGCAATCGGATGGCTTTGGTTTGAGCCGATTATGATCGAACGGCCAAGAAGTGATCTCGGATGTGTTTGTAATTAGATTTTTTATTGAAATACTATTTTGATGATTTTTGAGTTTATATAACTTCGATTGATGATCCGCTTATTGCATCGAAGAACTGGTGATGTTCTAAAAGTGCTGAAAGGCTTCTTGAGAGGTTTCATAAAGTTTTTATAAGAATTTTAAGGCTTTTTGTTAAGAGACTCTGGTACAAGAGTTGAGTGGCAAATTTTTTTTGTATTTATATGATTTTATTTCTCAAGTTTGCATGCTCCGTAAAAATAAATCTTGATTGAGTTCACGTATTTGATTATGTGCTGTCTCTTATCTTCTATTCTTCTTTCTTTCATTTGAGGTATCTATACGTGATCAAATACATTATAAGTGGTATCGAAAAGATCCTAAAATGATAGTATCATGGCTAAACTCCCATAATATAGGTGACCAATTGTTTTACCCTAGTTCCACAACTCGTATCAATATTCAGGAAGTATGTTTTCTATGCAACCAAGTATATATTTCACAATATTTTTAGCAAAAAAACATAATAGTTCAGTTTTGCAAGGATAATGTACCGAAAGCTAGACCTTCGTATCACAATTTACAAGCTCTTAGCCTCCATGTGTCGTATCACTTTTTACATTATTTTTCATGTCGCAATTGCTACTCTTTCGTTCATACATTGTAATATTCCGCTTTAGAATCTAAAGGCAGGGAAAGTCTCGTACAGGAGGATAAGCATGCATCCAAGTATAGGGTACGTGGCATTTTTCAATTAGTTTACAGGTGGGGCCTTTCGGCTTGTTTGAAGAATTATAGGACAAAAAAAGTCAATTATATGCTATTTTAATATTAGTTAATCACTTCCTAATATAAGATAACCTTTAAATTTTTCTAAAAAAAATATTAGAACAAATTGCTTAAAGGTGCGTGCAAGGAAGAAGCCGGCGGGTGCTTGGAGAGGGGATCCTTGACTTTTGCCCAAAGATCTCGTTTTCTACGAGAATAAAAGAATTGAACCATGTTATGAGCCTGAATTATATATTTTATGTTAAATTTTTTTAAAAGATAATTAAATACTCAAAATCAATGATGTACTATTCGAATTCAAGCTCCTAACTATTGAATATGATTTATATATACCAATAGAAAAAATAAAAAATTATCATATATATATTTTAATGGTCTCTAACATATACATCAAGTTTATTAAAATGAATGATTTTAATAGTATAATACTATATTGTATTATAATCTAATAAATTTAAATGCATTGATGTTTTAAAATATATAGATCATGATTCATAAAATAAATTTTTAATTTATATATACTATCATATCTTTTGCAATACTAGCATACTTGATACCATTCATTTTTATACCAACTATGTATACATTGGAGACTATTGAAATATATAAATGGTAGTGAAAATATTTGGATGGTGTTGAAATGTCATATGCACATGACAAGCTAAACTGCCAACTTGCAAAATATGGTTGCTAATTTTTGCAAATGCATTTTGGATGCCTAATGGCTTGAAGGAGGCATTGGTATTTGACATACTTGTATATAATAAATGTTCGTATGTATGTACCTATGCGAGAGCACACAGACGTATGCTGCGTGTGTGTGTACAAACACATTTTTTTAAAAAAAATTACAGACTAAGACTTTTCTTATTGTAAAATAGTTTAACTTGACTACGAAACCTAAATCAGCACTTTTTCTTGTAATTAAAATTTGGATCCAAATGTCAAGATATTTTTTAACTACATGATAAAGAGATGCATATAAAGCCAAATTTAGATCTTATAAAATCCCAATCCGATGAACTGGTTATCCAATAGAATATATTTGAATTAATATGAATATATTTTTTTCTTGGATAATAATTTAATGAAAGTTAATATACGTTATGCTGATCTAAACTACATCTAATTTTAGATTTAAAGATGTTTCAGTTTGATTTGGCTTGGATGATTTTGTCAGATAGCAGCCCGAGTAAACAGCACTTTTTACAATCCCACTCATCATGCTCCAAAATATATGTTGCTACATGTGCGATATGCGTATCATTGTTACCTTTCTTTCTCCCTCTGTTTGGGAAGTAGCTGCTGCAAGAGCCTTGGAGCTTTTACAGGTAGTTCAAACCAGCCAATCCTGACTCAAATCCTGCCAAACTGACTCAAGCTTGCATCATCCCGCAATAATGCATGCTGTAGTACTCCTCGTGAAACACATCAGATCGCTGTTGTATTTTGGCATCCTCTATCTGCCGAACCATTTGCTGACCATGCCCAATATTAATAACAACGTTTAAAAGTTTCAAACATTGCATTCTCAAAAAGTAGGCAGGGTTGGCAGCAGGGCGCATAGGGCCAACAAGCATGGCCGCTGGTTCCTTACAAGCAGGTATGGCAAGATAAACTACCACCCACGTTCATCCTATATTTATCTCGACATAGAATGGGACCAGAAGAATTTTGGAGTGGGGTGAGACGGATAGGATTGGATTGGTCAAATGAGGCAAAGCAACAATTTATATATATATATATATATATATATATATATATTATTTCAAGGAGGAAATTTGTTAAGAAATATATACATCAAATTGGCTTCAATATAGATTTTATCATTACATATATTCATTCCAAATTCACTACAAATCTAATCAAGTACTAAATAGGATGACACAAATTATCATCTCTATTTACAGACAGAAAATATATAATGATAAAAATAGAAGAAAATAATGAATAATTGTCCTCATATCAATGCAAGGTAGCATCGTATGACATTTTTCTTGTATGAATAACAGCAATCAAAGTGTTTTAAAATTGGATTCAGGTTGTATCTTTTAAAGGAATGATCTATCCTTTTTTTTTTTTTTTGGGTAGCATTTCAGGCCGTTCTATTATGGATAAAATATTTATCTAAAAAATTATATTTTTCTAAATAAATATTTTTCAGATAATATTCAGATAAAAAAATAATTTATCTATGTTTTTTTATGCATGGATAAGTTGCTCTGAAATCTATTATTCATATTTTTTTATATTACTACTTTCCTAAGTAAGTTGTTAAAATTTATTTATATTTTTCATAATATCCCTTACACTCTTTATATTTCAAAAAAGTAGATGGCTGAGTTATTGAGCATTAAATGATGAAAATATTGAAAATGAGAATGAGGTATTTTAGATACAAAATTAAATATCTACTTTACTAGCTAATGAAAAAATGATTTAGCCACCTTCTATGTGGGTAAAATTTTCTCCCATTTCATAGGTAAATGTTATCCATGAAAAAATAATTTTTTCATCTTGAAAAATGTGAGAACATGGATAAATTGATCAATGAAAAAGTAAATCAACTTTTTCATAATATTTATCCATAAAAGAATGGACCCTTCATTTTATTTTTTTCATCGTATGCATCCATGAATAGACTATAGTCGGTACAACATGTATCGAGATAGGTGAAAAAGGAAGCACAGAGTGCTTTGATATTTGTGTGAAATACGATCTAATAGCTGATGTCAATCTTTTGTTCTACTAGGATCCAGGTCCAGGAGCCTCGAGCCGTTCAACAGCCGAGATAGAGTCCACAGATTAAAAGCACCCGCGCACTTTTAACGCTCAATATTAGAGTAGTTACTAGAAAAACGCTCGACATTAGGGACTCGTTTGGTCCGTGAAAAGTGGAGGGAGAAAGAGAGTTCCTGAGAAGTGGAGAGGGAATCTTTTATTTGATTGGAGTTTTAAAAGAAGAGAAAAGAAAAAGACTTTTTCTATGGAAAGTCATTTTTCACATTTCATGGAAAGTGAAAATTCATGGAGGAGATGAATTTTGTCACTCCTCATGAGCTGGAAAGTAGTGGTACTTTTTCTTTCCCAAAATATTCTTTTAAGATTAATGGCTAAGATTTTATAAAATATCATAAATAGTTAGGATGAAATATTGAATAGTGATAATATAATATTATATTAATATAATATTATACTAATATAATATTTTATTAATATTAATATAGTATTTATATTAATATATTAATATTTATATTAATAAATATTATATTTATTAAGATATTAATAAATTTATCATATTAAAGTATTAATATTATATTAACATAATATAATATATATTAGTATTATATTAATATAATAAATTATTATAATTTAATATTAATATTATAATATATTAATATTAATATTTATCATATTAAAATATATTAGTATTATTTTAATATAATAAATTATTATAATCTAATATTATATTATAATATATTAATATTATATTTATATTTATATAAATATAATATTATTATGTATATAAATTTAGGAGCGTATATGGTCTCATTTCTATTAAGAATATAATAGATATTCTATATAGTTTTTTTTAAAAAATAAATATTTAATTAAATATAAATTATTTTTTAATAAATTATTTTTATGATTAATTAAATATATCAAAATTTTATTTTAAAATAATATTTTTTTTTTTAAAAAAAATTTCCTGCTACCCTAGAATTTAGTTGTCGCCTGGGACGTAAGCTGCGGGCGCCTTGACGGACAAAAGGATCATCATGCCCTGCCCTTGACCGCGGATCCACGTAATCGACGCTCCGGATTAAAAGCGATACAAAGATTAGCGGTGTGGCGATATAAACAGAGTGGCGGCGTTTTTTCGGCATTGGCCTCGGGGCTCTACTGTTCTTGGGGTCGAAGTCTTAAAGCTTGCCTCTCCTGAACTCACCTTCATCTACGTTTTGTTCTCCCAGGTGGGTATTGGCTGTGAAGTTCTTCTCTCTCTTCCTTCTTTTCTTTCTTCTATCTTGCTTTTCTTCATTCTTTTTTTTCATCTAAGTGGGAAACTGGCATTGCTTTTTAGGTTTTTGTGAAGAGCCGGTGAGGATTTGGGTTTGCTTCGTTATGAATCAGGCGGCGATCACCTATTTTAAACGGCAAGGCGATCTTGGATGGTTTGCTGCCGTGGTGCAGGCAACCGATTTGCATCGGTTTGATTTAGATTAACCATACAGTGCTGGATTAAACGGTCCATCTGAGCCTCCTCTTTGTCTTCCCTTTCTTTGATTTCCAAATTTTTGCCCATCGCTTTCTTTTTCAAGATTTTATGATTCTACGGTTTGTTTAACTTCGTTATGGCAATTAATTTATTCAGATGAGTTGTTCCTGTGGTTTCTCAACAACAATTTATGGGATTTGGAGTCCGATGAAAGCCTGGGGATAGGGATTGCTTCAGTAGCGGCTGGGGCTTGGAGAACCCAAATCCTCTGATTTTCTGCTTTGATAATTGAAAATTAGGGATTGTTTGGATGTTATTAAGGTTTATCACATTTTAAAGGTTTTGAATCCACTTCCAACCACATGTTCTTGTTTTACTTGATTCTATCTATCTTTTTTTTTTTTTGAGTAGTTTTCTTTTTCCTTAAGTATTCCTTACGCTTTTCCTTCCTTTTTAGCAATGATATCACCACAGGTAACTTGAAAAATCTTCAATGTCATCCTCCAGACAAAGTCTACGTTCCTGCACCAACCTGGTTCTATGAGGTAGTTTCTCTACTGCTCCCCTTCTAACGTCGCCTTCCCAGGGTCTGCAAGGTTTTGTAACAAATTCAAGCTTCACCAATTTTTTAATACTTAATGCAGGTGTTGCAGGATCTCTTATGGAAGCCTACCTGCAGCGGGTATTGGATAAGGTTATCAACGTTATACTTTCTGTTGATGATGTTCTTAATCTAATAGTAGTGCAACTCTTTAATTTTTTATGTTGCTGCTTTGTTCACTTTTCTTACTGTTCCTACTTGTCTTTGCAAATGTAGTGATAATTTATAATTTTCTTTGTCTGGATGCTTTTATGCTTTAGATACCTGGATCATGTTCCCTGTTGCTATCAGGTGGTGTATCAAGAGGTGGTGCTTAAATTTCTAAACAACCTGTTTGGATTTGAGTAGTGGCATGGGATGAAGATTTTGATGGTCGATGGTGGAGGGGGATTTTGGTAGTGGTGAAGATGAGGTACCAAATTCCTTCACTGTTTAAATACTGGATATTCTAGTATATGCTTCCTGAGTCGATATAGTTACTGTTGTTGATAATATATGCTTCTAGAGTTGATATAATTACTGTTGTTGATATATTTCTAAGTGAGTCGATATGATTATATGCTTCCTAAGTTGATATGAAATCCAACAACTGCAGCATGTGGAGACAAATCACATGAGAAAGATGATGAAAATACATGCTGTTGATTTTTCCTGCTTAATGGCTGTATTAAATCATTTTCAGAGAGGTCAAATAACTGTCCTGCTATGACCAAAGGTGTTCCTGATATCCACTTTTATTTCTTTTTCTTTTTTTCCCTGTTGAGCCTCTTGTAGACCGTTAAGATTTGATTTTAACATTAAATTTCTCTCATGCAATTTCTTGCCTAGAATCAAGTAGTTGGTATCTGAAGCCAGATTGTCTTGTGGTTGATTTCCCTGCATGTCCCTGGGAGATTATCCTTATGAGGCTTTCAACTAACACATTAGAAGTCCTGCAGTGTTTGAAATGAAAATAACTTCTATGTTCTGCATCTCTTCAGCATTTTATTTTCAAATTTGACATCATCATTTCTTTCACTTCTTAAAGTAGAACAGTCACGAATCAAAAGTTACATGTTCATTTCACATGAATGCATTCGGTCTAACAAATTTTCACTTCACACTCTGACAGGTTGATGAGCAGCACTGATTCTGTAAGCTTCTGATTACAATGCAAAAATATGATGAAGGATATTTTTTATGTGGATTTTTTTGAGATTCTTAGATTTTTGAGGTTTATCTGCACAATGGTGCAGAAATTTGATAATCTTATCATTGTAATGCTATATTATTGGTTAAATTTGCCTCTGTCATGATGTTAGAGTTGCACAAGGTGGACACCAATGCAGATTTTTCTTTCTTTCTTTCTTTTGTGTGTGCGGTCATATAGATATGTTGGTTTGTTGACTTCTATTTTTGGCTGTTAATACGTCTTATTATAGCAGTAACTCCTGGCTGTTTTTTCATTATATTGTGCACATTGCTTCCTTTCACATTACAAGGCTGAGTTCTCTTTATTGAGCTCTTTGCACCATGAGGGTTAGTTATATTTTCTTTTTTAGTTTTATCTAATCACTCGAAATATTATCCTTGTGTACTTGAATAAATACTTTGAACATGGTTACCAATCATCCAGCCAATCCCTACTATTTGAGCTAATTTCATTTCTTTTTTTTTTTTTTTAATCTATATGTGCAAGCTCAAGTATCATTTTATTCAGCTGGTTCAACTTCTAAGAACTTTCTTTGCATGAATTTTGGTGCTCCACACTCATGTTAATTCTGCAGAGAGGCAAACTGTTCCCACTAACTGACACACCCTTGTCAGGTTCTACTGCAAGGTCAAGATTTTTTTTTTTTTGTTTTTTGTTTTTAAGGGGGTCTTAGGTCATACTCTGAAGTATGTTATACTTTGAGTCACTAGATATATCATACTTTTTTCCCTTTTTGTTGGTATATGACATTCTTTCTTTTTGGAAAATTTATGTGCTTTCGGTGTAGAGATATGAGTGAGAAATTTTTCTTTATCTTTATTTCTCCTCCCACCCTTGAGCACACCTTCCCTTTTATTATACAGTCTTTATGTGTATAGTAACCTGTGTGAGGGCAAATAAAAGTATGATACACAAAGTGGTATTTTCATTGTCTTGTTCAAGATTAATTGCATAGTTTAATGCAAGAAATGGTTGCATAAAACTATGGCTGATGAATTTAAATGTTTGGAACTAAAGTTTAGTAGTGATACTCTTGACGTTTGAGGTGCCATAAGGTGGATAGACATGTAGATTTTCTTTCTTTATCTTTTTTGTGCGCCTGTGGTCATAGGTATTTGGGTTTGTTAACTTATAATGTTGACTGTTTAATATATGTTTCCTTATTGCATCAACAGGAGCTAGGATTTTTGGAAGCCATATTATCAAATACGCCATTCTGCTGTCTGTTGAGAACTGCTCTGCTGTATGTAACCGTTTTCTGCCACCTGTTCTTCAAGAGAAGAGGATATCATAATTCCTTCTAATAAAGATGGTAGACCTGAGCCTCTTGGAATCTTTGAATTACATTTTTCCAACTTCATTTGTACTAATTTTCACTTTATTGTGTCATATAAATGGTCTGATTACATTGATACATCCTTTTTTGGATCCATATATATGATGGGAGCAATGGCGGATGCATGTAACAAAATGTGGGGTCAATTGACCCCACAAAAAAAATAAAAAAATATTATGTATATGTATGTATGTATGTATGTATGTGTATGTGTATCCATATTAGTAGAAAAGTCAAAATTGACTCCACTAATTTTATGAATTGATCCAACATCTCATATAAAATTTTAAAGAAGTAAAGGATAAAAAAACCCACGTAAAAAAAATAATTATGATTTATAGTCTCTCTTTGGTGACTCACCATATCCTATCTTTCTCTCTCTCTTTCCCTCTCTCACACCATTTTGACCTCTCTCTCTCTTTTTATTAATTAGTTCTTTATTTATCTTTTAATATCTCATCCCAACCTCATCCATCCATCTCTTATATTTAAATCCCACATCAATTTATTTTTATATTATAGAAAGACCATGTCAAAAAGTGAAAAGAGTAACTATGATGCATATTTTTTTCTTTAATGACTCACATATTCTATCTCTCTCTCCTTCTCTCAGACCATTTTTGACCTCTCTCTCTCTCATTCTTTTTTTTTTTATTTATTATTTTTTTATTTATCTTTTAATGCCCCATCCCGATCCCACGATCTCTATCTCTCTACTCCTTACATTTAAATTCCACATCAATTTATTTTTTATATCCTAATTTATCTAAATGTAATGGAAAATCATATATTCTTCTTGTTTCTCTTCACAACCTAAATTAGGTATGCCTCTTTTAGCTTCTATTTTTTATAATATTTTTTTGATTTTCTTTTATCTTCTTTTTTCACTCATATCAAATATATATTGTTGGTGCAGAAATCCGTCGCCGTCGGAGGCCGCCGCAATCGAGGCCGCTGGGCGCCGCCGGGGACCTGCAAAAGGAAGTCCCGCCCGGAACCGGTGGGGTGGTGGCTCCGGCAGGACCCTCCGACGGTCAAGTTAGTTTCCGACCAACAGTAATGGAGTGCCCGGAATGAGTTCCCGAGCTTAGAGATGTGGAGGGGAGCTTAGAGAGTCGAGAGTTCAGAGAGCTTAGCCTTAGTATGTCGGGAGGGGTCCTTTTATAGCGGAGCTTAGTTGATGGTGACGGCTGTGCCGTCTGGCGGAGAGTCGTCGGACAGCATGGAGCTTGGTACGGGGAGGAAGGCGTCGTCCGGTAGATCGTGGGAGCCGTACTGGCGAGCCGTGGGCCGCATGGAGTCCGGTACGGAGAGGAAGGCGTCGTCCGGTAGATCGTGGGAGCCATACCGGCGAGCCGTGGGCCGCATGGAGTCCGGTACGGAGAGGAAGGCGTCGTCCGGTAGGTCGTGGGAGCCATACCGGCGAGCAGTCGGCCGCATGGAGTCCGGTACGGAAAGGAAGGCGCCGTCCGGTCTTGCTGCAGGCGACGGTTCATCCAACGGAGTTCGGACTTGTAACAGAGTTCGGCCGAAGGGGAAGCTGGGGGAGTTCGTCTGACTGAAGGGTCGGCCACCTGTAGAGTTCGGCCGCTGAGAGGCCCGGAGAAGCTCGGCTGGACAATTGAAGGACTTCGGTTGCTAGTTGGTTCGGCCAGGGCTCGCTGAGGAGTTCGGTCGCCTAGGGTCGGTCCGAAGGAGTTCGGCTGCGCGGGCTCGCCTGGGATCGGCCCGAAGGAGTTCGGCTGCACGGACCCGCCTGGAGTCGGTCCGAAGGAGTTCGGCCGTGAAAAGTCCGAAGGAGTTCGGCTGCATGGGCTCGTAGGAGAGTTCAGCTGAAGGGAAAACCCGGGAGGAGCTCGGATGGCCGAACGGGCGTCTGGGAGGAGTCCGTCTCCTGAAGAAGTCCAGCGCTTGGAGTCCAAGGAGCTCGGCCGTCAGGAAGTTCGGCTGGCGGTGGGAGTTCGCCCTCTAAGCAGTTCGGCCGAGACCTTGGTGTAGGGGAGTTCGGCCTCTAAGCGGTTCGGCCGAGACCTTGGTGTAGGGGAGTTCGGCCTCTAAGCAGTTCGGCCGTCTTAGGGGCTCGGCCTGGCGCCTGGCGCTGAAGCTCTTCAGCAGCTACTGGTTACATTGGGCTGAGCGTCGGGCCGGGCTTCGGCAGGAGCGGGATTTATCCCCAACAATAGCCCCCCCCACTCCCGAGTTCAAGAATTGAAGGAAGGGAGTACCAAAACAGGCGACTGCCGAAGTCTTCTTCCAGGCTCCGCATTGGTTGCAGCTGAAGCTCGGGGGGGGGTTTCATCCCCAGCCAATATTGACGCTGAAGTTGAGGCTGAGGCTTGGGGGAGACCTCATCTTCAGTCGATGTTTGGAGTTGGGATGGGACTCGTTTCCAGCCAAAATTGGTGAAGTCGACGTTGAGGCCGGAGTCAATGTCGCCCCCCGTGGTCAGAGTCGGAGTTGACATCGCCTTCATCAACCGAAGACGGTTCGGGGGAGACCTCCTCTTTTGCAGTCAAGGTTATGATCGCTTGGGGGAGATCCCGTCTCCCGCTGATGCTGACACCGAAGTTGAAGCTGAGGTCCAAAGGAGACCTCGTCTTCTGTAGTGAAGCTTGCCGTAGACTCTGTGGCTAGGCCTTGGACCTTGCTCACGTCAGGACGAGGTTCTCCTCTTGTTCCCAACGGGCTGTGGGGGCACATGGGGACCGTCGTCCTCGCCTCTCCCCCCATCCCGTCCTTGGTGGACGGGGCCTTCGACTTTGCTCACGCTAGGACGAGGTGCTCCTCCTGTTCCTAGCCGGCTGTGGGGGCACATGAGGACCGTCGTCCTCGCTTCTCCCCCCATCCCGTCCTTTGTGGACGGGGCCTTCGACTTTGCTCACGCTAGGACGAGGTTCTCCTCCTGTTCCTAGCCGGCTGTGGGGGCACATGAGGACCGTCGTCCTCGCTTCTCCCCCCATCCCGTCCTTGGTGGACGGGGCCTTCGACTTTGCTCACGCTAGGACGAGGTTCTCCTCCTGTTCCTAGCCGGCTGTGGGGGCACATGAGGACCGTCGTCCTCGCTTCTCCCCCCATCCCGTCCTTTGTGGACGGGGCCTTCGACTTTGCTCGCGCTTAGGACGAGGTTCTCCTCCTGTTCCTAGCCGGCTGTGGGGGCACATGAGGACCGTCGTCCTCGCTTCTCCCCCCATCCCGTCCTTTGTGGACGGGGCCTTCGACTTTGCTCACGCTAGGACGAGGTTCTCCTCCTGTTCCTAGCCGGGCTGTGGGGGCACATGAGGACCGTCGTCCTCGCCTCTCCCCCCATCCCGTCCTTTGTGGACGGGGCCTTCGACTTTGCTCACGCTAGGACGAGGTTCTCCTCCTGTTCCTAGCCGGCTGTGGGGGCACATGAGGACCGTCGTCCTCGCCTCTCCCCCCATCCCGTCCTTTGTGGACGGGGCCTTCGACTTTGCTCGCGCTAGGACGAGGTTCTCCTCCTGTTCCTAACGCGGCTGACTGCTTCTTCCCTGTCATCGCATAGATTTCGCATCCAGAAATGATATTTATTGCAGAGGGGAGAGTTTTACCGAAGGAGAAGCTGATCGACAGCGCGCTTTCGTTCGAGGGGTTGTCGGGGTGTTGTTCCTCGGAGCTTCCCTCGAGCAGTAAGTCCCGTCCAGACGACCTCCTCTATCTCATGCCGGCCTTCTTAATTTGGAACATGCTTCTCTTGACTTTGTCGCTGGGGACGACAATCCCCGATGTAGCTAGCTCCTAGCTCCTCCCCGGGGTGGCGTTGATGACGCCGCGGGAGCGGCCGACCTTCTTGTCTTTTCCAGTTACGGCAGCGCCTTTAGCCGATCTTCTCCTGCTTCAGACCGACGTCGGAGGAATTTATCCCGTCGTCCCTTTTTGACGAGCTCTTCAATCTCGTCTTGGAGCTGAACGTATTCCTCAGTGTCGTGGCCGTGGTCGCGATGGTAGGGGCTTTACTTGCCTTGATCGCGCACGTTTGGGGAGGCCGTAGTCCTTCAGCGGTTGGCTCTCGGCTTTGCCGAGAATTCGAGTTAGAGGAGCGGGTCGTAGTTGCGGAACCTTCCGGGAGGGGGGCTTCGTTCCGTCCTTGTCAGCGCCGAACTTTATTTTGGAGGTTGAGTTTGAGGAGTTCGGCTTTCCACCGAGCTTCATTTTACCTCGATGCCGAGCTTTGGGGTGAGCCTGGCTTTTCTTCGAGCCGAACTTCATTCCTCTTTCCCACGAGACCCGCCGTGGGAGAACTTTCTGCTGCTCTTGTTCAAAGAGCTCGAGGGGAGCTCGGCTTTTCTCGCCCGAACTTCGTTCCGCCTTCAGTGAACACTTTGTAGGCGGTTCCTTTGGGGGACATTCTGGAGCGTGAGTTCGGCCTTACTTGTGCCGAACCTCGTTCCACTTTCCCGCGGAAGCTTCCGCGGGAGGACTTCATACTTTTTTGTCGGAGCTTCCTCGCTGACGGGCTCATAGGTGGGTTCGGCCTTCCTCACGCCGAACTTCATTCCGCTTCAGCGGGGGAACTCCTGCTCTCCGTTTCTCTCTTAGGGGCGATTGGGCTCCTCCCTAAGGCTGATTCCTCCGTATTTCTTCGGCAATAAGCTTCCGGGGTGGACGACCTCCTCATGCTGAACCTCCTCAATTTGGTGCAAGCTCTTGTTGCTGGGAGACGGCGAATCGCTGATGCACCGAGATCTTTCCCAGGGGCCAATGTGAACGACGCCGTAAGGTGGCCGACCTTCTTGCAGTCTCTGGCTACGGCAGCGCCCTTAGCCGATCTTTTTCTGCTTCAGGCCGGTACCGGAGGAATTTACCCAGCCGACCCGTTCTGACGAGCTCCTCAATTTCGAGCTGGGTGCATCCCTCCGTGTCGTGGCCGTGGTCGCGATGGTAGAGGCAGTACTTATTTCGATCGCGCTTGTTTTGGGGAGATCGTAATCCTTCCGAAGGCGAGAATCTGGGTTCGAGGAGCGTTGAGGGGGGTATAGTGGCGGAACCTTCCGGGAGGAGGGCTTCTTCGCGCCCCTTTATCAGGGCGAGTTCGAGGAGTTCGGGCCCGCCTGCTTTCGTAGGGGGTCTGCGAGTGCAGCCGAACTTCACCCAGCTCTTCCTCGTCCGCCAGCCACGAGCTCCTCATCTTTCAATTTGAAGGCTTCTTCCGCACGGGCATATCTCTCGGCTCGAGCCAGCAGGTCGGCGAAGTCCCTGGGATACCTTTTTTCCAGAGAGAACAGCAAGCTATTTTTCTGAAGGCCGCCCTTAAGTGCGGCCATCGCGACAGACTGGTCCAGGTCCCGGACTTCCAATGCCGCGGCGTTGAATCCGAGTGACGTAAGTCCGGATGGATTCCCCTTGCTTCTGCTTGACGCTCATCAGGGAATCTGAACCTCGGCTCGGTCGTCGGCTGCTGATGAAGTGGGCCGCGAACCGACTGCTCATCTGGTCGAAAGAGAAGATCGTGTTTGGCTTCAACGCCGAGTACCAGTTCCTCGCTGCTCCCTTTAAGGTAGACGGGAAGGCTCGGCACAGCATGGCATCTGAAGCGCCGTGAAGCAGCATCATGGCCCGGAAGGCCCCCAGGTGATCAACCGGATCAGAAGTTCCATCGTAGCTTTCCAGTTGAGGGAGCTCGAAGGTCGGTGGAACAGGTTCTTGCATGAATTTTCTGCGAGAGAAGGGAGGGTTCTGGCACAAACGTCGTCACCATGAGCGCAAGGGACGCGGCCGAAGTTCTTCAATTCGCCGGTTCCATCTCCCGAGAGCCTTTGGCCCAGCAGGTCGTCTTGGTCTGCTGATCTTCAAGGATGCTTCTGACTGACGATGTGGCGAAAGGTCTTCACCCCAGAAGATCGATCTAATGATCCGAACAAGGGCTCTCCCCCTCCGCCTCTGTTTCCAACCCGGGTTCTCTGGAGGTCGACCGGCTACCCAGGCCTTGGTACGCTTCCTTGGACTGGATCATTCGACCTCGGTGAAGCCCCGCGCCGGTCGGAGTCTGGCCACCGAGGACTTGTCGGTGCAGCACCGCCTGCACCGCCTCCGTGAGGCCACGAACCTGTCTGGATGAAGCTAGGTCGAACTGCTTCCGTATCCACCGCACGTTATTGACGGGGGCCTGAGCTCACCGGGGCTCGGAAGCAGGGACAGACGGACTCGGAGTTGGGATCGAGCCGCGGAGGCCGTCCGAGCGCCGTGTCGAAGCTCTCCTTCTGGGGGGCATTTCCTTCTTCCAGAGAAGGAATACTGAAGAAGGGAGGAAAGAGATCCGGAAGCAGGGGAAGGGAAGATCGTCGCCGAGCACTCCTTTAAGAACAAGGGAACCTCGAAGGTTCAAGCCCTTGTTCCCACAGACGGCGCCAATCTGTTGGTGCAGAAATCCGTCGCCGCCGGAGGTCGCCGCAAATCGAGGCCGCTGGGCGCCGCCGGGGACCTGCAAAACGAAGTCCCGCCCGGAACCGGTGGGGTGGTGGCTCCGGCAGGACCCTCCGACGGTCAAGTTAGTTTCCGGCCAACAGTAATGGAGTGCTCGGAATGAGTTCCGGAGCTTAGAGATGTGGAGGAGAGCTTAGAGAGTCGAGAGTTCAGAGAGCTTAGCCTTAGTATGTCGGGAGGGGTCCTTTTATAGCGGAGCTTAGTTGATGGTGACGGCTGTGCCGTCTGGCAGGAGAGTCGTCGGGCAGCATGGAGCTTCGGTACGGAGAGGAAGGCGTCGTCCGGTAGGATCGTGGGAGCCGTACTGGCGAGCCGTGGGCCGCATGGAGTCCGGTACGGAGAGGAAGGCGTCGTCCGGTAGGATCGTGGGAGCCATACCGGCGAGCCGTGGGCCGCATGGAGTCCGGTACGGAGAGGAAGGCGTCGTCCGGTAGGTCGTGGGAGCCATACCGGCGAGCAGTCCGCATGGAGTCCGGTACGGAAAGGAAGGCGCCGTCCGGTCTTGCTGCAGGCGACAGGTTCGTCCAGACGGAGTTCGGACTTGTAACAGAAGTTCGGCCGAAGGGGAAGCTGGGGGAGTTCGTCTGGCTGAAGGGTCGGCCATCTGTAGAGTTCGGCCGCGGGACGATTGCCGAGAGGCCGCGGAGAAGCTCGGCTGGACAATTGAAGGACTTCGGTTGCTAGTTGGTTCGGCCAGGGCTCGCTGAGGAGTTCGGTCGCCTAGGGTCGGTCCGAAGGAGGTTCGGCTGCACTTGGGCTCGCCTGAAGTCGGTCCGAAGGAGTTCGGCTGCACTTGGGCTCGCCTGGAAGTCGGTCCGAAGGAGTTCGGCCGTGGGGTCCGAATGGAGTTCGGCTGCATGGGCTCGTAGGAGAGTTCAGCTGAAGGGAAAACCCGGGAGGAGCTCGGATGGCCGAACGGGCGTCTGGGAGGAGTCCGTCTCCTGAAGAAGTCCAGCGCTTGGAGTCCAAGGAGCTCGGCCGTCAGGAAGTTCGGCTGGCGGTGGGAGTTCGCCCTCTAAGCGGTTCGGCCGAGACCTTGGTGTAGGGGAGTTCGGCCTCTAAGCGGTTCGGCCGAGACCTTGGTGTAGGGGAGTTCGGCCTCTAAGCAGTTCGGCCGTCTTAGGGGCTCGGCCTGGCGCCTGGCGCTGAAGCTCTTCAGCAGCTACTGGTTACATTGGGCTGAGCGTCGGGCCGGGCTTCGGCAGGAGCGGGATTTATCCCCAACATATATGATTAAAATAATTTTTGATTCACAATTATAATTTTAATATTTAATAATATATAGAATTTTGCTATGGTGTTATTTTATAATATTTTATTATAAAAAATATTTAAGATATTACTAAAAAATAATATATTATTATTATTATTATTATTATGTGGATTTTTTATTTTTTTATTATATTGACTTCACAAAGCAAAATTTTTAGATCCACCATTAGATGGGAGATGAAGAATGGGTTTTTTTTTATTATTATTATTTTTTTTTTTTTTTGGGGGGGGGGGTGGGGTGTTGTGTTAGGGTGCTATTTCAAATCCAAATGCTCAACCTTTCTTTCTATTGATGTTATATCATTTTATGCCTCTGAGCTCCTCTCCGCAATACTTTCTTTTCTTTCAATATTGCGATTGCTAAGCCTATCGGTGATCCCTCTTTTCAAGTGAATGGTGAAGGCAAAATTTCTACAGCATATGGGGCTGCATTAATATTCCTAGAAAATAGATTGCAAAATCCCTAGGAAACAACAATTTATTTCACCTAGCAAAGTCTCAATTTAAACTAGATGACCATTAAAATCACAAATTTACTTTTTTGTCAGCTAGTGGTTTTTAAAGCATGCATATATATATATATATATTTCTATTATAGAGTTTTAATCTGATCGGATTTAAGTTCAAATTCGGTCAACTTGATTCTAGCCTGGTACTCTTTCTCTCTATATATATATTAATAAGATTAAGAGAATAAATATTATTTTATTTATGTAATGGTTTGTATAGAGAGAGGAATGCTGCTATTCTTCAATGTTATAATGCTTCTTCCGGTGCTTTGTTAGATAAGTGCTCTAGAAGCCAGATTGGCTGATACTTATAATACACTTTTAGGAGCATATTTGTAATTTTGATTTTAAAATTAATAAAAAATTATTTATTCTATCACATTGTGTACATAGTGTCTGTGATACATCTTTTGAGTTAATGGAATGCTAATGCATATTTTTAAAAATTAAAAATTTAAGACATGTATTTTTATAATTAACTCATAAACAGTTTTCGATCGTAGGATCATCACGAAGATGGTGATCGATATGAAAAGTTAGTGTACGATCGCTTCTTTGAGATAAATGAGTCTGGAGTCTACGATGTAAAAATATCGAAGCGAGAGTATAGGTACTCGTTAGAGAACAAGGATACTGAGCGTGACCACCTCGAGCAGTCATAAGGAAGTCTACCTTCTTGTCAATGACTAAGCTTGATGTTGCAGTTGTGTGTCTAGTTCTTAGACTTGAGATGCATCGGTAGTTCACCTTGAGTGTGTTATAGTTTGACTACACCATAACTCAAACTCCTAGCCATTCAAAATTTTGAGGTGTATGTTGACTATAGCATGTTTATTGTAGAAACTGATTCGTACCAAGATGAAATCTATCAACCTCGGTAGAGAAATAGTTCTATGATGATCATGAAATCGGTCCTTAAGCCCATGGCAGTGTGATATAATAGAAAAGGGTTTTCTATTAAAGTTTTACATCATGCTTGGATCGAATGATTTAATCATATGATAGGTTGTTGGGTTTGACGAGTTTATCTTAATCCTAATCCTGTCGGAGCTCATGATAGAAAAATCCAATCACATAGGTAGCTGCATTGAGAGATTTGCATTCAATTTTAATGGATTGCCACCATATACCACTAGGTATCACTAGTGGATTTTAGTAGCAATTAGAATGATCTTGATGATCAATCATTCTAATTGGATGAATCGAAAGAGTTCTGATCCATCGAAAGATATTTCGATGATATCGATGATAGAGATCGTGATATGTCTCATTATCATATAGAGCTGAACCTAACTGGATCACGCAATTAAGGATTTGGATCTGGATGTCATCAATTGGACTAATTTAGTTCGATTGATTTGGATTAGATCCAATTTGGTTCAAGAAAATTGTGCTAGCACACGATTAAGCCTAATATTTTTCTTCTGTAGTCTTTTTGTTTCGTCTCGACTGAGCCAACTTGGTTTGGACTCATCTGAAAATTCTATATGACTTTGTTCTAGTCTGACTGGAGCTTGTCCAGGTCAAAATAGGGTTGTCCTAACCTAATCTAAGCTTATCATAATCCATCGAATGAAAACAGGACAAGATCTGCCAATTCTTGTCACTGTCAGGATATGAGGTCTAGGGTTGACCCATATGCAGGAAAGAAAGGGTAGGGGCGTGTGCCCCATAGAGACTTTCTAGGGCGGCACGCCCCCTTGGGTTTTCATGCACAAAAATGTGCGCACGCCCCATGTTGGCATGCGCACGCCCCATGTTGGCATGTGCAGATGGGAAAAAAGAGAAGAGAGTCCCATGAGGATGGGACTCTAGGGTTTCTTGATTGGATCAAAAACCTAGATGCCAAACAATTGTGCTCATCCAAACTTGGCACCACTTATGGAAGGTTTTTGGGGTCTCTAATCTGATTGAATCAGATGACATCGCATAGTCAATCAAATTAAAATCAGAATAAATCAACCAATGTGATTGGTCGATACTGTGTGGCACTGCATGGCACAACAGAGTTTATTTAAACCCCTGCTACGGCTAAAGTTTTTATACGCCCACTTCCACCATGCCAAAGTGCTGTCGTCCCATCTTCTCTTCCACACCCCTTCATCCTCTTCCTCTCCCTCTTCTCCACGCCCAAAGGTTGGGCAAAGTTCCAGCAAGGAGATCCAAAGCATTGGCGCAAAGATCAAGCAAGAGACGACGTGTTCGTGAGACGAGTGCACTGTGTTTAATTTCAATTTTGAAGGCTCTACAGATCAGATCCAGATTTGATCTTAAGAGATCAGATTCAGGAGGAGAAGACATCCAGAATCAGTCCAAGTAGACTCCGATAGAGGTCAGGCGCTTGCGTGGCTAGATCCAGAACCCCGAAAAATGGTAGATCATCGTCAGGATAATTGTCTATCCTGAACAGATAATATTTGATGTTTCAGATTAATTTTGATTTTTGATTTTAATATCAGATCATAAGGATCAGATCCTGGAACTTTCAGATCTGATCAGAAATTGTAGAAAAAATTTTAGAAATTTTTGCTACAAATCTGATTTGATCAGATCGATTCTACGGCGAAAGAGCTAGTTTTCTTTTATGCTTTTGTTGCATGTATTTCTTCTACGTTGTTTGATCTTTCTGCCACCAATTGCAGCTTCCTCTTTGTTAACAATTATTGGATAACTCTTAAATTATTCATGTCTTCTTCATGATATTCTGAATTACTGTTTGGTAGTCGACATTGAGAATCTTGCAAAATGGTTGGCAAAAATTTTGACTTATTTGAATTATTCATAGCTTAGTATAAGAACCGTGGAGTATGACTTGTTAGTGATGATATTTGTTGTTAGTGGTGTAATTGCTTTGCTTATCATTGTTACTTCTCCTATGTTTGTTTTAGCATCAATAATAAATAATATTGTATATGTTGTATGTACTATATGTATGCATACATATTCTGTGGAATATATAGGTATATGCATTGGAGCTTGTGCTTGCTTGCATACATGTGTGTATTGCTCTTGTTGATATAAATCAATGTCTTGAGATTTGGCTAATATTATATTAACTTTATCATTTGAGACTTTTTTTCCTTACTTTTATTGTGGATTTTTAATCATTAAGTTTATCCTGTTATGGTGGTTCCTATAGATTGGGAGATTACAGTAGTTTATTTTTTCATTCTCTTCCTATTAAAACATTTTTTAAGATGAAATATCTATGTCAATATTAAAAAAAATACATCAACGAGTACATCGTTGAGTACCACCATTATTTAGCTACCCCTGGTAATTTTCATTATAATAACTAATAATTAATAAATGGCCTTTATAACAGTTTTTATTTTATTTCAAAAATTCATAGAAAATATTTTCTGGCACTTCGAAAGCCCTCCCAAGCAAAGTCTTAGTCAGAATGTTCGAGAGCCCATCCAACCAGCAAGACCCTTCTGTTCCTCCACTGCTGGATACCTGTGTACCATTTTCTATCTCAGTTGTCCATTTGGTACATAATTTGGCTGTTCTTCTCGGCCATATTTGGCAGTGGGTTCTCCTCAAGGCATACAGGCGCTATTGGAGCTTACAGTTTGGTCCACATTGGAACGGGCATGGGAAAGTGTAATGGTCTTAGGACGCTCTTTATGTAAGTTAAGAGCTCTACAGAGGGGTTTGTTCTTGGGATGTAGAAACGCATCATGCTCCCTCTAAGAAGACAATTAACAGCATGAATGTCAAAATGCATAACTATTTCTTTACAGGAGAAAAGACCATTGAAATTTATGGAGATCATGGATTGTGGTGAATGGGCAAGATTTAAACCTGGATCAGTCATATCCAATCCAGTAATTTTACCAATTAAAACTGTTGGCACCCTCTGCAATTACTAATATGCATTGGGAGCCTTTTACATTAAGAATGGTTGCAACCTGCTTGAAAAGGAACTTGTCAACATGTATGACTAGCTTGCTCTTTTTCGCTTTTTCAATTTTTCTTTCGTGGTGCTTACATTTTTACCAAGATATTCCTAAATAGATTCAAAATAAAGATATGTATATGAAAATCTTCTGAATTATTTTTTTTCAGCTCGTCATTAAATACGATTTCACCAAAATAGTGACAGTGACAAAATGTTTATTCCTCAAGTGGTGTCTGTTCGCCAGCTCTTCACAAGAAAACATTTCACCAAACCCAGCGGTCACCCTGATCATTCTCACGGGCATCGGAAAGTACGAATCTGATGGTTCTTGAACTGTTTGACTTCTTGGGCCATCTTTTTCCACAAACCTACGCATGATGCTTGATTTAAGTTGACTTTGAAGCATCTTTAGGCAAAAGCATGAAACTTGTCAACTCTGAACTAATGATTAGTGGCCATATGTGCATAACACCAAGTCTTCTAACCAAATATTATTATTATTTGAGAGAAAAATAAACCAAGCTGTCTACTCTTCAATGTTTGTTAGACCACTCGATAGATCAATGAGTGGCATGTACTCACCTATACTTTGTTTTGACTCGTTTGACGTGGCCACTTATTCTACTCTAATCAGAATTTCATATCATCCCATGGGTTTCCTTTGGTAACAAGAATCCTTCTGGTTCCTTTTGGGTGCAAATGATCTAACTCAGACGCCAATAACCTTTAAAAATCTATTAGGCTGGAAGCCACTGCCAGGGCTCGAAATGGGCTAGTTTGGGTGGTGCCACACCCTTGCTTGAGCTTAGCCCAAATGGATTGGTCTTAGTTTTGAAAACTTTTGGAAAATCTAGATCTGAGTTTGACCTAAAATCCAATTAGCCAATGGGAGAAAGCATTAAGCTATTTTATTGAGGAGGTGCTTGGTTGGGGGGAGTAGGGGTCTGAAATCGGAATGAAAATGGATGATCCTCTTTCCAACCACTTGATTGGAGAAAGTTTCATTCCGATTTCGATTTCAGGATGGAATGAAAATTGTCCAATCTACTTAAAATCCAATCCTCATTCTTTTTTATGGATTCAAATTTTTATTTTCATTCCGATTCTGATTCCGATCATCTATCAAACACTTCAGAGGATTAGACCATTCTAATTTTGATTCCATTCTGATTTCGAGTCCAATCGTGAGTCAAGCACCCATGTTTTCCTCATTGGTTTTGGAGCAGGATCTGTGCTAACGACTACTTGAATCATCTCATGCTCTCCAAATCCTGCAGTCATGAGACGACTGCCATGAAGTATTCGAGCAGTTCATATTTTGGCACTAGAAAGATGAAAGGGGCCTCGACACTAAGAAATGAGGCAGCAAGGATTGAAAGACATGGATCACTGGGGATGGCAGGGCTTGTGGTGGATCTTCGCCATCCACGTGTGCTGCAGCCATCATGTGGTGGATTTTTGCCATCCATGGGTGCTGCCTCGACAACAGCACTCGAGGAATGAACTTAGGGCATCGACATTTAGGCCATGATTGAAGGAGGTTGTGTAGGATAGCAAGAGACTGTCAGTGGACTCTTACACCTAGTCAGCAGTGGAGACAAGCAAGAAGGATGCTCGAATTTAGAGGATGGTTTAGAGCTTACAAGCTATATAGAGGCGGCGAAAGTGGAAAAAAAATGAGAAAAGGTTTTGATTGGAACTAAACTTGCTCATGACATGGCCTGAGCCTAGCTTCTTTAAAATGAGCTTGGGCCTTGGTTTTCAGTTCGATAAATCGAATTGGACCTAAAAATAATGTCCAAGTTTTTAAATGGGTCGAGCTCATATTTACATCGACTCAATTAAGACCTAGCTCGAACCAGTATCCTAACTCGCTGATCCCTATTTTCTCTTCAAGTCTTTAGCTTTTCCAGACCCTAATTTTTGCTTTCATCATAACAAAGGCCTAGGGCTGCTCACCACCGCATTCTTGCCAATTGCCACCTCTTCGGTATGCTTGATTGCTAACTTCCTTCCTGGCCACCCACTTCCACCTCGCCTCAATCTCCTCCTTGCCTTCCTATCGCCTCTCTTCCTTCTAGTCGCTACCTCCCTTAACAAAGGGATTAAAGAAAAAGGACCTCTAGTGAAGCCTGAGGGCCGCTTCGGAAGCTTGAAGCCCGATATGGAATAGGCTTGAGCTTAGGAAGAAGGTCCAAAGATTGGGCAGGGCCTAGCTTGGGCCTGAAAAATCAGTGCTGTCACCTGGGTTGAGATTGGCTTAAACACGATCTAGCCCCTCCGATAAGTAGATCTACTTGGGACATCGAGAGAGGTGAAGAACCGAGGGTCTCAACCTAGCAAACCAGTGAACCTAAATTTTGGACTGGACACTGGACTTGGTTTAGGCTCAAGATCAAATTGGGCCCAAATCAAGCTGATTAACTATTTCAGCCAAGTCTGAAATATATGTAGAGGAAACACTTTCTACGCTGCATGTGGTGCCATGCATGGTGAGGCTCGAAAGTAAAAAAAATTTTTTTTTTTTTTTAAAACATTACATTTCGATCTTGCATATGAGTCAATCGTAGTGTAGAAAGTATTTTTCAGTAGACTCAAATATAAAGCTCAAATTTGGTCTAAAACTGCTCAAGCCTGGCCATTATCCGATTTGCGGTCAGTCCAATGTAACGGGCCTTAGGCCTGCTGGAGTCTACTTCCAGCTCTAACCGGTACCAGCCTAAAAGATGGCGGCAACTCTCTTTAAAAACAAAAATAAAAAACAAAAAACCAGTGGACAGGGGCGCTCTTCTGGTACCACTTATTTATTTTTTAATTATTACTACAAGAATATTCTTCGAGCGTTACCGTCGAAAGCAGGATCGGTTGACCCGCAGGGAGGGACCATTGCTGGGCCACCCATCTCTATCTTTTGATCGCACACGTGTGTATGACGGCGACACTTCCCGTTATTGCCCCCGCGGCGGAACCACCGACGACAAACAGTACCAGCGGAACGCCCAAACTAAAGCGCTTGATCGAATCCGCCGTGGGTCGCAAACTGCAGGTTACCATTTTCACGTGAATTCGAAAATACGCGCGAAAAGGGATCAGCAAATGAGATTGGATTCTTTTTAATTAATAAGTAAAACAAAATCCAGTATTTACTGAGATGGAGCCAGCTGTAGCATTTAATGGTGAAGTTAAGAAAAAGAGCAAAAAGAAAAAAACATAGAATGCTTTTTTAACAAAAAAAGAAAGGAAAATTTCTTTTTTCTTTCAAGAGAATTCTCCCAAACTCTCAGCCGCCGCGGCCGGCGGCGGCGGCGATTAGACCTTTAAGGTGGGGGAAACCTCAAATAGAGAGGAAGATGACGAAGATCGCTGTTTCCATTTATGGCTTCTAGTTGTCCCCGAAGAGGGAACAGAGGAAATAGTCGCCACCGTAGGAGCAGAAGAAGCCGTGGTGGGGGGAGGGAATCGAGTGGAATTGCTCCTCAGCTTCCTCCTCTCCCCTTCTCGCTTTCTCCTGGCTTCCTCTCCCCGACTCCTGACCGCCGCCACTTGCACCGGCAGCACGCAATTTAAAAGAAAACCTAAAGATTTCATCAATAACCCCTCAGAAACCTCCGAAAAACCGAAGTTTTGGATCGAAAAACGAGATCTATCTACTGTAAATGTAAAAAGAAAAGCACCGATCTTGGCGAGGCGATTGACCCAGCGGGGAATGGGCTTGTTGGTGAGGCGAAGGCAGGCCACGTTGCAGAAGTGGTTGCAGTTCTTGGAGATGAGGTTGTAGGTGTTTCCGGTGTACTCCGTGGCGAGCTCCTCCATCAGCGCCCGCACCTCCCGTGGCCCCATGTCCGTGCGCCCGATCAGGATCGACTTCCGGAAAACGAACCCCGGGCACTGCCGCGGCTCCCCCTCGAAGATCCCCGGCGTCGCGTGCTCGTGCGCTCCGTACGCGTACTCCACCCCGTGCACTACCCCATCCAAAAACCTTAACCCTGGCTCAATCATCCCATCGAATCCCAACTTTTAAACGTTGGAAAGGGAGAAAGAAAGAAAAATGTCACCTTGGACGCCGGAATGGTAGACGCCGAGGCCGAGCCAGTAGGCGTAGCCATTGATCGGGGTCAGATCGTAGACGTTGAGGTAGACGGGCACCGACCCGGTCTTCCGCTTCCCGGATCGCCCTCGCCCTCTGATGAACATCTTCCGGCGGCGGAGGACGGACGGAGTCTATTAGAACGGCGGCTACGGCGACGGCTTTATACAATTTCGCTTTCTAATACTGATTTGATATAATCTCGAACTATTCTTCGCCGGCGGTGAGGACAGGAGGGAGGTGGAGGGGCAGATAGGGACGAAGGGAGAAGGGGCATTTAGGGAAGAATGTAAATAGTGGTTAGAGAAAGGGGGAATAATGGTTCCTTGTCTTCGAACTGGGGCTTGTCTGAACTGGGGCTTGTCTTTTATTGCGGAGGGGGCGGCTCGCCTCGGTTTGCTCTCCTCTCTCTCTCTCTCGCTCTTCCGTGTATAATCCGATGTTCCTTTGGAAGCTTTACTTGCGTTCGTCTTCCCGAAATGCCCCCGCCCGTAGTGACTTTTGTCACCTTTTCGGACCGGCATTCGGCTTATATCAGCGATCCGTTTTATTCTATTTCCGAAATGCTAATTTTCCGTTACGGTTGCTATTTTATTGTTGGATTCTTTTGCAATCATCTCAGCTATTAAAAAGAAAACGGCGGAGCCGCGTGCGCAACGCTTTTCTTTTCTCTGATTTAATTTTGGAAACTGAGATCCACAAATGCCGAGTGGTCTCTGTAACCGGCTGTCCCCGGTTGGCTGCTTCCCATTTCGGGAAACTTTTCCTGGAATTGTTGATGGATTGGATGTGGGACACGTAAACTAGGGGACATATTTTTGGATGGATGGGAGAGACGGACTGGAAAAACACAGTTTCTTTCACCTAGGGAGAAGGTGGTGCTTATGAAGAAGTAAAGCCTACGTAAAGGAAGAAAGGATGAGATGGAATGATGTTCCTATTGTAGTGATCCTGAAGCAGCAAAGGGATCCCGATGTATAATATTTGGATTTGTACGATTGCACGGCGTTTTCGATCTCAAATATTTATTTTTTATTTTTTATTTTTTCGATATTAGAACCGAACTCCACCTTTCTTGCCCAAGTGAGAAAGAGTGATATTGTGTTAACTTGCTCTGTGTTTGTCTTTTTCCTTTCTTTTTTTGATATTAATCTATATCATATCTGAATATATCTTGAGGTTACCTTCTCACAGGGAGGGATTAGCTGACCCTGAAATGATGCCAAAAATAAGAAGTGACTTAATAAGGCATATATTGGGATGTAGACCAGAGGGTTACATGCCCATTCTTGCAAGGTGTTTGTTAAGTATTTGATAAGAGATTGTTGCATCATTGTTTACCATGATTGGTGACACCTCTATCATTTTTAGAAGAGTGGGTCTTAAGATTCTAGTCGCCAATGCATAAAGGTCTGCATGTACTACAACAGCTTAGGTAAAGATTAGTTGAATATTGAAAAATTATTATAGAAAACTTTAGATGAAAAATGACATAAGAGAAAACAAAAATTGTGAACGATTGTATTTGTTTGCTGCAAGATATATATTTTCCCAATGGACTAAGTAATGTTATAGGTTTGTTCAATTGGACTGTGATTATGTGGTGATTGATTAATTGATTTCAAATTACCATGCTAGCTATCAAATTTTCACTTTTATATATGCACTTATTAATCCTTCACAAACAATGAAATCTACAATTGGAGTCCCTTTTCGTTGAGTCCATACATCTATATACATATATACTAGATTTCAGGACATGCAATTTATAGGAAAGGAGCAATGTGGAGTCAATTGGAACATGCATACGCTTTGGACGGAGCAAGTTGAAGGAAGGAAGAAAAATATGTATGGTGCCGCATAGCGGATAGGACTGCAATTGTGCCTGTACAGAGAAAGAAAGACAGATGCAAAGCAGGATTATTGAGAACGATACCCTAAGAATCTGCATCATAATGATAGAGACCATGGAGTTTCGTGATCAAAAGGTTTATCAGATTTTGGAAAAACTCTTATTGGCTCTACATGGCTCATATTAAATCACCTTGAATTAGAGAATCTGAGTGCCGAACCTTGAAAGCATAATGTGAATCTCCAGGTAGTCTAGATGACCTCTACACCAGCATGAACTTATTAACATCTTCGAATTTGGAAGATCAAACTATGGTGCTGGACTTTATTAGGATGGCAGCACGAGCAAAGGGCGAGGGAGGTGCGATAACCCTATTTCTCTTTCATTACCTTGTTAATCAATACTGCTTTTCTGCCCCATTGACAAACATCCGCAAATCCAGTTGCTCAAGCAAGAATTCCATCCTTGACTTTTTCATTTGTTTGTTTAATTACGGCAATAACACTTAGTAATGGTAAGACCACCCGATGGGTTGGATGTTTATCTGCTCATCTTGCATTCTTTTTTGAGCATGGAGCTCCTCAATCTTATTTTTTAGCATTAGAAGGGTCATGAGTTGTTGATTCTCTCGTTGCACTAAGAATCAATACGATCTCTATAGGGTTTCTCCTTCGAATAAAATTCAATGGGGTCTATAGAGATCATATCTAACTTACTTTTGTATCGAATCTTGGGTGGATTGCTCCATTCGGTCATTGCTAACTTAACCTTTAGAGCATAATGTGAATCTCAAGATAGTTTAGATGACCTGTGCACCAGCATGAACTTATTCACAACATTGAATTTGGAAAAGGAGATCCATCGAAAACATACTTTTTAAGCAATTGCAGGGGGCTTCCATATTGTCACGGGGCGAAACCAACTTTTTAATTCACAATCTTTATATCCCTAAGAAAAGTCACAATTTTCATTGTGCCTCGCATGAAAGTGGCATACCTCTCCATGGTTAAGGTTGTATATTGTTCACAAGTTGGCAAAATGTATGATTGTCACCACAGGTTACCAAGTCATGAAATCCAGATGAGCCGCAATTTGAATTCCTCAAAGCATGGCTTCATTCATAGCATCCAGATGATTGGAAGCCAAAACCTTATTCACAAAAGCTAAAACCAAACTACCAAACCAAGTGCACACTTTTTGTTGATGTTCATTGTAATTTTTGCTCCTTGGACTGGAGGTAATGCTGTTGTGTTTCAGTCAAATGTCATCAGACGTACAGACACAATAACCATTATAATCCCCTGTTAAAGCATTATTCATGATGGTAGCCTACCATGCTAGATTTTTCTTTTACAGAAATCTTCAATCCTTTTGTGGATCTTTAACCTGCTCTGGTGTATATCGTTTTCGAAAGCACTCCCCATGCATAATAGGCCAAGTTATAAGATTATGTCTTCTGTTTCCTGTTGATATCTGATGTACACTTGCTTTGAATCAGTATTTTCTTGAGGAATCTTCACGACTAAAAATTTCCATGACACTATCACACTTGTTCTTTCAGAAGCACGCCGAAAAAAATCAAGAATTGTATTAGGTACATGGTAAAAACACAAGGGATTTTTAAAATTAAAACACAAGGTCATGCCAAGAAGTTTAAATGGTGAAAAAAATATGACATTATAAAGATTCAGCAACAGGGTTGCTGCCTTCTTGTTGTCTAATTACCAACCAGCCTACACTAGCTTACCAACATGGTTTATCCATTTGTAACCTACTCTTCATATTTAGTAGTAATTCTTAGGATGTTCATTCTTGTATATTTGACATTGTTCATTCTGAAGTTGTATTAGCATTGCGTGACAAAAAAAACATTTCATGACAGAGAAAAATGCATGATTAGAGAACAATAGAAACAACAGTTTTTTAGTAGTTTATGTTTTGGGGACCACTAAAGTTTGTGCACATTTTTTTCTTTATTGCAATTCTAGCTTTCTAACATTACTCCATTCAATACATGAAAATATGAAGTGTCTCGTAAACTTGTTCGATATCCGCAAGTTTTTCCTATCTGAATTAATCCAGATTATAAGTCAATTTCTTTCCTGTCCAATTACAGATAATGGTTTGCTTGCCCTATGCCATGGTGCTTGATATATTTTATCTGTTTCTATTTATTTAATGTATACAAAGTATTACTATAGCTTGTCTATAAGAATTGGATCAGCATGCAACTAAGGATACAAAAACTCATAATCCATGTTAAGATTAGTATTTAGATATGATATAATATCTGGATATATGCATATACATGCATGTATAGCATGCACACATAGAAACAAACTTATTACACATATACATAGAATATGAACATATCACTAGCCTATTTTGCAAAATTAAGGATTCTATGACATCCCATTGTTTATGAAGCACCCTTCTCTGTCCACCTTCATATCTAACTCCATCTGAGTTCATTTGTAGATTCTTGATTAATGAACAATTATGCATTTTGCACCAGTATAATGTCTTAAAATTTGAGTGACTTGGTTCTCTCTCTCTCTCCACATGCACGCATGTGCATGCTTACACGAAAGCATTCATATACACATGCATGACCAAGCTTCTTCCTTGTTCAGAAAGCAACCTCTAATTAGAAGTTATCCATGTTTCCTCATAATGTAGTGAACTGCAAATGTATATGTATTTAGCCGATTAAGATTGCATGATACCATGAACTTGTTTTCTTGACAACACATATTTCTCGAATATTTTAGTTTCTGACCTCAAGGATCCATTTGATTGGGGTATATCAAATGATGGGATAATCTGATAATGTTTGGAAATCATTTATCTGAAAAAATGATTACGGAGGAAAATAATTTTTACTATGTTTAGTTGGTAGAAAAATTTTATGAAAAATGACACCAAAAAAAAATTATTATATTTGGTTGGAGGTAATCCTATATAGGAATATGATGAAATATATAAATAAACTCTTTAATATAAAATAATTTTTAATACTAGGATAGTATTGTCATCTTCAATTAATTTTTATATGATGATTATAATCTTTTACATCACGTCATCTTCATCTTACTTTTTTTATAAAATTTTTTTATTGAATAAATTTTGAAGAATAATAAAATAAAATATATATAATTTTATTTAAAAAAATTATTAAATATAAATTATTATTATTCAAAAATTTACTAAATATCAAATTTTTATGATATTTATAAAATATAGAGCTCATTACTTTACTAAAAAAAATATAGGACTCATTAATTTTTTATTATTTTTTTATTTATTTTTTATATTAAATATAATAATTTAATATAAAAATTATTTTTTCATGTTACATTATCTTCAACCAGACGGCTTTCGAATAGTTGATAAGGCTAGATGGTAGACATCCTTGGCTTTCGATGTTTGTCCCATCTAAATTTATTTTCTTCTGCTCATCTCCGTAATATTTCCATGTAACATCACATCAATCACATCGATCGATCATAAGTTTTCCAGAAGATCAACTGGCCGAACCTCCAGAATTCATGGACGACTTTTCTCGGTGGAGGATGAGGATGCTGCTAAAAGAATCATGCTATTAAGTTTGCTTATTTCTGATCTTCTGTATTTATTATTTGATGTTACAAGCCAGTCTAATGGCCCTGTCCCCTGTCCGCCAAGTCTTCTTTGCTTGTTTCTAACTGGAGGAAGAGTCCGGACCAAACATTTTCTACGGACTTCTACTGGAACTTTTTCAACGTTTATGACGATGGCACATTTATCGAAGATTCCTACCGGAAAAGGCTCATTAAATGAAGGAACCATGTTTTGATTTTGCAATTTAAAAGTAAACGGATACACTTGACTTCAGCGGTGCATGTTTGAGTCAGCTTTGGTAGCCATATACACACCGAATATTCAAAGTAATCAGACAAGCAATTTTGGGCACATTTGATTGAAAAAAATTGGATTCTAAAATTAAAAAAAAAAGAAAGAATGAATGGCTTCCATTTGAGTGGTTGAATTGAAGAAAATTCTATCCTCATCATCTAAATTTTTTAAAATTCAATCTCTAATTTTTTCTAAAATTCAAATTTTATATTTATTTCTATTCTGATCATGATCCATAATTGCAAAAAGGATATAGCTATTATGATTCTCATTTCAATCTATTCTGATTTTAATTATAATTTTAATTTTAATCACGAATTGCTCTCATAGTCTCCGACATAAATTCAGTCTAATAGCCGATGAACAAATAGTTCTATGAGTTTCTAAGAAGGCTATTACGACTTATACTTTATTACCCCTCTCATTCATCACCTAGAATCATGGTACACCGAGCACAAGTTAATAGATTGTTCATTACTATTGGGGTGTGCGTGTTCTCAATTGGTGAAGCTTCTTTGTTTCAATCAAATGCTCATGATTTTTCGTTAAGCTCATGCTCATTTGGACTCACGTCTCAACCTTCTTCCATATTCTAGGTTGCCCCATTTTGTTTGAAAGAAACCTTTGTATTTTATTTACTCTATTTTTCCCTTACATTCCAATGTAATGTTTATGTGACGATTGCTAATAACGGTCTATAAACGTCTAGACAAAAGGATGCTAGACTATAGAGGTGACAACTGATTGACCTTGTGTTTATGGATAACAACACATTTCACTATCTTTAAAATGTCCCATCCGTCTTTGTGGCAAAAGCATGGGGTTGGTCCAAGAAACAACGATTCGTTTTCATGGGGTGGTCTGAGATAAACTCCGTCCACAAACAAAATCACCCATATCTTGCAAACTTAACCTAACTATGTCCAACATTAAAGTATATTACTTTATGTCTCAACCAAATTGAGCAGGACAACCTTGTAAACATCTTTCCAAAACGTTCTCCATAATCCTTTGAATCCTCTTCGATTGGTTGCTAAGGAGGCCCACCTAGCACCTCAACTTGAAATACAAGAAATTATTTAGTAGATTCATTTTACCATACACAAAGCCAATAAAAAATTTATATATCAGTTGTTCTTCATTAATTACTAATTTAAATTAATCATGATTGGCTATGAGGTGAAAAAGAAGCTAATCAAATCTCACAAATACTTTACCTACGGTAGGATGAGTCTATCTAATAATTTTTTCTTGCGACATAGACAGGGCCGTGTCTTTCACACAAATCCACCATTAGATCATGCCATAATCACTTTAAGATCCATGCAAGATGAGTGATGGAGTCCTAAGTGTTTTGAAATCTATATATAGTGAGATCTAATAGTCGACATCGAGAAAGAAGATCAATCATTCTTTCATGGGAAAGCTACAACCCAAAAAATGTTCAAACTTATCTATTTTTTTCAAATGATCATTCTTTGGTGGTGAAAGATACAACCAAAATATGTTCCATCTTATCTATTTTTTCAAACTATCTATCATGCGCTTCATCATCTCCTTAACAAGGCATAAACTCCCATTACCAAGACCCATCTTTAGCCTGTGTCGTCAACTCCATTAGTTCCCACACAAATTTGAAATCTCACATACTCCTACATAAACTCGAACATTAGATCTCCATGTGGAACAATTTATTAAAATTTACTTGCAAAAAAGACAATAACAAGAGAAGGTGAATTAGCTTCTTATCAAGATAAGCAGGCACTTATTATTTATTTACTAATGATCTTGAAACTGCTAGTCTTGTTATAATTCTTAAAACCTCGACCAACCTGGATGCCAACCCAACAATTCAAGCCTTAACCTCCGCATCTCTAAAGTTAGCCCCGTTGAAGGCAAGGTTCCACTCATTCTACTAGCAAACTAGTTGACAACTGCATTTGTACATCTAGTTGAATGACACACCAAAATCATTTGGTACCATTGTGATGTAAGTGAAAAGATATTATTAGTTTCATATTAATTAGTTATGAATTAAGAAAAATTTTAGTTTTTCATGAGGTATTTTTTAAAAAATAAAATTATGAGACTCCGTATCATAATATTAAAGATTGAAGCAAATAATATCTCACGTATATGAAAGTACAGACTGATCCATCCGAGTTATTGACCGTAATATTGGTGCTAATCATAGTACCAACGTGCTTTCGATGGATTGTGATGCACCTTTCGCAATCTTATCTAGAATCTCTCTTGTATTGTAGTATAGGTGGAAGGGCATTATTAGTTTCATATTGGTTGTATCAAGAATGACTTTGATTTATATGAAATGAAATCTTTTCTTCTTCATGAGGCATCTTTTAAAGGATAAAATAATGAAACCTCATGTCATAGTGTCAGAAGCCGAAGCAGATAATATCTTATATATGCGGAAGCGAAAATTGATCTGCCTGAGCCACGAGCCCTTAACTACAATAAGTATATTATTCCATTTTATATGTTGATTATTTTATCTCTCATGACGTACGAATTTACTATGTAAATGCAATACAGCTCCTTCCTCAACACTATATTAGATTCTTGTACTTAGGGCTGAGCACGAGTCAAATTCGGCCGGGTTGAAACAAAAAATTCATCCAATCGAGCCTAATTAAAATGAAGAAAATTCAACCCATTTTTGACTATTTATCATGTATAAACCGTTTGAAACCAAAATGAATGGCTTATAGCGGGTTGGGATGGGTTGTATCGGTTTGGGTCAATGTTGATTTTATGTCCAATGTTAGTCCACTTAAATTTACTTGTGGATTCAAATAAATTGTATTGGATTCGGATGAGTTGTATCGGATTTGGATGAGTTGTATGTTAAGAGTATAGAAATCGAATCTAATTATAATTAATCAAATTTTTTATGAATCATAATTCAATTCAAATCTTTCAACCGATGTTTATCAAATTAAATTGGATGAATTTTTTTGAATTTCTTTTATTTGCTCAGCCTTATTTATACTCTTTCTTCATGGATGCGTCCCTTATCTGAACGAACGAGAGACACCACAAGACGGTAAACGTTATCTTGAAGCATTAAGTGTAACTTAACTCAGCACGGCCTCTCTTGTTCCTAACTGGCTTCTAAAATTCACATGATCACAAATTCTCTAACTTTTCGGACGACTTTTTTGGAATGGGACTAGACAACTCCTAGCTGAAGACTTTAAGCTACAGTAAATGCTCATTATCTCGGGAATCAATGCAATAGCTCGCATGCCAAAAAATGGTTCTTGAGACAATGCTTGTAGGGTAAGACAACCGAGAGGGTAATGTAATGGGGCAGCTGTTACTATCTTTTTTTGTTTAGGCTGTAAATTCCCCACTAACCTTTTTAATGTGGCAGTTTTTTTTTTTTTTTTTTTTGCATGATTTTGCTTCCTCTCAACCCATGAAACAAGTTACAGAAAGTAAAATACGAGAATGCAAATCGTAATTGGCAATACTTTACCATGGCTTTGTAATTGATATCTCTAAACTAGCGTGGTAAAAAATTGGGAATTTTATGCTTTGTTTTGTATATTTACAGAGATACACCTATCAAACCGTGCATAGAAACAGTTGTTAGAAATATTTATTATCCATAGCGTACAATATCTTTATCTACTTTACATTTATCCAATGAGACAAAAAGGGCCACCACACTTCGGAAGTACAATTTATAAGATTTTCTAATTTGAAAATTCCTTTACTGCTTTCTAAGGCAGCTTCACAAAGAAAAGATTATCTGATTTAAATATCATAAATATTTCTATCTTTAGAGTAAAAAAGGGGACAAAATAATTATAAATCTAAAAAAAATATTTTGCAATTAAACTATTCTTAAAAAGCTTTCCTACTAACCGTATATTTTATAAGAAATTTATTTATAGAAATACTTTCTTTATTAGTTATTAGAAAAAGCTTTTTGGTAGGAGCATAAGGAAGATGGGAAAAAGAAAAGCTATTTCTAATGCTTATGCTAGATTTATTGGATTATCAAAATTTTTACAAAAATTTTAAAATTGGAATAAATTAGCAATCTAAATTGCCAAAACTATCCTCAACTTATTACTCTTTATTTTATAAGATAAGTCAATAATGTTAATACTTTAACAATAAAGTGATGTAAAAAATATGTTATATTATAAAATTATAGTATATTGTATTGGCAATAAACATAATATTAATAAACTATGTTATAAAATGATGTTAATATCCATTAATCTTTCAAACTTAACAAAGATAAGCATCCAGGTCATCGGGAGAAATTGATTAGAAGATCATCATCAACACGTGAAAAATCTCCTGAATTACCAATCCATATGAACAAGAGGGGGACCAAAACAGAGAAAATTCTGTAGCCAATTCCAGAGAGATCAAATCTCTAAAGCTACAACCACTACCATGTACTCTTAAAGTTTGAGAGACAAGTCCAGCTTCTGGACCTCCTCTTTCCCAGCACTCAACTGATTTCCACCACCCCACCGGTACCCTCCGGCCGCCACCCCCGGCGCGTCGAACCTCGCAGAAGGAGCTTCCCAAAAGTTCTCCATCCGTAACCTCCCAACAGCCGGCCGCTGGTCGATGATCGGCGCAGCCGGCCGGCACCACCCACGCCGCCCATTTAGCACTCCCCCGGCCATCGAAGGCGCCGCCCCGAAGTAAGGCTTGTGGACCATGGAGTGCACCTGAATTCCCAACGGCCTCCCGCCGAACGCCCCATTCAGCGGCAGCACCGCCATGCTCGGCGGGAAACAGCTGAGGCCATGGCCCGGGCGGGCAGCCCACTTGGTGAGGGACCGCTCGCGCTTGTGAGCGTTTTGGTGGCCGCCGAGCGCCTGCGAGCTGTAGAACTTCCTCCGACAGTAGTTGCAGGAGAACACCCTTGGCTCCGACTCCCGGGACTCCGGTGGTGGGGCCTCGACGGCGGCTGCGGCGCCCAAGGATGCGATGAGGTCGAGCTCGAGCACGGGCTGGGCTGAGGACGAGGTGCCATCGTCGGAGTCTTTATTGGACAGGCTGAGATCTAATAAGATTTGGTTGCACTCTGGCTGTTCTCCTCCTCCTCCTCCTCGCTCCTCCTCCTCTTTTGCCTTCAACATGATCGCCTCCTTCTTTGAGATGCTTGAAGTGGCCTCAGAGTGGGTGGTGGCTCCGAGGGATTCCATGGGAGAGGGGATCAGGCTTGGGATTGGCTATTGATGTTTGGTGCTGTTTAAAAGAGAGATGATGGTTGGACTACAAGGAAGGGAAAGGAAGATACAGTAAATGATGAGGATTAATTGCCCCTCTTCTGAGTATGGAAAGATGAGCTGGTTTACAGTTACCTTAGCCTCGTATGCTTGTCAGGTATATAATAAGGTTAAAGGGTGGAAAGAGAACTAGAAAGGAAACTTACACGGCAATATTTAAAGCCCTCTCTCTCATGGGCGCAATTTGAATACCATCTGAGGTTGATAGATAGTTTGTTTGGTATCATGATATATTCCTTGTAAGAATTATATCAATCTATAGACCGTTCGCGTTTTTATATATTAAGACCAAGGAAACATAGATGAACCAAGTCTTTTGATCAAATGAGCCTCCTTTCAACTGTTTCCCTTCAATGAAATCTAGCAATGATGCAATTATGCACAACTAAATAGGTGGTTATAGAAAGTTCGTGGCATTTTCTTCATGGTGCGACAGTATGACATGGCATAAGGGCCCCATCTTATAAGCCCATAATAGCCCGACATATTGTACAAGAAAGTCAGCTGTTCTTCCTATTATTGGAGTGCTCATTGGTTGGAGCAAATCCATCACAAAGCTAGTAGACCAGTCCAACCGTAGAGCAGCACGCATAAAATTAGACAAAACAAAAGAACGTGCAATACACGTATGTTTGTGGATGTTGCTTCACACGATTGGACTGGTCCACTAGTTGAGCGATATATGGTCATGATCCAACCAATAGTCAGTAATGTCATTATGGTAGAACATAATCTATTGCTCCTGGATCTTCCGACTTAAGGTCGACCAATGAGGATGGAGGAGCTCGGCCATCGAGAAAAATAAGATCGAGGATAAACTTTGCTGGAGCTTCATCCGTTTATTTGCAATAAAGTTTCCATCGGAGTGTTCTCCGATAAAGACCCTCCGATACTCAAGTTAGAAGATTGAAGAACAATGAGAAAAAAAAATGTCGAATTGAATGGCATACCTGAAGGATCCCGGAGTCTCTTTATTTATAGAAGAGGAGTTAGAGTCGTATCCGTTTCAGACTCTAATGGCTTTCCGAGTTAGTCGCCCTAGATTGATTCGGAAGATTTCTTTTCTTCTTGTGAGATGGGATTGCATAAGATTCTTCCTTTACCTGAGTTTTTCGATTCAGAGAGGACGCAGTTTCAATAGGAATGATTGTAGGTCGGTCATTGACGAGCTATGAGTGTATTCATATAGCTCGGTGGCCGACCTGAACCCGACAAGGATGAGGTATGAAGGCCTATCTTATTTTGTCAAGAGGTGATCTTCAGTAGGTCGGCTTAAGCCGACCTATAGCTAATCGCGAATGCAGTGTTGCATTATTCCGCTTAGACGATCCATTGGGGTAGGTCGACGGTCGATCCTAAATAAGCCAAGGCCACACCAGCCCCATTCCACAATAGTTTACCCCCGACTTACGAGGTCAATCTATCTCTGAGGTTATGATGTAAGTATCCTATCGAAGTCGAGGCCGATCTTCAAATCGTGTCCACATTGCAGCGTTGGAGATTGATAGCATAATAAGATTAGGAAAAGTCTATCAGCCATGAAATCTAACCATCCATTGCTTTGATCCGGATCTATCCATCCCGACCAATAGATATCTGATACCTGACGAAGATCTAGAAGGGTAGATGAAATGAGAGTAGATCGAAGCTATCAATGCCTCTTATAAATAGGGTCAGTATTACTCTTTTTGATCGCTACTGTTGCTTAAAGGATGAACTCCGATACTTTGCACGAGGAATAGCTCAGACTCAGCCGAGCCATCATCAATCCCATCCTAACTCCCCTCGTTGCTCGACCTCCTCGTCCTTTAGGTCAGTATCCTCCACACTCATGAGTCAATCTAGTCTATCCCGATTTTTTTGGGACTCGGATAGCCCTTCTGGCGAGGATCACGGTTCTAGGGCAATAAGTTCTCCGAGCCAATCCGAAGAACGTAAAATTTTGGACTATGGTCCTTTTAGAATAGATTCCGTCCTCTTCTCGGAGGATCTGAAAGTCATTAGGATGAAATATCATGTACCCGATGATTTTAAGTTAGAGATCGCTGGTCCCGAAGAGCGTATAGCTCTTCCTCAGTTTGGATGGATCGGTGTTTACAAGGAATCGTTGAAGGCCGGCCTCAGGTTGCCTTTACATTTTTTAATCATCGAGCTTCTAAACCTGTATAGAATTAGCTTTTGTTGTTTGGCGCCGAACTCCTGGCGATCGATTTTAGGCTTTTTCACCCACTGCCTTCTCCTCGAGGTCGAGCCTACCTCCCATCTTTTTCGAGCTTGCTTCATTTTAAAGGAGCATCCAACGAATGTCGGGTGGTAGTATGCTTCTCCTTGGAGAGGATGCCGCCTTTTTTGAGGTGCTCCTTCCTCGGTCATAACTGAAAGGAGCGCTTCTTTTTTATTTCGGTCGAGCAACCATGGGATTTCAGCACATCATGGGGGCGACCTCATAGGTCGGCCGTCAGACCTCCAACGCTGTCCGACGTCGAGGAGGAGGTCTTAAGTCAAATCTTTAGTCTCGCTCCTCTTCCACTGTCTAGGTTTCTTATCGAGGAGAACTTATTTAAGGTTGGACTGATTCTAACTAATCTAAAGAGTAAGTATTCTTGTGCGATTTCATTTGGGTCATCTTTTCTTTCCTCATCATTATCATTGACCGAGTCTTGTGTTTTCTATCCAGCGATGAATCCGTTCGATCTTGAAACTCTTCGTTGGATGGCGAAGAAAAGAAAGACAAGCATAGTGTGGCCCCCAAACGCGCTTGGACCGAGGCTGTCTTAGCGTAGCCCATGGTGGGAGGTTCCTCGAGAGCAGCCAATGCCTCAAGGAAGGAGAAGTCGGTGCCGACGAAGGTTGTGATGCCAATTCGGTCTGCTGCTCTAGGAGAATCCATCCTTTGACCTTCTGCATCTTCCAAAAGAAGCTCGGGTGGGCCGAAGATCTCCATTCGGATGTCCAGCCATGGACCCGATGTTCCGAGGAGTGTTTCTCTGGTGGAAGTTTCCTCGGATATCGAGGATAAAAGAAAGGACATCAATGACTACTGTGTCGCCCGTTCCTTGTTGAAGTCAGTCATTTTACTGGCCGACGTCCAGACCTTCGAGGAGGCCGAGGGTGCCTTCCGCCTCTAGGAATCCTACGATTCTCTCCTTCGAGTACGTGTTGGCTTTTTACCGACCTTTGTTTTAGCTCTTTCATTCATTCCTCGGCTCAGCTTCTCTTTTTTTTTTTTAGCTCGTCCATCATGTGGACTATTTTGCCGAAGTAATTAGAGAGGTTCGGTGCATCTCTAAGAAAATTGAGGAGAAAGCCGTCTAAGCCAATCGAAGGACGGACGATGCTCAGTTATCTCGGCTGAAGGCTGAGGATAAGACTAGGTCCCTCAGGGAGAGGGTGAAGTAGCTGGAATCCGAGCTGACTAAAGCTGAAGCTCGGGTGCTGGGAGAGAGGGAGGCTGGGAAGGCACGGGCAGAGGCCACCAAGGTAGAGGCGGTCGAGGCCTTTCGCACCTCGAAAGAATTTCGTAACATCAAGATGGATTTTGCATCGCTTTCCTACCTGCAAGAGAGTATAGACCTAAAAGAGAAGGTTCGAAAGATCTTTTTCAATCTGAACTTGAACCTCTTGGAGTCGGACGACGAGGAGGTCGAGGAAGTTGAGGGTCAAAAAATTTAAATGGAAGATGTCTTCAGTCCTGCTATGACGATTTGACTGTCGAGGATGCAGTGTCGGTACCACCCCCAGCCGTCTTCATCCTACCAGACCAAGCAGAGATCGGTGAATCTAGAGCTCTAGACAGAGCTTAATGTACCATTTTGATCAGGCATATTCGATCTTTTTTAGATCGACCTTTTTTGTTTGCCCTCGATTTTTGCTGAGGTATTTTTATATAGGCCGACCATCACTTGTAAATACTTAACTTTAATACAAAGTCTTCTTTTGCTAAGTTATTGAGTTCGTATGTTCTTCGTCAGATTTTTTTTTCGAGACGTAGATTAGCATAGATCTTAGGCGGTGTGGCTGAGAAGTGGCAAACGATTCATGCCGGGATGTTACGATCCTTGGCCATAGTCGAGGAGCGTGTTTTCATGAATTTCATGGGACACGTTCCAGACCTCGATTGTGATTGAGGATCATGCATTGACAATTTGTATTGGAGATGCGTACCGCTCCTCGATCGTAGTCTAAGAGCGCATATTGGCAAAATTTGATGGAGACGCATTCTGCTCCTCGATCGTGATCGAGGTGCGTGCATTGGCGAAATTCGATGAAGATGCATTCTGCTCCTCAATCATGGCCGAGGTGCATACGTTGGTGAAGTCCGATGGAGACGCGTTTCACTTCTTGATCATGATCGAGGAGTGCGCGTTGGCGAGATCCGTTATAGATGCATTTTGCTCCTCGATCGTGACTGAGGAGCATGCATTGACGAGATCCATTAGAGATACATTTCGCTCCTCGATCATGGTCGAGGAGCGCACGTTGGTGAGATCCATTGGAGATGCGTTCCGCTCCTCAATCATGGTCGAGGAGTGCACATTGACGAAAATAAAACTTGTGAGAAGTTATTATTCATTATTAAATAAAAATTCAAGATGAAAATTATATTATAAGGATAATATCTCTAAAGATTGTCGGTATTCCGGATCCTTGGGATCGGAGTTCCATCCAATCGATAGAGATGATAAGTTTCTGGCCGGACTACTTCAGCCATGCGATAAGGATCTTCTCAGTTCAGCGATAATTTTGATCATTCGGATGGACGAGAAATCTTAGCTCGACGAAGAACTAATTGTCTTATCAGAAAAGATTTGCTTTTTACTCGAGAATTATTGTACCAGACAATTTTCTGTTGATAGTTGGCCATTCAAACTCGAGCTAATTCTTGAATTTCTTCCAGCAGATCCAGATTCGCTCTCATCCCAAAGGAATTGCTATCTTCATCAAACTCTTCTACTCGGAGCATGGGTAACCCCATCTCTACGGGTATCACAGCTTCCGTACTGAAGGCCAACATGAAAGATATCTCTCCAGTTGGGATATATTGCATCATGCAATACGCCCAAAGGATGTTGTACAACTCTTCTACCCACGATCCTTTTGTCTGGTTTATGCGAGCTTTCAACCCCTGCAATAATATTCTATTTATCACCTTGACCTCACCATTAGTCTATGGATGACCTACTGATGTCAATCTATGAGAAATCTCATAGTCATTATAGAATTCTGTAAATCTAGGATTATTGAATTATCATCCATTATCGATTATGATGGCACGGGATAAACCATATCAACATATGATAGACTTTCAGACAAAATTATGAACTCTAGCTTTGGTAATCATAGCTACTACCTCTGCTTCCATCCATTTGGTAAAATAGTTAATCACGATAATCAAAAACTTCTTCTATGCCATGATGATGGAAAATAGTTTGAGGATATCCATTCCGCATTGAGCAAAGGGCCAAGGGATTGTGATCGGGGCTAATGGGGTCGATGGTCGATGCTGAATGTTTAAGGTCCTTTGGCATTGGTCACAGTTGCTCATCAGATCGGCTGCATCTCTTTGCATGGTTGGCCAAAAATATTTCTGTCGTAATATTTTGTGGGATAGAGCCTTACCCCCAAGTGATTACCATAGATTCCTTCATGAACTTTTCGTAGGACATAGTTGGCTTCCGAAGGATGGAGGCATCTGAGCAGAGGTAGGGTGAAAGACCTCTTATATAACTTTTCTTCATAGATGATGTATTATGGAGCGATGCATCTCAACCTTTTTGCCTCATCTCGATCCGTAGGCAAAATTCCATCTTGCAAGTAATGAAGAATTGGATCTATCCAGCTTGATTCTGGATCAGCTTGCATTACCTGGGCCTCCTCAATACTCGGCTTCTCCAGGACTTCCATATATGAGCTTCCTTTTAGGTCAGCCATCCCATGGGTTGCTAGCTTAGAAAGGAGATCAGCTTATATATTTTCTGCCCTTGGTATCTACTGAACATCTATTGCTAAAAAGCTAGAAGCCAAGTCCCTGATCTTCTATAGATACTTAACCATATTCAGCTCTCGAGCTTCATATTCTTTCTTAACCTGATCAATCACCAACTGCGAATCACTATAGACTCTGAGATGCCGAACTTCCATTTCTTTTGCTATTCTAAGTCCCGCTACCAATGCCTCATTCTCGACTTCATTATTGAAAGTCAGAAAGTCAAAGCGTAAAGCGTATTCCACTACTACTCTCTCTGGATTGGTTAAGATCAACCCGATTCTAGAGCCCGCGGCATTCGAAGATCTATTAACATGTAGGATCCAACATTCATCGGTTGAAGGGGCCTCAGTGTGACTGGGTTCCTCATCTGAAATTGTACATTCCAAGATGAAGTTCGCCAATGCCTGAGCTTTAATGAACGATCTCGATAAATATTTGATATCTGATCGGTATAATACTGATCTAATGGGTTGGTCAGTAAGGACTGCGATGGTGTGCGCTTGAAAATATGGCGTAACTTTTTTCGCAGATATTAAGAGAGCATAGATGATTTTTTTCAATCTCGTAAATCTAATCTCAGCATCGTAAAGTATCTGACTCACATAATAGATCGGCTTTTGCACCTTAGCTTCCTGTCGGATCATGACAGAGCTAATTGCCGAAGAAGAAACAGCTAGATATAAGTACAATACCTCCTCGGGCTTTGGCTTGCTTAATAGAGGAGGAGAGCCGAGGTATTTCTTTAACTCATCGAAGGCTGTCTGGCACTCATCTGTTCATTGAAAGTCCTTCGATTGCTTAAGAGCTTTAAAAAATGGAAGGCTCTTTTCTGTCGATGTTGATAGGAATCTATTTAAGACTGCGATCCTTTCTGTGAGTCGCTGCACTTTTTTGATCATCTTTAGAGGCTTCATTTCTTGAAGAACTTGAATCTTCTCTGGATTGGCCTCAATCCCACGTTGTGATACCATGAACCCAAGACATTTTTCAGAAGTGACACCGAAGGTGCATTTATCTGAGTTGAGCTTTATCTGAAAATGTCGTAGTATAGAGAAGGCTTCTTCTAAGTCGGTAATATGATATTCGACCGTTCTACTTTTGACGAGCATGTCGTCCACATACACTTCCATATTTTTTTTAATTTGCTCCTTAAAAAGCTTGTTCATAAGTCTTTGATAGGTCGCTCCAGCATTCTTCAAGCCAAACAGCATGACCCTGTAGCAAAAAAGGCCTTGATTAGTTATGAAAGAAGTTTTTTCTTCATCCTCGGATGTCATTCGGATCTGGTTGTATCCTGAAAAAGTATCCATGAATGATAGGAGCTGATGTCCCGAGATCGTGTCCACCAATTGGTCTATGTGCGATAGAGGATAGCTATCCTTTGGGCATGCTTCATTGAGATCCACATAATCAATACACGTGCACCATTTTCCATCGATCTTTTTGACGAGGACGACATTAGCCAACCACTACAGATAATAAATTTCTCAAACGAAACCAACCTTCAAGAGCTTATCAACTTCTTCTCGTATCACCCTCTGGCGTTTAGGAGCAAAACTCCATTTTTTCTGCCTAATCGGACAATGATTCAGTTTTACATTGAGTCGGTGTACCATGACCTATGGATCGATGCCGAGCATATCCAAAGCTGATCAAGCAAACATGTCAGTGTTATCTCATAGAAATGTGATGAGGTGCTGTCGATCCTCTTCATATAAGCTTGAGCCAACCTTCACAACCTTGTTCGGATCATCCTTGATCAGTATAGAGATTAGTTCTTCTATCGGAGAGCCTCTTTATTTAGTTTGTTCATCCCGAACGTCTAACTCATTCATGGATTGCTCTTCAGCCACCACTCCACACAGAGTAGCCATGTAATATTTTCTTGTAATGGACTGATTTTTCCTGAGCTCATCGATTCTATGTGAAGTCGTAAATTTGACCTTCACGTAATAGGTCGACACTATGGCCTGGAGGATATTTAGGCCTAGCCGACCTAAGTTAACATTATAGGTGGAGGGGCTATTCACGATAAAATAAGTTATGTCGACAATCGCCTGCCTCGGAGCTCGTCTAGTTTTTGTCGTTAGTGAGATAGTCTCTTCCATTAGAACCGTAGTACCAGAAATTCGACTAGAGATATATTCCTCTTTGTCAGTAGTTCAGAGCTTAAGTTCATCCGAACAAAGGCATCATAAAATAGAATATCTTTTAAGCTTCCATTATCAATAAGGATCCGATGTACATCATAATTAGTAATATTCAGATAAATGACTACAGGATCGTCATGGGGCTGACTTATTTCTTTCAGATCTTCATCGGTGAAAGTAATTTCATCATCTGCTTTTCTCTTCCTCGGTCCTTCTCCTGGTCGGTCTCGATCCGAAGTATTTCCACCGAGGTTTCTTCCAGCAATTACTTTGATCTCTCCGATAGTCGGCTGTTCTCTGCATGGTTCATCCTGCCGAGGTTGGTCACGATCTGAATTTGCCAGGATTCACCATTCATCCACATAGTGTCGAAGTCATCCCTGCCTGATTAGTGCCTCTATTTCCTCTTTGAGCTGTCAGCACTCCTCGGTATCATGTCCATAGTCACGATGATATCGATAATACTTCCTCAGATTTCTTACTCGAGCAGAAATTATCATTTTCTTGGATTGAGATATATCTTCTCGTCGCTCGATCTCCATCAGAATCTAAGCCTGGGGTGTGTTGAGAGGGGTGTGGTAATTGAACCTCTGAGGTGGAGTTCTAAATCGGCCTCGTGGCTTTAGAGATATTGGTCGGCTACTCCAAGGTGGGGTGCATGATTGATGAAATCGTAGATCCTTCTGATGGTGCTGCATCCGTCTTTGATCTTTTTTCTTCTCCTACTTTTGGGACGGACCCGACCTACTATCTCAACTACTTTCCTACTGGTCCCAAGCCTCTTCGGCCTGGGAACAAAAGGTCATTCTAGATGAGGCTGGCCTTGAATGCCGTCATGACCATAGATGGGTCTAAATTTTGGACCTCCGAGGTGGCTGCATTGAAGTGATTAATATACTCTCGAAGAGGCTCATTCTTCCGTTACTTGATGCTCATAAGAAAGTCAGAGTTACGATATTACTGACGACTGCTTATGAAGTGGGTAACGAATAGACGGCTCAACTGATAGAAAGAATTTATGGAGCTGGGTTTCAGATTCGAATACCAATGTCGAGCTATCTTTCTCAAAGTTGAAGCAAAAGCTCGATATAGTATCGCATCGGTAGCCTCTTGCAAATGCATAAGAGTTCGAAAACTATCCAGATAATCTACGGGATCGATCGTTCCATCGTAAAGCTTCATCTGAGGGATCTTGAACCGACGTGGCAAGGGCTTGTCCATAATCTTTTGAGTGAATGGGAGATCGACATTAAACTCCAAATCCTTCCCTTATTGCCTCGACTCCCGCAACGCATCCAGCTGTCGTTGCATCTCTTTGAGCTTTTTCTCCATGTCATCCTCATGAGTAGCTCGGTACTGAGGAGTCTCATGGCCCGGGATAGAGCCTCTTCTAAAAATCGTTATTGGCGAGCGTTCAGGTTTTCGACGGGAAGGACCAGTAGGTCGGCTGTGATGACTGGCCTTCATCCTTGGGCTTCAGAGGCATCGTTCCTTCAGCCTTATCCAAACCAGACCTAAATTTTTTTCAGCTGGACGATACTCATCGGTCTGTTGTATTTCTCTTACGATGGCTGATAGTGCTTGCACTTGATGAAGCAAGGTGTCATACTGTTCTTGTGAGACCGTTGGCACCGTTGGTGGATTTTTCTAGATTGGTGGTGGAGATGTATTAACCTATTGAGCATTGTAGGTCCTCCGACCACTAGAACGCTGGGACATATTTGATGTTTTTCTTTGGATTCTCATGATATCCGGTGACGCGCTTTCTTCCCTCAAAATTAAACATCAAAATCAATCGAGGGCCCTTCCTCTAGCGCTGATTGTTGCTCCTGGATCTCCTGGCTTGAGGTTGACCGATGAGGATGGAGGAGCTCGGCCATCGAGGAATATAAGATTGAGGATGAATTTTGCTGGAGCTTCATCCGTTCACCTGCAATAAAGTCTCCATCGGAGTGTTCTCCGGTAAAGACCCTCCAACGCTCAAGTTAGAAGATTGGGGAATAATGAGGAGAGAAAGCGTCGTGGCATACCTAGAGGATCTCGAAGCCACTTTATTTATAGGAAAAGAGTTGGAATCGTATCCGTTTCAGACTCTAACGACTTTCTGAGTTAGTCGTCTTGGATTAATTCAAAAGATTTTTTTTCTTCTTGAAAGACGAAATTGCGTAAGATTCTTTTTTTATTCGAGTTTTTTGATTCGAAAAGGACGTAGTTTCAGTAGAAACGATTATAGGTCGGTCATTGACGAGCTATGAGCCTATTCATGTAGCTTGATGGGCGATCTGAATCCGACGAGGATGAAATATGAGGGTCTACCTTATTTTGCCAGGAGATGATCTTCAGTAGTTCAACCAAAATTGTAAGTTGGCTTAAGCCGATCTATAGCTAACCATGGGTGAAGTATCGCATCGTTTCGCTTAGATGATCTATTGGAATAGATCGACGATCGATCCTAAATAGATTGAGACCACACCAGTTCCATTCCATAATATGATCCATATTGAAAAATCTTAGATAGTGCACTCATCTCTTTTAGAATTTTTGGGAGCTCAGCCGACATGTGGCCGGCAAGTAAGTGATAAAGCTTATTGGACCGACCCATCCCACCTTGTAGTCTTAGAAGTGCAGTCCTGCAACTCCCGCCTGCTTGCGTGCTAACATATGCGGCTAATATGGTATGGCCGCATCCCTTTTTTTTTTTTTCTTTTTTGGTGCATCGTATGGCCACATCCTTTGGATGCTAGGAAGAGACAACCCCCCTCTTTGAGGTAAGCACTCCTCTCCTCACCCAACTGTCATCACAAACTCGAGTCTACTACAGCACACTTTTCCTCCTTTGCTCACTTCAAAAGATGGCGTCACTTCAAAAGATGGCGTCATGAACTAGAGAAATTATTGGGTGTAAGTGACCTCTTTTGGTGTGCTTCATACATATCTACTGCTTCGTCAAAATGCCTTGCAACTGACGTGAGAATATCTTTTCTAACCTGTCCATTTCAACGAGGAGCATATCTCATGGGGATCTCTAAATGTCTCCATCCTTCCTTAATATATATCCACACTCCACTAAAGGAAACTTTGGCAGATATCAGCAGATATGCATGAACGAGAACACCAACCAATAAGACTAGGCCAAAGACCCACTTCCTCCATTGGAATCGTCGTTACCTTTTTGATATGCCCATTGAGTAAGATAGAAGCCTTGGGACCATCTATTTATCATGAAGATTGAATTAAAATGACTCTTATCTAATTTGCATTCATTGGAACTTATTGCTCCTGAATCTCCTAGCTTAAGATCGACCGATGAGGATGGAGGAGCTTGGCCATCGAAGAATATGAGACCGAGGATAAACTTTCACTAGAACTTCATCCATTCATCTACAATAAAGTCTCCACCAAAGTATTCTCCGATAAAGATCCTCCAACGCTCAAGTTAAGATATTGAAAAACAATGAGAAAAGAAAGTATCGAATTGAGTAGCATATCTAGAGGATCCCGGAGCTCCTTTATTTATAGAGAGAATTTGAGTCGTATCCTTTTTGGACTCTAACGACTTTTCGAGTTTGTCGCTCCGGATTGATTCGAAAGATTTTTTTTCTTCTTGAGAGATGGGATTGCGAAAGATTCTCCTTTTATCCAAGTTTTTTAATTCAGAGAAAATGTAGTTTCAACAAGAATGATTATAGGTCGGCCATTGATGAGCTATGATAGGTCATCCTGTTCATGTAGTTAGGTGGCCGACCTGAATTCGATGAGGACGAGGTATGAAGGCCTACATCATTTTGCTAGAAAGCGATCTTCAGTAGATCGGACGAAATTGTAGGTCGGCTTAGGACGACCTATAGCTAACTGCGGACGAAGTGTCACGTCGTTCCGCTCAGGCAATCTAGTAGGATAGGTCGGCAGTCAATCCTAAACAAGCCGAGGCCGCATCAGCCCCATTCTATAATAGTTGCCTTCCACTTATGAGGTCTGTTGGTGCAGAAATCCATCCTCGTCGGAGGTTGCCAAAATCGAGGCCGCTGAGGTCGCCATCGGGGACCTGCAAAATGAAGTCCCATCCGGAATCGGTGGGGGGTGGCTCCGGCAGGACCCTCCGACGCTCAAGTCAGTTTCCGGCCAACAGTAATGGAGTGCTCGGAATGAGTTCCGGAGCTTAGAGATGAGGAGGAGAGCTTAGAGAGTCGAGAGTTCAGAGAGCTTAGCCTTAGTGTGTCGGGAGGGGTCCCTTTATAGCGGAGCTTAGTTGATGGTGACGGCCATGCCGTCTGGCAGAGAGTCGTCGGGCAGCATGGAGTTCGGTACGGAGAGGACGGCATCGTCCGATGGATCGTGGGAGCCATACTGGCACGTCGTGGGCCGCATGGAGTCCGGTACGGCGTCCGGTGGATCGTGGGAGCCATACTGGCGAGTCGTGGGCCGCATGGAGTCCGGTACGGAGAGAAAGGCGCCGTCCGGTCTTGCTGCAGGCGACAGTTCGTCCAGAGGAGTTCGGGCTTGTAACAGAGTTCGACCGAAGGGAAAACCCGGGAGGAGCTCGGCTGGCTGAAGGGTCGGCCATCTGTAGAGTTCGGCCGAGGGACGATTGTCGAGGAGTTCGACCGCCTGGGCTCGCCTGGAGTCGGTCCGAAAGGAAAACCCGGGAGGAGTTCGGGTGGCCGAACGGGCGTCTAGGAGGAGTCCGTCTTCCGAAGAAGTCCTGCCGCTTGGAGTCCAAGGAGCTCGGCCGTCAGGAAGTTCGGCTGGCGGTGGGAGTTCGGCCCGGAGCCTGGCGCTGGGGAGTTCGGCAGCTAGGTAGTTCGGCCCGGACCTTGGCGCAGGGGAGTTCGGCCTCTAGGGGGATTCGGCCTCTAGGCAGTTCGGCCCGGACCTTGGTGCAGGGGAGTTCGGCCTCTAGGCAGTTCGGCCCGGACCTTGGTGCAGGGGAGTTCGGCCTCTAGGCAGTTCGGCCGTGGTAGGGGCTCGGCCTGGCGCCTGGCGCTAAAGCTCTTCAGCGGCTACTGGTTACATTGGGCTGAGCGTCGGGCCGGGCTTCGGCAGGAGCGAAATTTATCCCCAACAGTAGCCCCCCCACTCCCGAGTTCAAAAATTGAAGGAAGGGAGTACCAAAACAGGCGACTGCCGAAGTCTTCTTCCAGGCTCCGCATTTGTTGCAGCTGAAGCTCGGGGGAGGTCTTGGGGGAGACCTCATCTTCAGTCGATGTTTGGAGTTGAAATGGAACTCGTTTCCAGCTAAAGTCGATGAAGCTGATGTTGAAGCCGAAGTAAATCTCGCCTCCTACGGTCGAGGTCGGATTTGAGCTCCTCGGGGGCGACATTGTCTTCATCAGCTGAAGTCGACTCGAGGGAGACCTCCTCTTTTGCAGCCGAGGTTGAAGTGCGCGCTCGGGGGAGATCTTATCTCCTGCAGCCGAGCTTCTTCGGGGGAGATCTCGTCTCTAGCCGAGGTTGGTGCTCCCGTTAGGACGAGGTTCTCCTCCTGTTCCTAACCGAGATTGTTCCGGTCGCTCGGGAGAGATCTTATCTTTAGCCGAGGTTGATTCGATCGCTATCTTATCTCTAGCCGAGGTTGGTGCTCGTGTTAGGACGAGGTTCTCCTCCTGTTCCTAATCGAGGTTGGGTCGCTCGGAGAGATCTTATCTCTAGCCGAGGTTGTCAACGGTCGCTCGGGAGAGATCTTATCTCTAGCCGAGGTTGGTGCTCGTGTTAGGACGAGGTTCTCCTCCTGTTCCTAACCGAGGTTGTTCACGGTCGCTCAGGAGAGATCTTATCTCTAGCCGAGGTTGTCAACGGTCGCTCGGGAGAGATCTTATCTTAGCCGAGGTTGATGTGCGCGCTCGAGGGAGATCTTATCTCCTACGGCCGAGCTTCCCTCGGGGGAGATCTTATCTCCTGCGGCCGAGGTGCGCGCTCGGAGGAGATCTTATCTCCTACGACCGAGCTTATTGCTCGCGTTAGGACGAGATTCTCCTCCTGTTCCTAACCGAGGTTGTTCACGGTCGCTCGGAAGAGATCTTATCTCTAGCCGAGGTTGACTCGGTCGCTCGGGAGAGATCTTATCTCTAGCCAAGGTTGATGCTCGTGTTAGGACGAGGTTCTCCTCCTGTTCCTAATCCGAGGTTGTTCACGGTCGCTCGGGAGAGATCTTATCTCTAGCCGAGGTTGACTCGGTCGCTCGGGAGAGATCTTATCTCTAGCCGAGGTTGATGCTCGTGTTAGGACGAGGTTCTCCTCCTGTTCCTAATCGAGGTTGTTCACGTCGCTCGGGAGAGATCTTATCTCTAGCCGAGGTTGATGCTCGCGTTAGGACGAGGTTCTCCTCCTGTTCCTAACCGAGGTTGTTCACGGTCGCTCGGGAGAGATCTTATCTCTAGCCGAGGTTGACTCGGTCGCTCGGGAGAGATCTTATCTCTAGCCGAGGTTGATGCTCGTGTTAGGACGAGGTTCTCCTCCTGTTCCTAACCGAGGTTGTTCACGGTCGCTCGGGAGAGATCTTATCTCTAGCCGAGGTTGACTCGGTCGCTCGGGAGAGATCTTATCTCTAACCGAGGTTGATGCTCGCATTAGGACGAGGTTCTCCTCCTATTTCTAACCGAGGTTGTTCACGGTCGCTCGGGAGAGATCTTATCTCTAGCCGAGGTTGACTCGGTCGCTCGGGAGAGATCTTATCTCTAGCCGAGGTTGATGTGTGCACGCTCGGGGGAGATCTTATCTCCTGCGGCCGAGCTTCCGCTCGGGGGAGATCTTATCTCCTGCAGCCGAGGTGCGCGCTCGGGGGAGATCTTATCTCCTGCGGCCGAGCTTGTTGCTCGCGTTAGGACGAGGTTCTCCTCCTGTTCCTAACGCGGCGATTATTGACTGCTGCTTCTCCTATCATCGCATAGTTTTCGCATCCAGAAATAATATTTATTGCAGAGGGGAGAATTTTACCGAAGGAAAAGCTGATCGGACAGCGCATTTCTCGTTTGAGGGGTCGACGGGGTGTTGTTCCTCGGAGTTCCCTCGGGCAGTAAGTCCCGTCCAGACGACCTCCTCTATCTCATGCCGGCCTTCTTAATTTGGAACATGCTTCTCTTGACTTTGTCGCTGGGGACGACAGTCCCCGATGTAGCTAGCTCCTAGCTCCTCCCCGGGGTGGCGTTGATGACGCCGCGAAGCGGCCGACCTTCTTGTCTTTTCTAGTTACGGCAGCGCCTTTAGCCGATCTTCTCCTGCTTCAGACCGGCGTCGGAGGAATTTATCCCGTCGTCCCTTTTTGAACGAGCTCTTCAATCTCGTCTTGGAGCTGAACGTATTCCTCAGTGTCGTGGCCGTGGTAGCGATGGTAGGAGCTTTACTTGCTTCGACCGCGCACGTTTGGGGAGGCCGTAGTCCTCGAGGTCTTGGTGGCTGGCTCTAAACTTCGCCGAGAATTCGAGTTAGAGGAGCGGGTCGTAGTTGCGGAACCTTCCGGAAGGGGGGCTTCTTCGCATCCTTCTGTCGAGGCTTCCTCGATGGTGAGCCCCAAGATAGTAGACGAGGCCGAACTTCATGCCGCGGGGGGGGCTTCGTTCCGTCCTTGCCGGCGCCGAACTTTATTTTGGAGGTTGAGTTGAGGAGTTCGGCTTTCCACCGAGCTTCATTTCGCCTTGATGCCGAGCTTTGGGGGGAGCCCGGCTTTTCTTCGAGCCGAACTTCTTTCCGCTTCGGCGGGGAAGCTTCTGCTCTCCATTTCTCTCTTCGGGGCGATTGGGCTCTTCCTTAAGGCTGATTTCTCACGCCCTCATGGCGGGCTTGCTGGTGGAGTCGCCACCGGAGGCTGCTGTATAGCCTGCAACGCCTCCGTAAGGCCACGGATCTTTCGGACAAGCAGGCCAAACTGCTTCACATCCGCCGCAGGTGCAGGTGGAACCTAGGCCGCCGGGGCTGAAGCAGGAACAGACGGGCCTGGACGAGATCGGGTCGCGGAGGCCGCCGAGCGCCGTGCCGAAGCTCTCCTGGGTGGCATTTTCTCTTCGGAAGAGAAAAGGAAGATCTCCGGAGAGGGAAGAGAAGGGTCGCCGAGCACTCCTTTAAGAACAAGGGAACCTCGAAGGTTCAGGACCTCCTTCTAGCGCCAATCTGTTGGTGCAGAAATCCATCCTCGCCGGAGGTTGCCGAAATCGAGGCCGCTGAGGTCGCCGCCGGGGACCTGCAAAATGAAGTCCCGTCCGAAACCGGTGGGGGGTGGCTCCGGCAGGACCCTCCGACGCTCAAGTCAGTTTCCGGCCAACAGTAATGGAGTGCTCGGAATGAGTTCCGGAGCTTAGAGATGAGGAGGAGAGCTTAGAGAGTCGAGAGTTCAGAGAGCTTAGCCTTAGTGTGTCGGGAGGGGTCCCTTTAGAGCGGAGCTTAGTTGATGGTGACGGCCATGCCATCTGGCAGAGAGTCGTCGGGCAGCATGGAGTTCGGTACGAAGAGGACGGCATCGTACGGTGGATCGTGGGAGCCATACTGGCACGTCGTGGGCCGCATGGAGTTCGGTACGGAGAGGAAGGCGTCGTCCGGTGGATCGTGGGAGCCATACTGGCGAGTCGTGGGCCGCATGGAGTCCGGTACGGAGAGGAAGGCGCCGTCCGGTCTTGCTGCAGGCGACAGTTCATCCAGAGGAGTTCGGGCTTGTAACAGAGTTCGGCCGAAGGGGAAACCCGGGAGGAGCTCGGCTGGCTGAAGGGTCGGCCATCTGTAGAGTTCGACCGAGGGACGATTGCCGAGGAGTTCGACCGCCTGGGCTCGCCTGGAGTCGGTCCGAAAGGAAAACCCGGGAGGAGTTCGGGTGGCCGAACGGGCGTCTGGGAGGAGTCCGTCTCCCGAAGAAGTCCTGCCGCTTGGAGTCCAAGGAGCTCGACCGTCAGAAAGTTCGGCTGGCGGTGGGAGTTCGGCCCGGAGCCTGGCGCTGGGGAGTTCGGCAGCTAGGTAGTTCGGCCCGGACCTTGGCGCAGGGGAGTTCGGCCTCTAGGCAGTTCGGCCCGGACCTTGGTGCAGGGGAGTTCGGCCTCTAGGCAGTTCGGCCCGGACCTTGGTGCAGGGGAGTTCGGCCTCTAGGCAGTTCGACCGTGGTAGGGGCTCGGCCTGGCGCCTGGCGCTAAAGCTCTTCAGCGGCTACTGGTTACATTGGGCTGAGCGTCGGGCCGGGCTTCGGCAGGAGCGGGATTTATCCCCAACAAGGTCGATCTACCTTTGAGCGGCCGATGTAAATATCCTATCGAAGTCGAGGCCGATCTTTAAATCATGACTGCATTACTGTGTTAAAGATCAGTAGCATGATAAGATTGGAAGAAGTCTAACGGCCACGAAATCTAATCGTTCATTGCTTTGATCCAGGTCAACCCGTTCCGACCAATTAGTATCTGACACCTGGTGAAGATCTAGAAGGACAGATGAAACGAGGGTAGATCGAAGCCATTCATGCCTTTTATAAATAGGAGTCAGCGTTATTCTTTTTGACTGCTACTGTTGCTTAAATGGTGAACTCTGGCACTTTGTGTATGAGGAATAGCTCGGACTCAGTCGAGCTACCGTCAACCCCACCTTAACTCCCCTCATTGCTCGGCCTCCTCGCTCCTTAGGTTAATTTTTTCCGCACTCATGAGTCAATTTAGTCTGTCCCGATCTTCTTGGGGCTCAGGTAGCCCTTCTGGTGAGGATCACGATTTTGGGGTAATAGGTTCTTCGGACAAAATCGAAGAACATGAAGTTTTGGACTATGGTCCTTTCAGAATAAATTCTATCCTTTTCTCGAAGGATCTGAAAGTCATTAGAATGAAATACCATGTCCTCGATGATTTTAAGTTAGAGGTCGCCTGTCCCGGAGAGCATATAGCTCTTCCTCATCCTGGATGGATCGGTGTTTACGAGGAATCGCTAAAAGCTGGCCTCATGTTGTCTTTTCATTTTTTAATCGTCGAGTTTCTGAACCTATATAGAATTAGCTTTTGTTGTTTGGCGCCGAACTCCTGATGACCGATCCTAAGCTTCTTCACCCACTGTCTTCTCCTTGAGGTCGAGCCTACCTCTCATCTTTTTCGAGCTTGCTTCACTTTAAAGGAGCATCCGATGGAGGTCGGATGGTGGTACGCCTCTCCTCGAAGAGGATGCTATCTTTTTTGAGGCGCTCCTTCCTCGGTGCATAACTGAAAGGAGCGCTTCTTTTTTATTTTGGCCGAGCAACCATGGGATTTTAGTACATCATGGGGGCGACCTCATAGGTTGGCCGTCAGACCTCCAATGCTGTTCGACACCGAGGAGGACGCCTTAAGTCAGATCTTTAGTCTCGCTCCTCTCCTGCTGTCCAGGTTCCTTATCGAGGAGAACTTATTTAAGGTCGGATTGATTTCAACTGATCTGAGGAGTAAGTGTTCTTATGCGATTTTGTTTGGATCGTCTTTTCTTTCCTCATCATTATCATTGATCGAGTCTTGTATTTTCTATCTAGTGATGAATCCGTCCGACCTCGAAACTCTTCGATGGATGGTGAAGAAGAGAAAGACGAGTGCGGCCATGGCCTCCAAACACGCTCGGACCGAGGCTATCCTGGCGCAGCCCACGATGGGAGGTTCCTCTAGAGCGGCCAATGCCCCAAGGAAGGAGAAGTCGGCACTGATGAAGGTTGTGATGTCGATTCGGTCTGCTGCTCCAGCGGAGTCCGTCCCTCGATCTTCTGCATCTTCCTCCAAAAGAAGCTCGAGTATGCCAAAAATCTCCATCCGAATGTCCGACCGCGGATCCGATGTTTCGGAGAGTGTATCTTCGATGAAAGTTTCCTTGGATATCGAGGATAAAAGGAAGGGTATCGGTAACTACCGTATTGCCCATTCCTTACTGAAGTCTGTCATCTTACCGACCAACATCCAAACCTTCGAGGAGGCTGGGGGTGCCTTCCGCATCTAAGACTTCTACGATTTTCTTCTTCAGCTACGTATCGACTTTTTTACCAACCTTCATTTTAGCTTTTTCATTCATTCCTCAGCTCAACTTCTTTTTCTTCTCTCTTCTTTCTTCTTTTTTTTTTTTAGCTCATCCATCATGTGAACCATTTTGTCGAAGTAATTAGAGAGGTTCAACGCCTCTCTAAGGAAGCTGAGAAGAAAGCCGTCCAAGCCAACTAAAGGGTGGATGATGCTCAGTTATATTGACTGAAGGTCGAGCATAAGACTAGGTCCCTTCGGAAGAGGATGAAGCAGCTGGAATCCGAGCTGGCTAAGGCTGAAGCTCGGGTGCTGGGAGAGAGGGAGGCCGAGAGGGCACGGGTGGAGGGTGACAGGATAGAGGTAGTCGAGGCCTTCCATGCCTCGGAAGAATTCTGTAACATCAAGATGGATTTTGCATCGCTCTCCTACCTACAAGGGGGTATAGATCTGAAAGAGAAGGTCTGGAGGATCTTCCTTCATTTGAACTTGGACCTCTTGGAGTTGAACGATGAGGAGGTCGAGGAAGTTGAGGGTTGGGAAGTTCAAATGAAAGATGTCTTCAGTCCCATGCGTGACAATCTGACTGTCGAGGATGTAGTATCGGTACTACCCCCAGCCATCATCATCCTACTTGACCAAGTGAAGGTCGACGAATCTAGAGCTCTGGATAGAGCTTAATGTAGCTTTTTGATCGAGCATGTCCGATCTTTTTTAGGTTGGCCTTTTTTTTTGTCTTTAGTTATTGCCAAGGTATCTTTGTATGGGTCAACCATCATTTGTAAATACTCAATTTTAATACAAATTTTTTTTTTTGCTAAAGTTATTGAGCTCGTATGTTCTTCATCAAAAAAAAAATTTTCGAGACGTAGATCGGCATACATCTTAGGTGGTGTGACTGAGAAATCATAGCGAATAATTCATGCCTCCATGTTACGATCCTCGACCACAGTCGAGAAGCACGTTTTGATGAATTTTATGGGATGCATCTCGATCCTCGATTGTGGTCGAGGACCGCACGTTGGTGATTTATGTTGGAGATGCATACAGCTCCTCGACCGTAGCTGAGGAGCGTGTGTTAGTGAGATCCGATGGAGGTGCGTTCCGCTCCTCGATCATGGCATGATCGAGGAGTGCACGTTGGCGAGATCCGATGGAGACGTGTCATGAGATCCGATGGAGATGCATTCCACTCCTCGATCATGGTCGAAGAGCGCACATTGATGAGATCCAATGAAGATGCATTTTGCTCCTCGACCATGATCGAGGAGTACGTATTGGCAAGATCCGATGGAGATGCATTTCGCTCCTCGATCGTGGCCAAGAAGCGTGCATTGGCGAGATCCAATGGAGATACATTTCACTCCTCGATCGTAGTTGAGGAGCATGCATTGATGAGATCCGATGGAGATGCATTTCGCTCCTCGATCATGACACGATCGAGGAGCGCGCGTTGGCGAGATTCGATGGAGATGCATTCTACTCCTCGATCATGATCGAGAAGTGCGCATTAGCGAGATTCGATGGAGATGCATTCCACTTCTCGATCGTGGCATGATCGAGGAGCGCGCGTTGGCGAGATCCGATGGAGATGCATTCTGCTCCTCGACTACAATTGATGCATTGGCGAGATCTGATGGAGATGCATTCCGCTTCTCGACCACAGTCGAGGAGCGTGCATTGACGAAGATAAAATCTACGATAAGTTATTATTCATTATCAAAAAAAATTAAGATGAAAATTATATTCTAAGGATAATATCTTCGAAGATTGTCGATGTTCGAAGTTCTTAGGATCGGAGTTCCATCCAATCGACAGAGATGGTAAGTTTCAGGCCAAACTACTTCAGCCATGCGATAAGGACCTTCCCAATTCGGCGATAATTTTGACTGTTCAGATGGGCAAGAAATCTTGGCTCGATGAAGAACTAATTATTCTGTTAGAAAAGATTTGCCCTTTACTCGAGAATTATAATACCGAGCAACTTTCTGTTGATAGTTGGCCATTCGAACTCGAGCTCGTTCTCGGGTTTCTTTCAGTAAATCTAGATTTACTTTCATCCCGAAGGAATTGCTATCTTCATCGAACTCTTTCACTCGGAGCATGGGTAACCCAATCTCTAGGGGTATCACAGCTTTCGTACCGAAGGCCAACATGAAATATGTCTCTCCAGTTGGGATACGTTGCATTGTGCGATACGCCCAAAGAACGTTGTATAGCTCTTCGACCCATCATCCTTTTACCTGACTTATGCGAGCTTTCAACCCCTGCAATAATGTTCTGTTCGTCACCTCAGCCTCATCATTAATCTATGGATGATCTACTGACGTCAATCTATGAGAAATCCCATAGTCATTATAGAATCCTATAAACCTTAGGTTATTAAATTATCGTCCATTATCGATTATGATGGCATGAGATAAATTGAATCGATATATGATAGACTTTCAAATAAAATTTTGAACTCTAGCTTCGATAATTATAGCTACTGCCTCTGCTTCTATCCATTTAGTAAAATAGTCGATCACGACAATCAAAAACTTCTTCTGTGTTATGGTGATGGAAAATGGTCCGAGGATATCCATACCCCATTGAGCAAAGGGCCAAGAGATCGTGATCGGAGCCAATGGAGTCGATGGTCGGTGCTGAATATTTGAGGTCCTTTGGCATTGATCACACTTACTCAGTAGATCGATCACATCTCTTTGCATAGTTGGCCAAAAATATTTCTGCCGTAATATTTTGTGGGATAGAGCCTTCCCCCTAGGTGATTACCATAGATTTCTTCGTGAATTTTCTGCAAGGCATAGTTGGCTTTCGAAGGATGGAGGCATCTGAGCAGAGGTAGGGTGAAAAATCTCTTATACAACTTTCCTCCATAGATGATGTATTGTGGAGCAGGGTGTCTCAGTCTTTTTGCCTCATCTCGATCCACAGGCAAAGTTCCATCTTATAAGTAATGGAGGATAGGATCTATCTAGCTTGACTCTAGATCAGCTTGCATTACCGGGGCCTCCTCAATACTCGACTTCTCCAGGACTTTCATATATGAGCTTCTTTTTAGGTCGGCCATCCCATGGGTTGCTAGCTTAGAAAGAAGATTAGCTCATGCATTTTTCATCCTTAATATCTACTGAACATCTATTAGTAAAAAGTTAGAAGCTAAGTCCCTGACCTTCTGTAGATACTTAACCATATTCGGCTCCCGAGCTTCATATTCTCTCTGAACCTGGCCAATCACCAACTGTGAATCACTATAGACTCTAAGATGTTGAACTCCCATTTTTTTTGCTATTCTGAGTCTCGCTACCAATGCCTCATACTCGGCTTCATTATTGAAAGCTGGAAAGTCGAAGTGCAGAGCATATTCCGCTACTACTTCCTCTGAGCTGGTTAAGATCAACTCGACTCCAGAGTCCGCGGCATTCAAAGATCCATCAACATGTAGGGCCCAACATTCATCGATCGAAGGGGCTTCAGCGTGACTGGATTCCTCATCCATGATTGTACATTTCAAGATGAAGTCTGCCAATGCCTGAGCTTTAATAGACAGTCTCGACAAATATTTGATATCGAATTCATCTAGCTCAATAGCCCATTTAGCCAATGGACTCGAGGTGTCTGATCGATATAATACTAATTTAATGAGTTGGTCTATAAGGACTGCAATGGTGTGTGCTTGAAAATATGGAAATAACTTTTTTGCAGATATTAAGAGAGCATAGATGATTTTTTTTAATCTCGTATATCTGGTCTCAGCATGATGAAGTATCCGACTCACGTAATAGATCGACTTTTGTACCTTGGCTTCCTATCAGATTAGAACAGAGCTAATTATTGAAGAAGAAACAGCTAAATATAAGTACAATACCTCCTCGGGCTCTGGCTTGCTTAAAAAAGGAGGGGAGCCAAGGTATTTCTTTAGCTCATCGAAGGTTGTTTAGCATTCATCTGTCCATTGAAAGTCCTTCGATTACTTAAGAGCTTTAAAAAATGGAAGACTCTTTTCCGCCGATCTTGATAGGAATCTATTTAAGGCTACGATCCTTCCTATGAGTCGCTGTACTTCTTTGATCATCTTCGAGAGCTTCATCTCTTGAAGAGATTGAATCTTCTCCAGATTGGCCTCAATCCCATGTTGTGACACCATGAACCCAAGAAATTTTTCAGAAGTGATACCAAAGATGCATTTGTCTGGATTGAGCTTCATCCAGAAGTGCTGCAGTGTAGAGAAGGCTTCTTCTAGGTTAGTGATATGATATTTGACAGTCCTACTTTTGACGAGCATATCGTCCACATATACTTTCATATTTCTCTCAATTTGTTTCTTGAAAAGCTTGTTCATAAGTCTTTGATAGGTCGCCCCAGCATTTTTCAAGCCAAACGGCATGACCCTATAACAAAAAAGACCTTGGTCAGTTATGAAAGAAGTTTTTTCTTCATCCTCGGACGCCATTCGAATCTAGTTGTATCCCGAGAAAGCATTCATGAATGATAGAAGCTGATGTCCTGAGGTCGCATCCATCAGTTGGTCTATGCACGGCAGAGGATAGCTATCCTTTGGGCATGCTCCGTTGAGATCTATATAATCAACACATGTGCATCATTTTCCACTGGCCTTCTTGACAAGGACGATGTTAGCCAACCACTCCGAATAATAAATTTTTCGGATGAAACTAGCCTTCAAGAGCTTATCAACTTCTTCTTGTATCGCCCTCTGATGTTCAGGAGGCAAAGCTCCATTTTTTCTACCTAATCGAATGACAATTCAGATCCATATTGAGTCGGTGTACCATGACCTATGGATCGATGCCGAGTATATCCGAAGTTGACCAAGCAAACACGTCGACATTAGCTCGTAGAAATATGATGAGGTGCTGTCGATCCTCCTTACATAAGCTTGAGCTGACCTTCACAACCTTGTTCGAATCGTCCTTGGTCGATACAGAGATCAGTTCTTCTGTTGGAGAGTCTCTTTGTTTAGTTTGTTCATCCCTGATGTCTAACTCATTCATGGGCTGCACTTCAGCCATCACTCCATGCAAAGTAGTCATATAACATTCTCTTGCAACCGACTGGTTTTCCCTGGGCTTGCCGATTTCATGTGGAGTCGTGAATTTGACCTTCAAGTGATAGATTAATGCTATGGCCCAGAGGGTATTTAGACCTAGCTAACCTAAGATGATATTGTAGGTAGAGGAGCTATTCACGATGAAATAAGTTATGTCGACAACCACTTGCCTCGGAGCTTATCCAGTTTTTGTCGTTAGTGAGATAGTCCCTTCCACTGAAATCGTAGCGTCAAAAAATCCGACCAGAGATATATTCCTCTTCGTCAGTAGTTCAGGATTTAAGTTCATTCGAATAAAGGCATCATAAAATAGAACATCTACCGAACTTTTATTATCAATAAGAATATGATGTACATCATAATTAGCAATATTTAGAGAAACGACTACAGGATCATCATATGGCTGACTTATTTCTTTCATATCTTTATCGATGAAAGTAATTTCATTATCTGCCTTCCTCTTCCTTGGTCCTTCTCCTAGTCAATCTCGATCCAAAGTATTTCCACCAAGGTTTCCTCCAGCAATTACTTTGATCTCTCCCGTGGTCGGCTGTTCTCCGCACGGTTCATCTTGCCGAGGTTGGTCACGATCCAGATTTCTCGAAATTCACCATTCATCAATATAGTGCCAGAGTCGTCCCTACCTGATTAGTGCCTTTATTTCCTCTTTGAGCTGCCAGCACTCCTCGGTATCATGTCCGTGGTCATGATGATATCGGCAATACTTCCTCGAGTTTCTTACTCGAGTAGGGGTTATTATTTTCTTGGATCGAGGTAAATCTTCTCATTGCTCGATCTCCATCAGAATCTGAGCCCGAGGTGTGTTGAGAGGGGTGTGGTAATTGAATCTCCAAGGTGGAGTTCTAGATCGGCATTGCGGCTTTGGATATGTTGGTCGGCTACTCCAAGGTGGAGTGTGCAATTGATGAAACCGTGGCTCATCCTGATGGTGCTGCACCCATCTATGGTCTTTTTTCTTCTCCTACTTTTGGGACGGACCCGACCTACTATCTCGGCTACTTTCCTACTGATCCCAAGCCTCTTCAGCCTTGGCATATTTCTCCGCTCGTTCTAGCATCTTGGCGAAGTCTTTCGGATAATCCAAGTTGAGGGAGAATAAAAGATCATTTTGGAGGAAGCCGGCCTTGAACGCTATCATGGCTACTGACGGATCTAAATTTCAGACCTCCAAGATGGCTACATTAAAGCGATTGATATACTTTTGAAGGGGCTCATTCTTCCTTTGCTTGATGCTCATGAGGAAGTCAGAGTTACAACATTACCGACGACTGCTAACGAAGTAGGCAACGAACAGATGGCTCAACTGGTAGAAGGAATCTATGGAGTTGGACTTTAGGTTCGAGTACCAATGTCGAGCCGCTTTTCTCAAAGTTGAAGAAAAAATTCGATATAGTATCGCGTCGGTAGCCCCTTGCAGATGCATAAGAGTTCAGAAGCTATCCAGATGGTCTACGAGATTGGCCGCTCCATCATAAAGCTTCGTCTGAGGGATCTTGAATCGACATGACAAGGGTTCATCCATAATCTTCTAAGTGAATGGAGGATTGACATTGAACCCCAAATCCTTTCCTTGTTGCCTTGGCTCCCGCAATGCATCCAGCTGCTGTTGCATCTCTTTGAGTTTTTTCTCCATGTTGTCCTCACTAGTAGCTCGATGTTGAGGAGTCTCATGGCTCGGGGTAGAGCCTTTTCTAAAAATTGGTGTGGACGAGCGTTCAGGTCTTCGACAAGGAGGATCGGTAGGTCGGCTGTGACGACTAGTCTCCGTCCTTAGGCTTCGGAGCCGTCGTTCCTCCAACCTTCTCTAGATCAGACCTGAATTTTCTTTGACTGGACGACGCTCATCGATCTGTTGTATTCCTCTTATGGCGGCTGATAGTGCTTGCACCTAATGAAGCAACATGTCATACTGTTCCTGTGAGACCGTCGGTGTCGTTAGTGGATTTTTCTGGATTGGTGATGGAGATGTGTTAACCTACTAAGTATTGTAGGTCCTCCGACCACTAGAATATTGGATCCGAAGGATGTGCCAAATGCTAGTTATAGGAAGCATTCATGGCGCCATGCTCGACCGAAACTAGCTAAAATGACCCAAGTGAGACGTGGTCTTACTGCTCCGACTGCCTCCAAGCAGTCCACCCAATAGACAAGATCAACAAAATAGAAGAATTCTTCCAGCAACTAAAAACAAATGGCCATTGATATAGCAAAAATCTAATAAAACCTTCATATTGCTCATTCTAATCCTATTAATGGGGCCGATCTATTTCCACTTGAAATCTTACCTGATTCAACCAAACAACCATGGCATTCCAAACTTGGGCTCCTCTGGTGCCATGGAGGGACCAATTCTGCTACTTGGACAATGCTTTGTTTCTAAAGATGATAAAGCCCTGCCCCCCAGCCTGGCTATGAGCCATCCAGTCCCCATGCCCTGCCTCTAGGACATTGAACATCGAGCAAACGTGCATTAGGGAGAGCTTTGGGGTTTGAGCCCAGAAGCAGCATTCCCACCATATTTCTAAAACAAAATCTTGAAACAAGAAACAAGGATTCATATAGAACCGTATCAATATTGGTGGCGCGTCATTTCCGAGCGTGCCACCCACTATTGTCAATACTTGGAGCTCGCCCTCCTCCAAGTCTATATGAGATGGCCATCGATTATATTTGAAGTATTTAAACAATGCTTACGATTCTATAAAACAAACTCCTCGTGTGGGAAACCTTGCTTGGTGGGGCGGCCTGCAAATTTGACTCCGCGTAGAACTTTGTTATGTTGTAATGCTCTCTTTTTTAACTACACTTTTTGCTAAACAACATTGCATTGGATATGCTCCAGCTCACAGAAGAGTCCATATTCTTCTGGCTAAAACTAGCATTTGGCAAGTACGGTGCAGGTCCCTGCTACAAGAAGATGGTTGCTATCATACAATAAAGTACAGCATGAAGTGAAGAAGTGCACCCACATATCGGCACTGGAATTGTAGCTTGATTAAAAGGGAAATGGCCAGTTAATATCCGCAAAGCCTCCAGTTGCTAATTACGTGGCGCAAACGAAACAACAAAACCAGCAGACAAGCATCAAAGAAATTGCCCATGATGTACAATGTATTCCAATAAGCATACGTTAAACATTATTCAAGAAGTTATCCATGGAGAAAAAGCAATACAAAAAGATTATATCTGACTGCATTTGAGTTTTCAAAAACCAAAACTGATTAGTGATGAACACAACAATGAAAAATCTTAATATAATAAGCACTACAGCTAGACGTGTGTGATTACAGAGGAAAATCGTTCAAATGGCAACTTCTCAAACGGCATCTTACTTTGACAACCAGTAAATCAAGATAAGAAATGTACAAACAGAAGCAACAAGGGAAAGAATGATGGTATCCATTGACTTTTTCCTTCTAATTGCTGAAAGGATATGATTTACCTGCACAGTTAATTCACAGAGTATAATGATAAATGATCCATTCAAGAGGATTGCCATCAACCATATAACTTACTCTGGATCAGGTGAAATACACTAATTACGTACCGTGGGAAGTCGGCTGCTGACATTGCTTATCTTGCCGCTGATGCCACCAAATGTTGAGCGTTGAAGAACAAGTGCTCCCAAAGTAGCTTGGGCTTGGGATATTACACCATCCATCTGGAGTCACATACATTCCACAATGAGAGTTTTGGGTGGAAAATATTTGATGATTGCATAGCTTCTTAAATCTCCTTTTCAAGCCATGGATCTCAAGAAAGTTAAAGGTTGGCCAGTCCATTTAAATAAAAACAATCACAAATAAAAAGATTCTATTCAAGTTGACATATATAGTAAGAGCAGAACAAACCACCATTCACCCTGGAAAAAAGAACCTGCCTGCAAAAATCCTTCATTATCCGCAGGAAGTGAATGGAAAGGTGGTCATTCAGGTCATAATAATAGTGATCCCATAGATAGACAATACCAAGTGAAGAATAACAGAAAAACATGAGGCAATTTTAAATGACTGTGGCTTGCAGACACCTAACTATTGTAGGAGATTCGGAGGCTTTGCATGTCAGTGGCCATGCAGGTTTGCTGACAGGAATTAGTTAACATGCCTATGTATATGAAAGGCTTTTTGCAGTGGCAGGTCAGTATTGGTCGAACAACATACATCTGGTAAACAGAAAAGACAAAACTGTGTATGTTGCCGAGTTTTGTAGTTTTTGCATCAACAAAAAAGGTCACCTGTAATTTCATCACAAATTGCCCGTATGGTCAGCTGTAATTTGTCAAAAAGATTCGGTACTTAACAAATTGGTTCATGTGTTTCAGTTTCAATTACTTCATATGAAAGATCGTTCCAACTGTTATTGTTTTGACAAATAGAGGATATCAAATGTAAGTATTATTAGACATGTTCGTTGATAATATTCACAAAGTATCACAACTCTGAGAACAATAGCTCAAAAAATAGTTTCCAAACATACCCTTAGACAAGGAACCAAGAGGTAACAGGAACTGTAGTGATCAAAGCAAAAGGAGATCCTTCATTTCCTCCTTGTTAATCTTCAAGAAACAAAGAGGACCAAGGCTTAGAAGGCAGACACCATGTCTCAACTAACATCTCCCAAATCAACAGAAATCTAAAAAATATTCCATGTAAGATTTACTTCATCTTTCAAGAGTCAAAATGATATGGCAGGTGCAAGCTTGTCAAGGGTCAATAAGTAATCATATAAAACCCTGTTCAAAACTATCTTAAGATATTTGATCATTTAATTGAGTGGTCATCCATTTCTTGGGAAATCCACTTCATCCTGTGTGGGAGTAGAGAATGATGAATGTGAGGGGTACATCAGTTAAGCACATCTTTCACTAGATGCCATAGAACAAAGTAACTCACAATTTTTGAAAGAGGGAGATAGTTGAACAAAAACAAGCAATCATATTTCTTTTCACCCCAAATACCTCAAAGAATTGCTTCTCTGATAACTGTATCTCAGCTATTGCAGTTTCTGGGGCTTATCGAGGAGTTTATAGTAATATAATGCCTTGCACCATTTTGTTGCTCCCCCTGTCCTCCAAAGCCTAGATTAATTTGCGAGATTTGTTAAAGCCATCTAAGGTGTTTGCTATAGCATCTGATCACAGATTTTACTGAAGATAACCTACAGCGTTAGCACATTTGATCTTCATTTTATACTAAGCTACATCCTGGTGGACTGTAGCCTTGCTATTGAGCCGGTTCCTTCATTTTTGATGTTTCTCGTTCTTTCCAAATTTTGAGTGCCCTCATCACTTAAGAGTTTTTACCACTTAACTGCAAAAGACACTTGCTTTTCAATGCTTAATAGATAACCTACAGCGTTAGCACATTTGATCTTCGTTTTATATTTAGCTACATCCTGGTGGACTGTAGCCTTGCTATTGAGCCTGTTCCTTCATTTTTTATGTTTCTCGTTCTTTCCAAATTTTGAGTGCCCTCATCACTTAAGAGTTTTTACCACTTAACTGCAAAAGACACTTGCTTTTAATGTGGTTTATTGAGAAGAAAGTAGTATCATGTTTATTAGGAAATAGATATTTTCCTACTTTTAATTGCAACTATGTTTTCCAAGGTTATAGGTTCAAAGATGCTTATTAAGGAAGATACTTGTAGTTCACTGTATGGAGGTAACCAGAGGAGAATATCATGGTACCTAGGCAAGAGTCTTTCACTTAGTTATGGTCCTTTGTGGTCAGGTTCTAGTACTTGAAAAAGGCCAAGATCAGCACTCTTCTACAAAAATTGAAGGATTTCCATCATATTCATGTCTGTGGAGTTACAGTTGAAGGGCCTTAAAGAACTTGCTAGGAAAATATGGCGAGCCACGTTATGTTATTGAGAAAGTTAACTCTAAAATCTTCTTGAAGAGAGAGAGAGAGAGAGAGAGTGGCAACATGCTTGCAGGTAGGTAAGCACCAGCGGCACAGACTCATTGATGATGCATCTATATAATCTCGTATCCTGGTAATGAACTATTAGTTGGTTTACTAATAAGGTTTTCAATTTTGCTTCCATATCTCAGGCTTGGTTAACTTCTGACATTGGGCAGTTTGAAGGAGGTCAAAGTTACAGGAATTAAATCTAGGCCTCTTTTGGTTTATCAATTATAGAGCAGTAGCATGGCACTCCAACATAACACTAGAAATAGTCGATATGCATTGATTTAATTAAAAATAATTTTCTTAAGAGACCAAAAAATCACATGCACAATTGATTAGTCAGACAATGGATTTATGCACTAAAACTAGGTGGCAATAAGTTCCCTTAGTGCTTAAACAACGGCAACTTTGTTGTGATTTTGTAAATATGGGCTATGATATAACTTTTATAAATCAGTAAAGAATCAACCCTGGAGAGGGAGTTCTACTCTAGTAACTATACCTACAAGCAAAATTTAGGTATCAACTAAACTGGTTGTTTAGTTCCCATGTCTATGAATTTATAACACTCTGGAAATGACTGTAATATACATTCAACACAAGTATGCATTTTGAGAATCTCTATTATTTGAAATCTGAATGCAGATGTAGCATATATATACAACAAACTAATATTATAAAAAATTGAATAAGGTTAACAAGTAGATATACAAATGTAACATGCTGCTTGTTGATATGTGACTAGAAGTTGATAGCTTTATGAGAGCTTTATGAGAATGATGGCCTTGTATATAGCATTGTTTAAGGATGTTCATAAACTGTATGAAATAGTATTTGAGTATTGGAATTGAAAATGTTGATCAAGCATTTGATGACATATCAGTCAACATTAGAATGTCACAGTTAAAAATGCCAAGCTAGTAAAGATACATGCATGTTGTAGCTAATGATGCATTCAAATTGTACTAAACCTGGTCATTCTGCTAGTTGCATCTGCAGGACAAGTTGGAGAAGAGAAGGAACAGAGAGGGAGGGGTGTGTGTGTGTGTGTGTGTGTGTGTGTGTGTGTGTGTGTGTGTGAGAGAGAGAGAGAGAGAGAGAGAGAGAGAGAGAGAGACCTGTCCTGAACTTCTACTTAGAGCTGCTTGTTCTTTAAGAAGAGCCTGATCGACAGAACCAGCACCCTCTTCCATGTCCAATCTTGCCCTCTCAAAATCCCTGAAGTCCAGAAGGAGCGATGCATGTTGCTGCTTAGCTCTAAGGCTAGAGCGGAGCCGATAAAACTCCTGTGTTGAAACAATTAAGAACCAGGGTTAGCATTTCCCAGATTCTATAGATGCCAAGATTTGATATAGTTCTGATCCTAGTCCTATTTTTGATGATCAGCATAACTATAAAAGCAGCACAATAAAGCTAAATATCCAAGGTGATCCTTGGTAGGTACTAGGTGCCTGTTCTAGGTATAGTTTCATTTAGAATTAATAATCAGATTTGGCTTAAATTTTATCAGTCCTTCATTTGGTTAAAAAGCTTTTCTACCTGAGTAAGATCTTGAAGAATTTCTCTATGCCGAGTTAATGTATGTGAAAGGATTTCTGAGCCACCTGAAGATACCCAAGTTTGCATCTGTGAATTAACTAGCTGAAGTTGTTTCAGAAATCGCTCTATTCCAGATTCAAGATCATTCTCTGAACCATCAGATTTTGTGGAAACCAATCTACGATATGAATTCATCTGCTCATCCAGCTGAGCTTCAAGTTTCCTTGCCTGCATGAAAAAGAAAAAGAAACAGTTCACTAATGATTGGATTTGTTGTATCATGTGTACACTTAATCAATGACTGCAGACAAGCACCAGCACTGTATTTGCTAGTTGCCAAGGAAGCAATACAGCACATTGTGATCACCCAACACAATGTATATTTCATAGTTCTAATTCCATACTGGAGGAATCCATGCACATATTTCAAAGCTTTATCCTTACTTGAGGAGTTTCAGTTTTTATTCTTTGTTATAAAGTATGAATTTGTCTAATTATAATGGCTTTTACATACTGTTTTGTATGAATGGGGAAATGTAAATTGTAGGGCACGACACACCCTCACTGCAATTCAAAAAACATAAGTTACAAAATAGTTCATCAAAATAAAGCTGCAGTAAAATCTAACAAGTTTATGGATAGAAGGTGAAAAAGAACTACATATATGACAAGTATAAAAATGTCGGAAGGCCAAAAGTAATGAAAAGGGTCCAAATGCACGCTCAGTAGGATATTACCAAGGACTTGCAACAAGAAAGCCAGCTGTATGAATCCAAAACAAGAGAAAATCTTGGAGTAAAGAAGGAAATAGTAATATATAGAACATTCAGTATTCAGATAACATGGTTATGCTCATAGAGTGTAAATCAGAATCTTCTGTCAACTAAGACCCCTCGATACTTATCAGAATCTTCTGTCAACTAAAACCTCTCGATACTAATTTAATTATCATTCAAAAAAGTATGGTTTAAACTTTAATGTATGCCTAAATGTCACATTTGTGGATCTTTGTCGTATTAGTTTGATATGATCGTCTGTTGCTTAAATTCAGCCGTTTCAAGCAAAATCCATATGGCTCTTGATGAAGCCCGATTCCTGTTCAAATTTAGGCTCTAAGATAAGCAGAAATCAATGTTTCAACCCATTACAATCTGTGAGACTTGCTTCAGCCTTCCATAAGAACAAAAGGCCTGATCCAGGTGGGAATCAAGCCTAATGAAAGAGTTTCAATCAGAGCAGAACACTGCCATTCTGGAATCCACTTAGACCCATTTTAAGCAAACCAGAAGTAAACATTTATATCAAATATCTCTGAGAGCTCATTTTCTTTCTAGAACAATCCTGCAAGACGATGCATACATAATATCAGATCCACAATATATCCTGCAAGATTATAAGAAAAAAGTTAGTTTTTGTTTAATTCTCCAGATTTTTATGAAAAAGGAGAATTTTTTCCCCATAGAGCCCAAAGTTTAAAACTTCAGACGCTAAGCCAGACAGTTTCCTCCTATATGGAACAGACTGGATCTACATTCCCTACCAATTATCAAGAAGCTAAGCATCACCTCTTCGAGCGATAGATTTAATTAAGACCATGGAACCATACCCAGGACCTAAATTCCATATATCCACCAAATAATAATCATTTGAGCACATAAAATCTCTTTTCCTGACCTAATTTTCAAGAGGGAGAAAAAAAATCCTACAAACTATCCAATCTCCCATTACAGAATCAAATCAGCACCAACACTTCCGAAAATTCCGACTGGCGGCGCATAAAACGAGAAGAACAGATCAAGAAGGATCGAAAATTCTAATGGGAGGGTACCTGTTTCCGGAGGGCGTCCCATGACGACGCCTCCATGGCGACCGACCGAGAGAGACTGGAGAGAGAAAGAGATCAGAGGTCGAGGAGGAGGAGGAGGTTGCTTCGAGGTTTGGACAGGTGCGTGCTCATTAATTGATGGAAGGTGGAAGCCCAAGATGAGGACGGGTCAACCATCTATTCCTATTCTGACCCCAGCGCTGGATGTGGAGAGTGCAGGTACATCGAAGTCGGCATCAGTGTCACGGACTCTATGGGAAAGTTACGTAAAGAAACCATACTTCCTCCGGAGTAGTCGCTGAGTGACCAATCCTTTAAATTCCAACATCAATGATCGGATATCTAAATTCAAAATTCATAATATTAATCCTGATGAATACATTTAAAATTACCTGCAAACTAGAAATCACATTGTTTGATAGTCTGCAACATATAAGCATAAAAATAAACTATTTTCATTATACTTATATGCTAAAAGTACTCAATTCAAAATTTTATCTTATTGGTTAAGATCCATACATGTTAGAACAGATACAAATTAAAAATTTATAGATTTTAATGTTTAGATCATGAAAAAATATAGTTTCATAGTATTTAAATTTTGCTCCTACTTGGATATACTCTAGAGATTATCAAAATACATAATTTTTGGTTTTTAAGTATCTTCAGTGACATAGATTATGGTTAATGTTGGGGATAAATCCCGTTCCTGTCAAAGTCAAGTTCAATCCCAGCCTGATGTGGTCGGAAGAACTTCAGTGGACACGTCCTAGCTGAACTACTACATCCGGCCGAACTTCTCAACGGCTGAGCCTTAGCCGAAGTCTTTCAACCAGCTGAACTATCAAGCGGCCGAACTACTTATTGCCCGAGCCCCTTTGGACTCCGAGCGACCGGGCTTCGGTCGAGACCCCGACGGCCGAGCTTGTTTCAACCCTCTTAGCGGTCGAGCTTCCCGAACTTCTGTCCAGCGGCCGAACTCCCCAGCGCTCAGGCTCCGGGCCGAACTCCTTCGGACTTTCAGCGACCGGGCTTCAGCCAGACCCTTGCGGGAGCCGAACTTCCCCAAAACCTCCTCTCGGACCGAGTTTCTACGGAAGCCGGACTCCCTATAGACTTTTTCAATGGACGAGCTTCTCAATGACCGAACTCCTTATGATGGATTTCCGCAGGCAATCTCGCCATGGTTACACAACAGTAATAACGATCGGCATTTATCAGCAATAACGATCGACAATAACGACTGGCAGGACGGTTACAATAAGCTTCCTCTATAAAAAGGACCCTCCGGATACTTCTACGATAGGTTTTGAAAATCCTTTTATTCTCCTCCATATTCTGTCGAGCATTCCATTCCTGTTGACAGGAACTAACTTGAGCGTCGGAGGATCTTTCGGAGCCACCTCCATCGGTTCCGAGCGAGACTTTGTTTTGCAGGTCCCCGGCGGCAGCCTCTTCGGCCTCAACTCCGACGATGATAAGTTTCTGCGTCAACAGTCAATAATGTAAATTTCTAATCCGAATATCTCTTCATTGATTTTGGAATAGAAAGTATAGATATCATCTTCTGTCAAAAGGAGTAAAATCTGCCTTAATTATAAATTAAGAAATTGTAAGCTAAGGCTAATATAGGATCCTATAGACAATATTTCATGCTTCTCATTAGCTTTCACCGTATAACAATAATAATATAAGGACGTGATGATTCATGATCAAACCTAGCCCCTCTAGAGACAACTTTTTATGTACCTGCATGAAGTTGGCATTTTGTTGACCAGTGATTAAGGGACTTATGGACAATAAGGAGGGTATCGGTTAAGTATAATTTTCTCCCAGCATGGTTCTTTACACAGCTTATTTTGACCGTTTAAGAATAATAGCCTCGTGGCTCATGAGTACTAGAGGGGGAAAAAATATATATTTCTCTAGAGGCTAGAGATATATTCACGCGGGTGAATTTTACTGTTGTATAACTTTTTCTTTATTTGGCCTATCTTTTGTGCCTATATGATAGATGATTCTTGGAACTATTTTTTATAGGATATATCTTTTGGATGAATGCGGTAGTACCATTTACCAAAAAAATAAATAAATAAATTACGTCTCATGGTTGTTAGGGTGACTTGAGAGTTGAGACCACATCGTGCCACTTTTAAGATTGCAATCTCTCTACCTGAAAAGATATAAAAGTCATAGAGAACGGCTATTTTTGTCCCTCGGTCCATCAATAAAGAACCTTGCGTATTGAGCTGGGTTGCATGAATAAATTTGTTAAATTTCCAGCGCAAGAGTTAGGCAGTTAGCAACGCAAGAGGAATGATGGGTAATCCCATATTAAAGATCTACCCCCAAGATTATAATCTAAACTACTAAATGTCTAGAAATTATAAATAAAAAATGATCGACGATCCTTTAACTTATAAGATACAAAAATAAAAATGAAGATTGAAAGAAGAAAAATTCTATAATTAAAATCATTTATCGATGAAGAGTATAAATTATAATCATTTTCTGCATCTGTTCTCTATGTTCTTACTTGACTTGCAAATAGTATTTAAAAAGGATTAAAAATAAAATAAAAAATATTATAATTATAAACCTACAAGGATTAGATTAGGTTTGAATCATACAATTTGTTTCATGTGTGAATTTGGTACAGATTATTCAAAACTCCACCCGAAGGTGAATTTATTCAAAATCAATTAAATGACTTTCTTGCCCACTGTTTTTCCTTTTCTTTCTTTCTTTCATTATAATTAAATGACAATTTTCCACCTAATTCCACCCAAAAGCCCCGATGGATCACAAGAAAGGAAAGTGCAACATGAGCCCAGTCCAACCTGGTCGTTCAGATTCGTATCCAACCCAACTTGCTAGTGGAGTCCCGCGCGGCTGATGTTCATGGGTCATGACTCGAGTCACAGTTTTGAGCATTGGTCAGATCCGAGTCGGACACGAGTTGGATCCGGGCACACCGGACCCATTTGCGCACGCGTCGTCGGAAATAAATCTCTCCTCTCTCGATCCGCTTGGCGGCCTTTTAATATTTGAAACCCATCTCTTTTACTAACCCCCTTCAGGTTTTAACCCAAAAAATTAAGAGTTATTTCCTCCTCGCGAGCCTCTCGATTCAATCAAAAGAAACCTGGTAATTTTCCTTGATGTCTTTTTTTTTTTTTTATATATTTATTTTTTGATTTTGGCATTCGATTCGAGAAACTGGAACCAAGATCTTGGGGACTCGAGACTGCGAGTCATCTGCTATTAGGGTTTTTTCTCAAGCCCTCTCTACTGATGCCTTGCCGCCTGTTTCGATTTCAAACAGGGCTTTGGTTCTCCTGATCCCTCTCTCGAGCGGCTCGTTAGGTCGGTTATTCTCAAAGGCGAGCCTTGCAATGGCCAGAAGGGGGAGGAAGAGGGCGGTCACGGAGTCTCCCCTGAAGCCGACAACCAATAACGAGGCTGGGCCGAGCGAGAACAGCGCGGCGCAATTCGCAGAGCGACAGCGCGGGTTCAATAATCGGGAAGGTACTCGATTCACCTCTCCTCCATCTGACTGCAAGCTTGATCTATTAGCAAATTTGTGACCGATGAAAAAAAAAGGTTTAGTCATTCCTTATTTCCACGATTTCATCTGACAGCAAGCTTAATCTACTAGCAAATGTGTCACAGATGAAAAAAAAAGGTTTAGTCATTCCTCATTTCCACGATTTTCTTGTAGCTGTTAGTCACTAAATGTCATAGTTAGCGAATTTTTTAAATACATTAATGGGGTTTGTATAACTAAGATGATGCTTCTTGCTCGCCAGAACTCGATCATCTAGCAATTTGATTTTAAAGTGATAGTTTTTATGGTTGATTTGACCTCCTTTCCCATTTCTAAGGAGCTCTTATTTGAAGTAGATCCACTTAAACGATCGGAATCCAAAATCTGTGTTTTTCCCTATGGGAAACTACTTCTGTTTTAAGTTTTACAAGTAAATTTGCTATACTGCTGATAGCCACACAAACTTGTTCATAGATATTCGATATCTTTTAATTTCAGGACAGTATGTCTTGCATGTACACTTGCATTGAGGGTCTCATGCATCCAAACTCCTCTGTCTGATGTAGCATTCTTTCTTTGAATTATTTCCTTGGTTCTGACAAAAGGATGGTAATATGTTTACAAAAGCAAATTCTAATTTCTAAACATTCAAAATGCATGAGCAAGAAATTGAATTGTGCTTCCTGTACCAAGGTAAGAGGGATCTGCCATTTTTTTAGCATAAACAATTCTACAAAGATGTTAATTTCATCCATTTCAAAGTCTTTAGCAATTTAAATATTGCTGACTTGGTTATGGATCTCCTTTCTTTCATCTGCCGACCCCACACACACACACAAAAAAAAAAAAAAAGAGAGGAGGAAAAAAAAAGAACACACTGGGATTATGGAGATTAGCTTTCTAATAATTGATTAGTCCAATGATTTTTTTTTTTTTAAGTGTTGTTTGAATGACCATATAGAAGGGCTTCTTTGACTGAGTTAACTCTCCATTTGTTAGGGTTGTTTGGCTCCATTCAGAAAGAGTTTCATAGATATAATTTAGTTTTAGATTCCATATGGATGACGCATGTGGCTTTGTATGGGTGTGTATCCTTCCACAAAGTTTAGTGTCTTGCCTATCACTTGTTGTTTCCTTTTCGCTCTCCACATATGCTATCTTATCACTTCACTCATATTCACAGATACTATGTAATGCTAAGCAGAAGCACCATTCATTAACAGCATCTTTCTTCCTAGTTTCCTACTTAATCTTAGATATTAGGGTGATGTTTGGTGACCCAAATGGGGTCACTAAGGTAATCTTAGATCAATGGTGATCCATATATAGGGGCAATTTGATCCTTAATGATCTAAGATCACCGCATTTGATATTTTATGTTCCAATAATTAAAGATCACCAAGTATTCAAGAGTAATTAGTTTGGTATTCTATAAGAATCCAAGATCACTAACCATATAATACCAAAACTATCCTTGATATATTTCATAAAATATATTTATTAATTTCATAAAATATTATAATTTTTTAATAGATTAATTATTAATATATTCTATAAAAATTTATTTATTAATCTTGTAAGGTACTAATCCTATAAAATACATTAATTATTATTATAAAAGTATTATTTTTTGTTTATACTTATAATATATTATTCTTTTAATGCTAATACTTATTTTGATTGGGAAAATAAGGTACATACAAGTAATATATTAAACAATTTCATAATATAAATATAAAGCACAAAAAACATATTTCTATTATAATTTAATAATAATATGACAAGAATATGATTAGTAATATAATATGTATAATATCAATGTAATATAATTTATATAATATTGATATAATATATTTAATTTATTGATATACCAATTTTTTCTATTGGATTGAAAAGCATTTTCTATCCTCAAATTTCAGCTCAAGATTATTGTCTTCGAGGTGATCTTGGATACCCGACCTCAAGGATGAGTTTTCCATCATTGAGTTGGGTAGTTATTTGAGTAGGGGTAATTTTGGGATCACTACTTTGTAAGATCATCATGGTACAACCAAATACGGTGATCTCATCATCTTTATCCCCATCATTCTTGATCTTGGGATGACCACTCAATACCAAATGCTCCCTAAAAATTTTGCTTGCAGTGTATAAACAACGCTAGCCTACTTGATTGCTTCTCTCTTTCATATTTCTCAGCTATCTTTTTTCCCCTCCTTTGGTGAAGTAGGCCAATAAGCTGCTTAATTATTCTTTCCAGTATAAACCCAAACATAAAGGAAAAATTACAATATCTCTCTCTATGCAAGAATTTCAGACCTCTTATGCAATCACCCTCTTGAGAACCTTGCCCATTATCTTCTTGTTCATTACCACCTCTTCTTCGAGGAATCTTCTCATCCACCTCTATCTTAGATGTATAAACCCAAGTATTTTCTTCTAATCCACTTCACATTGAGATATAATTTGACAATAAGGTGACCCACTTCACAAAGTTTAGTGTCTTGCCTATCACTTATTATTGCCTTTTCGCTCTCCATATATGCTACCTCATCACTTCTCTCGTATTCATAGATACTATGTAATGCTAGCAGAAGCATCATTTATTGTCAACCTTGCGCTCTTTCCTACTATGGTCTTTCTTCCTAGTTTCCTACTTAGTCTTAGACATTAAGGTGGTGTTTGGTGATCCAAATAGGATCACCAAGGTGATTTTAGATCACTGTGATCCATATCCGAGGATGATGTGATCCTCGATGATCTAAGATCACTACATTTGATATGCTATGCTCCAATGATTAAATATCTTCGAGTATTCACGAGTAACCAGTTTGGTTCTATGAAAATCCAAGAACCATATAATATCAAAACTATCCTTGATATATTTCATAAAATATATTTATTAATTTTATAAAATATTATAAAAAATTTAATAGATTAATTATTAATATATTCTATAAAATTATATTTGTTAATCTTATAAGTTACTAATCCTATAAAATACATTAATTATTTTTATAAAATTATTATTTTTGTTTATACTTATAATATATTATTCTTTTAATGCTAATGTTTATTTTTATTAGAAAAATAGGGCAAATACAAGTAATATATTAAACAATTTCATAATATAAATATAAAGCACAAAAAATATATGTCTATTATAATTTAATAATAATATGACAATAATATGATTAGTAATACAATACGTGTAATATCAATGTAATATAATTTATATAATATTGATATAATATATTTAATAAACCGATATACCAATTTTTTCTGCTGGATTGAAAAGCATTTTCCATCCTCAAATTTTAGCTCAAGATTATTGTCTTAGAGGTGATCTTGGATATCTGACCTCAAGAATGAGTTTCTCATCATTGGGTTGGGTGGTTATTTGAGGAGTAGGGATAATTTTGGGATCACTAGCTTATAAGATCATCATGGTGTAACCAAATATGATTATCTCATCATCTTTATCTACATCATTCTTGATCTTAGAATGATCACTCGATAGCAAATGCTCCCTAAAAATTTTGCTTGCATTGTATAAACAACACTAGCCTACTTGATTGCTTCTTTCTTTCATATTTCTTAGCTATCTTTTTTCCCCTCCTTTGGTGAAGTAGGCCAATAAGTTGCTTAATTATTCTTTCCATTATAAACCCAAACATAAAGGAAAAATTGCCTCTCTATGCAAGAATTTCAGACCTCTTATGCAATCACCCTCTTGAGAACCTTGCCCATTATCTTCTTGTTCATTACCACCTCTTCTTCGAGGAATCTTCTCATCCACCTCTATCTTAGATGTATAAATCCACATTTTTTCTTCTCATCCACTTCACATTGAGATATAATTTGACAATAAGGTGACCCACTTTAGAAAGTTTAGTGTCTTGGCTATCACTTGTTGTTGCCTTTTCGCTCTCCATATATGCTACCTCATCACTTCTCTCATGTTCATAGATACTATGTAATGCTAGCAGAAGCATCATTCATTGTCAGCCTTGCGCTCTTTCCTGCTGTGGTCTTTCTTCCTAGTTTCCTACTTAGTTTTAGACATTAAGATGATGTTTGGTGATCCAAACGGTATCACCAAGATGATTTTAGATCACTGTAATCCATATCTTAGGATAATGTGATCCTTGATGATCTAAGGTCACTGCATTTGATATGCTATGCTTCAATAATTAAATATCTCCGAGTATTCACAAGTAACCAGTTTGGTATTTTATGAAAATCCAAGATCACTAACCATATAATACCAAATCTATCCTTGATATATTTCATCAAATATATTTATTAATTTTATAAAAATTTATAAAAAACCTAATAGATTAATTATTAATATATTCTATAAAAATATATTTGTTAATCTTATGAGTTACTAATCCTATAAACTACATTAATTATTTTTATAAAATTATTATTTTTTGTTTATACTTATAATATATTATTCTTTTAATGCTAATATTTATTTTTATTTGGTAAATAAGGCAAATACAAGTAATATATTAAATAATTTCATAATATAAATATAAAGCACAAAAAAATATTTCTATTATAATTTAATAATAACTAGTCGAAGACTCATGCATTGCGTGGGGTGGATAATTACAGCACGTAATTATTAAATTTTTTTAATAATAAATATTTTTTAAAATTTTTAATATTTTATTTTATTGTATATATTATATATTTTTATTATTTTATAAAATAATATTTTATTTTTTTCTTCTTCCTTTCTATTCTCATATCTTTTACGCACTTGTTAGTGCTGTCATCCCCTGTCGTCCTACCACGGCTCTTCTTTTCTCTTAATAAATATAGATTCCAATTGCATCCTCCGACGCTCTTGTCGGTACCGCCATCCCTAGCACCACCACTGAAGAAAGAGAGAGAAACTCTCTCTTCTTTTTTTTTTTTTCTTTTTTATTAATAATATTATATTATTTTTTTTTCTTCCTGTTCTCATACCTTCTCTGCGCTCGTCGGTGCTGCTCCACCATAGCTCTCCATCTCTCTTGGTAAACGTCAATTCCAATAGCACCACCACCCCCTCACTTTTTCTCATACCTTCTTCGCACCCGTCGATGCTGCCCCACCTCCGCCCCTCCCCGCCATCCCACCACTGCTCTTCTTCTCTCTCGACAAACGTCGATCCCGATCGCATCTCCTATTGCTCCTGCCAGTACTGCCACCTCCGGCACCATCACTAAAGAAAGAAAGAGAAACTCTCTTTTTTTCTTTTCTTTCTTTTCTTTTTCTCTTTTTTCTTTTTTTCTATAATTATTATTTTTTTCTTTCTCAATTTTTGGTCAGCACTTACCTTTCCTCGGTTCCTTGCCTGCTTAATACTCAGAACACCGCCATTCTCAATTTCTTGTATCATCAAAAAAACTAACTGAACACCAAAAAAATAATAATAATAAATTTTTAAAAATATTTAGAAAAGATACTATCAAACTCACATTTCTGTCATAGGATGGAAGGGCTCGGTTCTGCCGCCCACCCCCTTGCTCGCCTATAGGGCCCCTGCCACCATCCTCCCAATCGAGGGAGATAAAAATTCGAAGGAAGGGGCAGGAGGAATGGAAGGCGACATACTTCATCATTAGTATCTTGTAAACTTTCGGAGGCTATTAAATGCAGAGATTTGACTTTCAAATCGATAGAGTATCGTGCTCTATTTGTGGATAATTTATTAGGTTTGATCTGATCTAATCTAATGCATCGATTTAGATCTCAAAATATTTTATTTTTAAAAAATAATAAAAATATTATTTTTTTAAAAAAAAAATTAGTATATTATTATTTTTGAAATTAAAAAATGATATGGTATCTTTTTAAAATAATAATAAATTAGTATTTTAAAAAAATATTTTTATTATTTTTATAATATTTTATTTTCTAAAAAATAATATTTTTAAAAAATGATATTTTTATCTCTTATCCCTTCCCTCTTTTATTTTTAAAATATTATTTTTTTAATTTTTAAAATACTATATTATTATTATTTAAAAGTAATATTTTATATTATTAATAATAAAATAATAATATTTTTTTTCTTTTTTTCTCTCCCTTCCCAAATATTTTTTTTTCTTTTTTTCTTTTCCTTCCTCCTGCCGCCTCCCCCCCCCACGCACCCCCTGCCCCCACTGTGTGAGGCGTAAGTCGCAGCCGTCCGCGCCACCCTATCATCGTCCACACCACACCCATCGTTCGCACGACCACCAAACCCCCAGCTCCGCACCACCAACCCCCTCCCATCCCCTTTCCCCAGCTTCGATGCCAAGCCCCCTCACCTCCCCTCGGCCTTAGCGCTTCCCGTGCCTCCCCCACCCCGCGCAAGCACCCCCACACCTCCGCGGCCCCGCCCCTGTAGGGAGGAGGAGGCCTCCCCCTAACCCCTGCCCCAGCCCCCACCACATGAGATCTAGATCACGACCATCCGTGCCACCAAGCCCCCATCGCTTTTTGCGCCACACCTGGCTTCGCGTGACCACCAAACCCCCTCTCCAACCAGTGATTGCAGAGAGAAGGCCTCAAAGCCTATAACCGCCATTAAAATTGCTCGCCGTTGAAAAGTTATCTGGCGCCTCTTTGGAGTTGTTGGATGGAAGGAAGCGCCGACGAAAGCTAAATAGGGTTTTAGGTGGGGAAGAGGAGATACGGCGGCTCCGATGGACGGCCGACAAGGGGCTATGGGAGCTGGACTGAGAGGTGCCAGTGATGATGGAGGGGATGGCGAGGGCGGTCCCTAGCGATCCCCTCCCTCTGGGTCTCTCCCGTGGCCCCTGCACCTCTCACCCCAAGCAGCTCGACTTCATGCACTGCTTCATGTCCTCCCCCTTCGTCCCTTCCTTCGCCAGCGACCCCTCCACCTCCACGCCCTCGCTATCCATCTTTTTGAGAACTGGTCGGTATTCCAACCTATTTCTCTTTCTTCCCGTTGCTGTTGGGAGTCTTCTTTATCGATTTTTTTTTTTCTTTTGATTTTGTATGGGACGTGGAAGCCGGAGCTCAACACGTGGCATGTTAAAAGGGCTTTGACTTGTTAAGTTGGCAACACCACAATACTCCTATTGTTTTATATATATATATATATATATATATATATATATATATATGATATGACAATAATATGATTAGTAATACAATACGTGTAATATCATTGTAATATAATTTATATAATATTGATATAATATATTTAATATACTGATATACTAATTTTTTCTGCTGAATTGGAAAGCATTTTCTGTCCTCAAATATCAACTCAAGATTATTGTCTTTAGAGATGATCTTGGATACCCAACCTCAAGGATGAGTTTTCCATCATTGGGTTGGCAGTTATTTAAGGAGTAAGGGTAATTTTGGGATCACTATCTTGTAAGTTCATCATGGTGCAACCAAATATGGTGATCTCATCATCTTTATCCACATCATCCTTGATCTTGGGATGATCACTCGATACCAAATGCACTTTAAAAATTTTGCTTCCAATGTATAAACAATACTAACCTACTTGATTGCTTCTCTTTCATGTTTCTCAGCTATCCTTTTTTACCCTCCTTTGGTGAAGTAGGCCAATAAGTTGCTTAATTATTCTTTCCAGTATAAACCCAAACATAAAGGAAAAATTATAATCTCTCTCTATGCAAGAATTTCAAACCTCTTATTCAATCACCCACTTGAGAACCTTGCCCATTATCTTCTTGTTCATTACGATCTCTTCTTCGAGGAATCTTCTCATCCACCTCTATCTTAGATGAATAAATCCACATTTTTTCTTCTCATCCACTTCACATTAAGATATAATTTGACAATAAGGTGACCCACTTCAGAAAGTTTAGTGTCTTGCCTATCACTTGTTGTTGCCTTTTCGCTCTCCATATATGCTACCTCATCACTTCTCTCATGTTCATAGATACTATGTAATGCTAGCAGAAGCATCATTCATTGTCAGCCTTGCACTCTTTCCTGTTGTGGTCTTTCTTCCTAGTTTTCTACTAAGACATTAAGATGGTGTTTGATGATCCAAACGGTATCACCAAGATGATTTTAGATCACTGTGATCTACATCCGAGGATAATGTGATCCTCGATGATCACTACATTTAATATGTTATGCTCTAATGATTAAATATCTCCAAATATTTACGAGTAACCAGTTTGGTATTTTATGAAAATTCAAGATCACTAACCATATAATACCAAAATTATCCTTGATATATTTCATAAAATATATTTATTAATTTTATAAAATATTTTAAAAACTAATAGATTAATTATTAATATATACTATAAAAATATATTTATTAATCTTATAAGTTACTAATCCTATAAAATATATTAATTATTTTTTTATAAAATTATTAATTTTTATTTATACTTATAATATATTATTTTTTTAATGCTAATATTTAGTTTTATTAGGAAAATAAGGCAAATAGAAGTACTATATTAAACAATTAGTCGAAGACCCGCACGTTATGCAGGGCAGATAATTACAGTCTTTAATTATTAAAATTTTTAATAATAAATATTTATAATAAATATTTTATTAATTTTTAATATTTTATTTTATTTTATTTATTATATATATTTTATATATTTTATTATTTTATAAAATAATATTTTATTTTTTTTTTCTATTTTCATATCTTCTATGTGCTCACCAATGCTATCGCATCCCCTCTTATCGCCCCACCATGGCTTTCTTTCTTTCTTGGCAAATGCCGATCCCGATCGCACTCCCGTCCTTTCTCTTCTTCTTATACATTCTCCGTAAGCGTCGGTGTCGCCCCACCACCTCTCCCTTCTCTCTCGATAAATGCCGATTCCGATAGCACCTTCCGGTGCCCCTATCGGTACTACTGCTACCGATGCCACCACTGAAGGAAGAAAGAGAATTTCTCTTCTTTTTTTTTTATAAAATAATATTTTATTATTATTTTTCTTTCTTTCTATTTTCATACCTTCTTCATGCCCACCGGTGTCGCCCCACCTGTTGCCCCACCATGGTTTTTCTTTTCTTTTGACAAATACTAATCCGGATCGCACCCCCGTCCCCTCACTTCTGCTCATACCTTCTTCAAACTTTCGAAGGCTATTAAATGCAGAGATTTAGCTTTCAAATTGGAGTATCGTACTCTATTTATAAATAATTTATTAGATTTAATCTAATCTGATCCAATGAATCGATTCAGATCTCGAAACATATTATTTTTAAAAAATAATAAAAATATTATTTTTTTAAAAATAAATTAATATGTTATTATTTTTAAAATTAAAAAATAATATATTATTTTTTAAAATAATAATAAATTATTTTTTAAAAAATATTAATATTATTATTTTTATAATATTTTATTTTTAAAAAATAATATTTTTTAAAAAATTTTTTTATTCTCTTATCCCTTTTATATTTTTATTTTTAAATTATTATTATTTTTAATTTTTTAAAAATATTTATTATTATTTAAAAATAATATTTTGGTTCCACGTAGCATAACTAAAGTCATCTGAAATGCTGAGGTGGTAACACCATAATACACCTTCACATAGTATTTTTTAAAAAATAATATTTTTTTAAAAAATATTTTTCATCTTTTATCCTTCTTCTATTTTTATTTTTAAAATATTATTTTTTTAATTTTTTAAAATATTATTTTATTATTACTTAAAAATCATATTTTGGTTCCATGTGGCATAACTAAAATCATCTGAGACGCTAAGATGGCAACATCATAATACTCCTTCATAGAGTATTCTTTTATATATTATTGGTGCAGAATTTGGTTGACGCCGGATCGAGCTGGAGTCGAAGAAGACGAGATCGCCGTCGATGACCTGCAAAACAAAGTTCCATCCGGAATCAGTGGTGGTGACTTCGGTAGGACCCTCCGATGGTCAAGTTAGCTCTTCTGACCAACAGAAATGGAGTGCTCAGAGAGGAGTTCGGCAGAGTTTCGGAAAGAAAAAGAAAGCTTTTAGAAAACGTATCTGGAGGATCTCTTTTTATAAACGGAGCTTGTCGTAACCGTCCTGATAAATGCCGATCGTGTTGTCTTGATAAATGTTGATCATGTTATCTTGATAAATGACAATCATAATTATCGTGATAATTATAACTATTCAGTAGTGGGATCGCCTGTAGGAATCCATCTGAAGGAACAGTCTGTAAGGAGTTTGGCTTCCATAAAAGCCCGACTGGAGTAGTCCGAAAGGAGTTCGGCTTTCGTAGAAGCTTGGTTGCTGAATGAGTCTGGAAGGAGTTCGGTTTCCGTAGAAGCTTGGCTGCTGGAGGAGTCCGAAAGAAGTTCGGCTCCCGTAGGAGTTCGACTGCTGGAGGAGCTCGGCTTTCATAGAAATCCGGCTGTTGGAAGAGTTCGACTTCCGTAGAAGCTCGGTTGCTGGAGGAGTCTGAAATAAGTTCGGTCACTGAGAAGTTCGGTCGGATTTGGCCACTGGATGGTTCAGCCACTGAATGAGTCCGACTGCTAGGGAGAGAATTTTCGATTGAAATTTTTTCATGATTACCAGCTGCATTAGGCTAAGTGTCAGACTGGACTTCGACGGGAGTAAGATTTATCCCCAACAATAGTCCCCCCACTCCCAACTTCGAAACTCGAAGGAAGTACAAAAAGGGCGACTGCCGAAGTCCTCTTCAGAGCTCTGCACCTTGTCTTCAGCCGAGGTTAAAGGTGTAGTTGAAGCTCGGGGGAGATCTTATCTCCAGCCGAGGTTGAAGTTGTAGTTGAAGCTTGGGAGAGATCTTATCTCCTGTTGTTGTCGAGCACAATGGGACCGTCTTCGGAGCCTTTCCTCTCATCCCGTCTAAAATGAACGAGGTCTTTGACTTTGCTCATGTTAGGACGAGGTTCTCCTTCTATTCCTAACAGGCTGTGGGGGCACATAAAGATGGGGCACATAAGGGCCTCTCCCCCCATCTCATCTAAAATGAACGAGGCCTTCGACTTTGCTCGCGTTAGGATGAGGTTCTCTTCTCCTATTCCTAACGGGCTGTGGGGGCACATAAGGATCGTTGTCAGGGCCTCTCCCCATCTCGTCTAAAATGAATGAGGCCTTCGACTTTGCTCGCGTTAGGACGAGGTTCTCCTCCTGTTCCTAATGGGTTTGTGGGGCATATAAGGATCGTTGTCAGGGTCTCTCCCCCATCTCGTCTAAAATGAATGAGGTCTTTGACTTTGCTCGCGTTAGGACGAGGTTCTCCTCCTGTTCCTAACGGGCTGTGGGGGCACATAAGGGCCGTTGTCAGGGCCTCTATATCCGTTGAGGTTGAAGCTCGGGGAAAATCTTGTCTCCTGCCGAGGTTGACGTTGAAGTGGAAGCTCGGAGAAGATCTTGACTCCAGCTGAGGTTGACTCCGACGCTCGGGAGAGATCCTATCTCTAGCCGAGGTTGACTCGGACGCTCGGAAGAGATTTTATCTCTAGCCGAGGTTAAAGAACTTCGACTTGCTCATGTTAAGACGAGGTTCTCCTCCTGTTTCTAACACGGTCACTATTGATTGCGTCTTTTCTGTCATCACATAGCTTTTGCACCAAAAAATAATAATATTGAAAAGGAGGAATTTTATTGAAGAAAAATTACTGGCAGCACATTTTCGAATTCTTTACGTTTCAGGATCGTATGAGCGTTGTTCCTTCGAGTTTCTTCAGGCAATAAGTTCCGGACCGGACAACCTTCTCTATTTCATGCTAGCCTTCTTAATTTGGAGCAAACTTCTCTTGGCTTTGAGGCTGAAAGATGATGGCTTGCTGAGGTATCGAGCCCCCCTGGGATAACGTTGATGACACCGGGAGATGGCCGACCTCCTTATTGTTCCTGGCTACGGTAGCGCCCTTGGCCGATCTTCTCCTGCTTCAGGCTGGCGTCGGAGGAATTGACCCATCCAGTCCTTTCTGATGAGCTTCTCGATTTCGTCTCGAAGCTGAATGTATTTCTCAGTATCGTGGCCATGGTCACGATGGTAGAGACAGTATTTGCTTCGATTGCGCTTGTTCGGAGGAGATCGTAATTCCTCTGGTATTGGTAGCTGACTCTTGATTTTCATTAGAACTTGAGTTTGAGGAGCGTTAAAGGGGGCGTAGTTATGGAACCTTCCGGAAGGAGGACTTCTTCGTGCCCTTTTGTCGGAGCTTTCTTAATGACGAGCTCAAGAAGTTCGGACTCGCTTGCACCCGGAGGGAGTCCGTGAGCGTGGCCGAACTTCACTCGGCCCTCCATCGGCGGTGGATCTATTAGACTCGTCCGCCCACCGCTCTCCTGCGACTTCTTCGTCCTTCAATTTGAAGGCTTCTTCAGCACGAGCATATCTCTTGGCCCAGCCTAGCAGATCGGCAAAGTCTCTCGGGTATTTTTTTTCAGAAAAAATAGCAAATCGTTCTTCTGAAGGCCATCCTTGAGCGTAGCCATTGCAACAGACCGGTCCAGGTCCCAGATCTCCAATGTCGCAGCATTAAATCGGATGACATAAGTTCGAATGGATTTTTTCTTTTTATGCTTAACGTTCATCAGGGAATCCGAACCTCGGCGCGGACGTCGGCCGCTGACGAAGTGAGCCACGAATTGATGACTCATCTGATCAAAAGAGAAAATCGTACTCGGCTTCAACGCTGAGTATCAATTTCTTACTGCCCTTCTCAAGGTAGATGGAAAAGCTCGGCATAATATGGCGTCTGGTGCGCCATGGAGTAGCATCATAGTCCGGAAGGCCTCCAAATGATCGACTAGATCAGAGGTTCCATCGTAGCTTTCAAGTTGAGGGAGCTTGAAGTTCGGTGGAACGGACTCTTGCACAATTCGAAAAGAGAAAGGAGGATCGGTGCGGACGTCGTCATGGTGAGCTGGGACGACGTGGCCAAGCTCCTCAATCCGCCAGTCCATTTTTCACAGTTTGTAATTGAGGACGTCGTCTCGATCACAGACCTTGAAGGGCTTCCGGCTATAGATGGGGAAGGTCTCCTCCAGAGGAGAACCATGATTCGAACTTGGATCCTCTGCTCTCTATTTTTTCTTTGCAGCAACGACGGGCATGCTAGCCCAAATGCTCTTCCTTGGAACCGATTTCCGACATCTTGATAGCGGGTTTCTTGGCAGAGTCGCCATCGAGGGCTGTCGCATGGCCTGCACCATCTCGGTGAGGCCCTGAACCTACTGCATCAGTAGGTTAAACTGCTCTGGATCCACTATGGCTGCAGGTGGAGCTTGAGTTACCGAAGATGGAGCGGGAACTAATGTATCTAGACGGGACCTGGCTGCAGAAGCCGTTGATCGCCGAATCGAAGCTTTCCTGAGAGGCATTTTTTGGGGGGGGAAGAACTCTAGATCGCTGCTGAGCACTCCTTTAAGATCAAAGGAACTCCAAGATCAGAGGGCCCTTCTTTTAGCGCCAATTTTGTTGGTGCAGAATTTGGTTGACGCCGGATCGAGTTGGAGTCGAGGAAGACGAGGTCGCCGTCGGTGAACTGCAAAATAAAGTTCCGTCCGGAGTCGGTGGTGGTGACTCCAGTAAGACCCTCCGACGGTCGAGTTAGCTCTTCTGGCGAACAGAAATAGAGTGCTCAGAGAGAAGTTCGACAAAGTTTCGGGAAGGAGAAGAAAGCTTTTAGAAAACGTATCTGGAGGGTCCCTTTTTATAGATAGAGCTTGTCGTAACCGTCCTAATAAATGCCGATTGTGATTGTCTTGATAAATGCCGATCGTGTTGTGTTGATAAATGACAATCATAATTGTCGTGATAATTATAACCGTTCAGTAGTGAGATCGTCTGTAGGAATCCGTCTGAAGAAACAGTCTGTAAGGAGTTCGACTTCCATAAAAGTCCGACTGGAGGAGGAGTTCGGCTTCCGTAGAAGCTCGACTGCTGGAGGAGTTCGGAAGGAGTTCGGCTTCCGTAGAAGCCCGGCTGCTGGAGGAGTCCGGAAGGAGTTCGGCTTCCATAGAAGCTCGGTTGCTGGAAGAGTCTGAAATAAGTTCGACCGCTGAGAAGTTCGGTCGGGTTTGGCCACTGGGTAGTTCGGCCACTGAATGAGTCCGGCTGCTAGGGAGAGAATTTTCGATTGAAGCTCTTCCGTGATTACCAGCTGCATTAGGCTAAGCGTCAGACTGGACTTCAGCGGGAGCGGAATTTATCCCCAACATATATATATATATATAATTAAACAATTTCATCGTATAAATATAAAGCACAACAACATATTTCTATTATAATTTAATAATAATATGGCGATAATATGATTAGTAATACAATTTGTATAATATCTATGAATATAATTTATATAATATTGAAATAATATATTTAATACATTGATTTATCAATCTTTTCTATTGGATTGAATGGCATTTTCTGTCCTCAAATTTCAGCTCAAGATTATTATCTTAGAGGTGATCTTGGATACTCGACCTCAAGGATGAGGTTTCTATCATTGGGTTGGACAGTTATTTGAGGAATAGGGATGATTTTGGGATCACTATCTTGTAAGATCATCATGGTGCAACCAAATGCAGTGACTTCATCATCTTTATCCACATCATTCTTGATCTTGACATGATCACTTGATACCATGCTCCTTAAAAGTTTTGCTTGCAGTGCATAATCAACACTAGCCTACTTGATTGCTTCTCTCTTTCATGTTTCTCAGCTATCTTTTTTTTCTCTTCCTTTGGTGAAGTAGGCCGATAAGCTGCTTAATTATTCTTTTTAGTATGAACCCAAACATAGAGGAAAAATTACAATCTCTCTATACAAGAATTTCAAACCTCTCATGCAATCACCCTCTTGAGAACCTTGCCCATTATCTTCTTGTTCATTACCACCTCTTCTTCGAGGAATCTTCTCATCCACCTCTATCTTAGATGTATAAACCCAAGATTTTTCATCTTATCCACTTGACATTGATATATAATTTGACAATAAGGTGACCCACTTTTTCTACCTTTTTTAAGTCATTTTTTCCTCTTCTAAGTTACCATCTAGTAAACAGAGTATTTTCTTTCTTGCACGCGTTCTTATTTCCCCAGCTTTCAGAACCTATTTGCAACCATGGTCCTGTTAAGGGCTGCAAAAGCATCCAAAAGACTGTCAAGTGGTTTTGTACTATCATGGTTGACTAGGATGGTTTGATCTGGTGTTGAAAATCCTGATCAATTATATGTTGACTTAACCAAACTGTAGCTTTATTTGCCAAGATGACCACCATGTATCTGTCCATTGAAATAGTTATGGTTCAGAACTGGCCATTATACTAGCTGACATGAACAATGTTTTAACTCCAACATTCTCATGTTTTTGATCCTGATCATGTTTGTTTGGACCATCGTTGTCCAACAATCTGACCCATATTAAAATGCAGGCCTTACTGGTAATCTCGATCTCTTTTCTTAAGTCTTTCAATACTATCTTCTGACGAAGTAATTCTTTGAGGCATCTTTCCACTCCATCCACCCCATTTATTTGCATTAAAAATACAACACTTATTTATTACTAAATTTTCCCAAAATAGGTCCAAGATCACTGAAATTGTCATTGGGAAAACATTCCTTGGTCATCAAATCTACTAATCACTACCATTACTATGTATCAACTATTTATACTCTGGTATTTAGATTCCTGTTTTTCCAAAACACCCCTCTTTGTCTACATATCATCACTCTAAGTAACATGCACTATGGGATCTGCTTCAAAAATATCCATCTTTTTCACTTATATCCTTAGTTAGCTAAATCAGCAGAGGGAGTGAGGAAAATGAAGTTCTTAAATAATTTACATTATGATAGTTGCTTAGGAAATGGTATATAAAACTATAGTTGAATGTATCATAAAACAATGCAAATTACTCAGTTTCTTATTCTTTAAATAAACATATCATCAAGGGCTAAGAGCTATTATAACAGGGAACAGCACATTTATATAAGAGCATCAAATTTGAGACTGTGGCAGTTTTAGTAAGCAAGTGGGATACAAGAGAATCAATGGGATTCTGGAGAAATTTTGTTGTGGGTGTGACTCTTGAAGTAGTAGATTTTAGCTAGAAAGCTATGACAACAGCAAGGAAAGATCCCAATTCAAATACTTAGTAGGTAGAACTTTTCAACAAAAGCTAGCTATCATTTGTTGACAAATGAGACTGGAGGCTTAACCATGATCATGGACATGAAACCCTGTCCAGCTTATGAATCTTATAGGCAACCAATCCCTTCAGCACCTCTTATATTCATCACCTAATATTTCCTGTTCTTTATGTTTTCCCTCATCTTTTCTGAAGCTACTCTTCTTATGTTTATGTCATCCTATTCAATGATAATATATGTTCTTCACTTTAGTCAATAATACATACTCATATTTGGTCATTAGTTTCACAGTCAGATTGCATTCTAAAATCAGAAGTTGCTACTTTTTGTTTTGTGGCATATTTTCTAATTGCTAACTTTTGATGAGATTTAGAGCACACTTTTTTCCTGCCTTATTTGTTTGGTACTTTAACTATTCTAAGCAAAGTTTTACATGCTTGGATAGTTGAACGTCGAATTGCTGCAATTCAAGCTATTCGTGCAGCGGAGACTGAAAACTTGCTTTCTCGGTTGCGCTTGCTTCGCTCATATTTAAGTAAGGAACAGCTGAAAACTCCAGCAATAGCATTTTTCCAGAAAAATTTGACCAACCTGTCTGTGATAAGAAATGAGAAGTACAAAGTATTTGAGTTGCAATGGAATGATAAAGATGGTTATTTGCCTGGAAATCAAGTTGATGTTAGAAATATGCGTGCTTCACTTGACTCTGCTGGCGGCCTTCAGTTTTCAGTAAACTCTGGTTTGTATATTTTTCCATATGCATTTCAACTCTCTGATTCTGAATATTAAATTATTTTACTGCTTGATATGATTTTGACAGTGAAGAAGAGCTTTTTAGAGGCTGCAAACCTGCAAATTCCTGATTTTGTATGTGTATGTTAATTGAACATTGCCCTCTCAAAACTTCTAAGTCTCATTATCGTTTCTTCGCTTGAGCTTACAAATTTGTTTTGCAATCTTCCTGTTTTCTAGATTTTGAATGAATCATCAGAACACCAGATGCCTGGAACAAGAGACATTTTGCAAACTCCTGGGGTGTGTATTCTTCATGTTATGGTTATGTGCCTCAATTTTAGTTTAAAGGCTATATGTTGGCTCAGATTTTGATAATTCTCTCATGGGCTTGATAGATCCTTAACATATGCATGAAATCACCATTTAAGTGAAGATGTTGCAGATACCTTGCACCTTTTCTTTAAAACCTTTTCTTCCAAGAGGCATCAGAGGAGATCAGTTTCTTAATCTCTGGATATTATCATATTCGCTGCAGGCAACTAGTAACCGATTATCTTTTGGCATGACTCCCAAAACTTTAAGGCTGCCAAAGAATGGTGAGATGCTTTTGTCTGTTCATGGCTCACCACTAGGAGTGTACAAAGAAGACAACTTAGCAGCCATACATGGTAGTTGTTTCTGCACTTGCACAACTATTTGCTGGATGTCCTTCTATGTATTTTCATTCATATTTATTTTCTTCAACTGGAGATTTTCAGAATCCGGAGATGGGAGCCATGATGGTGCCTCATGATATAAGAGGGTCTGCATCTATACTGGTCGGTGTTCTTTTCACTGTGGATAACACAATTTTTTGATCATCCATACATCAAAATTTTTCTGGGTCGTGTATGATCTTATCTATTTCGTTGCAGGAGTAAGTGGAGCAGCTGATGTTAACCATTAAATCAGTAACCTCATTGTCTGTGAAGTGTTGGAAAACATTTTTAAGATTCATCTAAACTGTCTATTTTGTCAATTGTTGACCTCGGGTGCTGTGCAACAAAGGGGGCATCCTATTTTTCACGAAGAATCATCGTTGCATTTGGTCATCTGTTACTTTTCCAAATGCTGTAATCCATTGTTCCTGACTCGAAGGTGCACATAACTTATGTCCGATCGGCATTGGCATCTCACCAACATAGCAGCAGGACAATTGATCTCACTTAAGTAGGATGTGGTTGTACTTTTTAAGTATGCTGGCATGCATAAATATCATCTTTAAATTGAGTAAAGATGATTAATTTTCTGATGTCACGTTTAGCCTCAAGGTGGAAGAGGATGACATTCACTAAGAATTAATCTAATGCGACCAATTTGCAATCGGGTCACTCCCGCCACCAAATAGTTGATATGTAACCCCATTTTCTTTTAACTTCCAGGATATCTTGTTCAACACCAGAAACGTCAATCTGGAGCCTAGCCATAGAACAAATAGTTAAAATAATGTCGAGCAATGCAGTCACACCTTCGAAGAAGACGACTCCTATAGATGGTAGGACCTTCTCAAAGGTGGCCAATCATCAGCACACTTGCATTAATTCCCTCTCAAAATTTACCACCATCATCTTCGACATTGGAGGTCATGGTGTAACGTCCAGACAGCTAAAATGCCCATTTTCGAGTACACGCTCCATCAAAACGTGTTTGAACCACATTGATCTGATACATACCGATGTTCCTCTCGCCAACATATAAAGTTATCATCAAAATATCATGATAACTTTGAAGGCGAATCCCATATCAGAGATGTTCAGACGGGCATTCTTTTAACCAGCTGGCTGCTCTGGGTCAAGGAGAATTGATTAGATACATATTAATGCCACAACAAAATGTCAGTTGATGGAGTAAAATACTACTAAAAATATTAACGGTATTAAGATTGCAAAGTGAAACTGATAAATAAACACGACTTGCTAGCTCCCTAATTCCCTTGATTCACATTAAACTGTGTTCTCATCGGTGATTTCCCTGCTTAAGTTGTCAGTTTTGCTGGTGTGTCCCAAATATGAATCAACGACCCCTTGCATTGAGACAGCATCAACAATCATTTCTGGACATACAAGGTGATCCTCCAGCCCAGAACGACAATCTGAGACATGTATCAAACAAAGGAGTGTTCTGAAAGCGTGTCAACCTGATCCTGATAACTTGGCAAAGCACTAAGCAAAACATTTGATGATACTTCATGATAAAATATATTCTAAACAAAGATTGTTGGAGAGAGATGAGAAAATCAACATTTTCAACTTATACCTTCAATTCAACTACATCAGTACAAGCTCATATGCACAGTATTAAGCATAATAATTTAAACTGGATTTCTTCTTGGCTTGGACTTGGATTATCCCTTCATTGAAATCTTCATGCATCACCTGAAATTAAAAAAAAAAATTTTAAAAAAAAATTTAAGTTGATTATCATTCTAAAAACAACAGCGACAGTGTAAAAAGACACGATTTGGGCAGTATTGTAATTATAGGTATTATTGGGCTCTCCTAAATGGATTATGGGTGCATTTGAATGTTCAAACATGCAATAAATCCAATGGAAAGTAGTGTGATCATTACATGGAACCATACAGGTGAACAGACAAAAGTTCCTCCCACCATGGATTCGAGTGCTGGTGGCACAGGGTGTGCCAGCCACTGGCCAACATGTCATAGTGCCACCACACATGCTGTTGCTTGCCGAACAAATAGATAAATAAATTAACCCTGTTTTAAAATATTTATAAAGATATACAACATGCCTTGCCCACCCATGCTGGGTGTCAGTACTACCCTGGAATGGTCTGTGCCTGCCAGCAAAGATCACCAGAGGATGGCCCTTGGAACCATGACTCTACTGCATAAGATGTCCATGAAAAACATAACACAGGAAGAGGAATTTCTTGAAGAAAGTAATATGTTTACTCACCATTCAATGGAGCACAAGTAAAATGACCTTGATAAAAGGCAACAAAGTTGACTTTTTCTGTTTGTAATAAATTTAATGCATCTAAAAAGAATTGAACCAACTTTTTTTGAACCAAAACTACACAAAAACAAGAAAAACAATGAACAGGACATCTTAGCAAAGGTTAGTAAACACGGTGAAAACAGGGAACATAATCTGCAATGATGCAGAACTGCCCCCCATTTCATTGTGAAACTAGGGTTCATAATTAGCCATGCCTGAAAATTAAGCTTTCTTGTTCCCAAATCAACACCATGATAACTTTTCCACAAAAGAAAAGAAAAAAAAAGAAAAGAATTACTGGAGAGACGGTGTATGAACCAAGTGTACAAGGACAAGATTAGAACCTCAGTTGCATCTCGTCGCAGAGCGAGCATGCCAGCTTCTACACAAACTGCCTTCAGTTGTGCCCCATTGAAATCATCTGTGGATCGAGCCAGCTCTTCAAAGTTGACATCAGGGTGCACATTCATTTTCCTCGAGTGGATCTAAATCAACAGCCAAAAAACAGAGAGAGCTTAATTTCTACCGGAGCATTGCATTAGTTATACACAGATGCACGCACACATGCAGAGAGAAAGGACAAGTTATGGCCACCTGCAATATTCGAGCTCTTGCTTCTTCAGATGGATGAGGGAACTCAATTTTGCGATCTAAACGACCAGAACGCATAAGAGCAGGATCAAGAATGTCAGCACGATTTGTTGCTGCTATAACCTGTAAAAATCATTTAAAAAAGAAAGAAAGAAAGAAAGAAAAAACATTATTGTCGGGACAGTAAAATAGAACCAATAAAGTTTGTTGATACTACATGGTTGCTAGTCCATGAGAACATAGATCTAAACCAGTATGAAGCCTTACAGTTCAGAGATAAACTAGAAGCTTCTAATTCCATCATTCTTGAAGTCTCATGTACTGAATGACATAAAAAACCACAAAGATGGACACTACAAGTGCATCCCTTTTTTGGGTACTTAGTGGAGCATAAACCTTAAGAAAAGGAACCCCGACTATAACAAAATTGGACTACATTTGCTTTTGTTTGAACCAAGTATGCAAGAGATACTAGCCAAGTTGATTCCATAAGGCAATATAAGGAAAGCCAGGACTTCCGAATTTAAACACATCACTCTAAAAGTTGTTTGAAGTAGGAGAGATGCTAGAAAAGCATTATGAACTTTGCAGAATACTCATCTTTGTTTTCAATAGAGAGTAAAGAAGTTGCTGTTTTTTTAGAGTAAACTTACTAACTTGAATACCGTATGGCAACAAATACATATCCCATTAATTACTAATTTTCTAAGATCCATGATCTGCTATAAAACAACTGCTTCAGCCAATTCATAACCAATAATTTTCATGTCGTGTAACTTGGAAAAAGCTAAACTTTATCTTGGACACCATATAGCCTCAAGGGTCTAGGACATAAGCAGCATCATAAACATGCACACCTGTTTACCTATTTGCCAATTCCTACAGCTGTTGGATCAAATAAAGATAAATGTCCATAAACAGAAAGTGTCTTTAATATCACATGAGGCATCGCATAGAACACCACCTTTCTCTTCATGCACGTCTCATTGCTTATTAGCATACCCTTTCAAGAATTGTTTATTGGTAGATAAAATAATGATTAGCATCAGAAAACTCAAAACTGCTTCAAGTATCCAGGGCACAAGGTGGCTTCACGTACATGACTCATCATGTAATGGCATTTACCTATTTGCAGATTCCTACAGCCTGTAAATTAAGTAGATATAGATCTCCAATAACTGAAGTCCTTTGCAGCATAGGACCTGGCTCTGAAAACCAGAACACAGAATGCAGCAAAAGAAACTGGCTTCCTGTTTATGCACATATCCCATTACCTATTAGTAGCTAACATGCCCTACCAGATCATTTGGAACAAAATATAGAAGTACAAGGTTCCTTCTACATTGTCATGCATGCTAGAATTAGATTTCCTTGCCTATCAGCTCCATTTTCAGATTCATCGAAAAAGGTAGGAAGTAACCATGATTAGCATAAGTTCTCAAATGAACGGCAGGCTTCTACAAAATTAGAGAAGCAGTCATGCTTGGGGCAGTGGAACTAATGTTATGCAACAGTTTGATTTTTCTGTTAAAAAAAAAACTCAAGAGAATATCATTTTAAAAATTAACAGAAGAACTAAAGTTGTTAAACAGTCAATTTTGGTTGTTCGTACAGCATAAATTAATTTGCATGAACCCCTTCCCAAAGAAGAAGAAGAAGAAACTGCCATCCTCCTCATGATTGGTTTGATGAAGCATGAATTTTGGTACTTTCACATTTAAAACACAAGGATGAAATATCCCACCCACCCTTCATCATCCCACCTCCTCTGCTCTCTTCATTTCTACTGGTCTGTCACCCTTTTCCCTCCTATCTGAACCAGCCAATCATATCGTTCCAATTTCTCATTTTAATTTATCTCCTTAATACAGACCTGAAGCTGCCTACTGCATCTATGTAAGATTTCAGGATGGCTGTCTCCTCTTTTTTCCAATCATGCATTTTGGACCTTTTGACCTTTGGCCTACCAATAAGTCCATGAATATGCATTTACATCACAAGATGTGCTCAGGGAACGCACTGGCAACAAGCACCAAATGACAGGTGGTTCTGGCTAAGATGGATGAAAAAGCAAGGAAAATTCTGTTCAATTTCGCTCGCCAAAAGAGATGATAATGCATAATTTGTTTTGACAAAAGGAAGTTTTGGAGGCAAAGACCAAAAGCATCAAACAGTGTTTGATAGTGTGAAAAAAAAAAAGGGTGGGGTCAGGTTTTCGTATTGTATGTTTTGATAGCAGTATATGGTTGACGAAGCCCTTCAAGATACAAAGACAAAAATGAAGCACGATAACATCAAGACTACACCCAATGACCACATGCATTGACAGCAATTACCACACAAGGGTCTTGAAATTCCTTAAGATCTATGAGCAAATTCCAGAGCATATACAGAGTGGCATCTCTTCCATATCTTCAGGTGATGCAACTCTTATGATGTTGGATATACCATGATCCTAACTATCAAACCTTCCAATGCTGAAAGTAGCTCTATGAAAATTTTCCTCAGCACTCTTTTCATAGGCTACGATTTCAGGAACAGCTCTTTTTAAAATCCCTAACCGCAAGTTTTGTTTCAGGTTTCCTTGTATGATGCCCACTTCCCACCTTACATCTTGTTCACATAGTCGCTGAAAAAAATTGGGCCACCGTACCAAAAAAAAGAAAGAAAGAAAGAAAAAGAGGAGAAAACACAGGAACATCTTCTATTTGTTGGGGTGTATGAACATGCAGTATCAGTTGGCTCTATATCACTTTTTCCATCAAATATGTTCATTCAATTTCTTATAATTTACGAAATCTACCTTCATGGTGTAATTCACATTATGCCAACCTTGTGCACCCAATCCCTAAAGACAGAAGATCATCAATACTTGTCCTAAAACTTTGCACTACAAAATCCTAGGTTGCCTGACCAAGCATTTCCACATCAACAATGTCCATGTGCTTGTGCAGTCTTTATTGCCCATGATTCACATCCACATAGCATTTGCTTGTGCAGTCTCCATCACTCAGGATTCAATCCACATTGCATTTCCTGCCTTCATAGTTTTTACATATTGTCTTACTTCACACACATGCCAAAGCAAATGCTTATCATATATAGAGAGAGGTGGAAAAAGATTTCCCATGAAAAGAGATGAAACATGCATTCAAAACTAGACAAAGCAAACTCTGCATACTTAATATTCAATTCATATTTGGGAAAAGAAAAATGAAGATGTGATGAGTTATGAGCCTAAATAAACTCAATTTATGATTAGTGTTTTCCTTCTTTCTCCTTAGAACCAACATGACTCCTGAGCATATATTTAAACACACTCTTTCCTTCTTTTATTCCAAAATTAAGTGACACTAGATTGAGTTTCTCCCCCTTTTCTTCTTTCTATTTTTAGTTCCACATGTATTTTGCATCCATATATCTATTAAGGTAATTATATCATGTGCTGCGTCCCATTGTTCTACTTTACTTGGATTACAATAAGCATCATATTCAATCATATCTGACTCATGGCCAAAATATCTTATCAGGAGACCAGCTCCAAAAAAATCTCTCCTGCCTGCATGGGTTTCTTATGCTTCCAGCCCATTTTTACCATGTAGACTTTTTCTTTCTTTTACTCCAAATATGAAGTAAAATCAGCGATGCTAGATTGTTTCTTTTCCTTCTTACTATTTTCAGTTCCACTTATATTGTTCAGGGAGGTATCCATTAAGGTATTATATTATACTCTAGATCCCATTGTTTTATGTTATCTGATTAGCACAAGCCTCTCATCCGGTCATCATCAAACTCGGCCAAAATAGCTTATTCCGAGTAGGGCTGGAAGTGGGCTTAGGCCGGCCCGAGGCCCATCGGCCAGGCCGGCTTCGGGCTCGAGCCAAAACATAGGGCCCATTTTTATTTTTGGGCCAGGCTCAGGCCCATCTTTGGCCCAAGCCAGGCTCAGGCCCGAAACTAAGACCAATTACAACAACCCCCACCCCCTTGCGGCCCCGACCCTCGCAAACCCCCCTCCGCCCTCCCCAGACCCCCCGCAAAACCCAAACCCAAACCCCAGCCCCAGCGTGAATCCCCCCTGCCCCACTCCCACCCTCATCCGACCTCAGTGCGAACCCCCCCCCCCAACACACACACACCCCTTTACAGTCTGGCCCTCGCAAACCCCCCTCTACCCTCCCCAGGACCCCCGCGAAACCCTCCCCCCCTCGGCCCTAGCTCCCACATTCGTGCCACCACCACGGCCCCCGCCCGTCGCTCCTTTGCGGCCCCCCCATGGCTCCCTCGGCATCCCTCCACACCTCTGCCCGTCGCTCCCACCTCTAACTTTTTTGTCCGCGATGCCTGCCGAAACCTCGCTACCCTCTATGTCCGTCCCTCCACCACCAACCCTGAGGACACCTCTATCACTACCGGTGGCGGTGGGTCGTCCTCCCCGCTTGAATAGGGCTTAGGATTTTATTTTATTTTATTTAAGAGGTGGAAGAAAGATGGTGTGGGTGGGCTAGCCCAATCGGGTTTAGGTCGGGCTCGAGTCGAGCTCGAGCCTAAGCCCGACCAGAAGCCCGAAAAAAATTCAGGCCAGGCTCGGATGGGGGTATAACCCAGCCTGGCCCGGCCCACTTTCAGGCCTAATTATGAGTGCTTTAGCAGCTCCAAAAATCCACCCTGCCCGCCAATGATACCTAGACACTTGGCACGGGTATCAAGAGTCTAAGTGTTCTCAAGTGTTTATGTATCTTGATGCTTATTAAAAAATTGAGAAACTTAGAATTATAGATGCTATTTAACAAATAATTAAAATGATAGCCAATTGTGATATATATACCTATACATTAAAGCACAAGCCAGTGGCCTCCCAACGCGCCACGTGTCGCGCTCTCCTTCCGTTTTTCTTTTCTTTTGGCTTCGAACCTCTTCTGAGCCCTCTGGAAGCTTCCAGAGCTCTCGCGATGCCTACCTGCTCCCCCCTCTCCTCCGCCTCCCACCGCTCCCTGTCGTCGCCTTCCTCCCCGGTGTCGGCCTTTCCCCTTCGATCACCCTCAAGTGCTTTCCTTCCCCTCCCATCTTTTTTCTGTCGCCGCTCTCATCTCCGCCACCTCCCGCCACTCTCCGCCATCGTCTTTCTCCCCATCGTGATCGGTGTCGGCCTTTCTCTTCCGATCTCCCTCAGGTGCTTTCCTCCTCCATCGTGATCAACATCGACTTAGGCCTCGCGAGTGGGTGGTGGGGGATTTGGGAGGGGGGCAGGAGGAAGGGAGAGGAGAGGAGGGGGCTTGGTGGTGCTGGAGCCATGGGAGGGGAGCATTTTTCCCTTGATATGCAGCATTTTTTTTCTTTTCTGCTTCGACCCTTTCTGAAAGGAAGGAGAGGAGACGGCGGCAGGATGGAGCCGCGGAGGGTCCGAGGGCTAGTCACGTGGGATGCGGCGCAAACGGCGATGGGGCGAAGGATAGCCGCCCGGGGTGCAAATGGCGGCCACACGGGGTGCACGAGGCTCCCGAAGCTGGAAAGGGGAGGGGGTTGGTGGCACCGGAGCCAGCAGTCTCGGGTTCACCAAGGTCGAGAAAGAGAAGGGGAGGGGACGGCGACAGCCGCGGAGGATAAAAGGGGTGCGCGGCGGAGGACGGAGGGGGCGCCAGCAAAGGGGGGGGGTGGTGGTCTCTCAGAGCCGCTGGGTGCAGGCTTCGCCAGTGCCCGAGGGGTGGAGCGAAGGGGAGGGTGGCAGCGATTGCGCCAGAGGGGTGGGGGAGGAGGGCGACGGCGGTGGCTGCACCGGGGGGGAGCGCGGAGAGTGCTGTGAGAGGAATGGAAGGGAAAGGAAAAAAATGAAAAGAAACAAAAAAAAAAGAAACAAAAAAAAGAAAAAGAAAATATTTAGGATGGAGAAAAAAGAAAAAATAATATTTTTATTATTAATTTAAAAATACTATATATATGACATTAATATAATGTAATATATATTATTTTTTATAATAATATATTATTATTATATTATTATAGTATTATATTATCATAATATTTATATTATATTATACTAATATAACATATATTATTATATATAATAATATAATATATTATTATATTATATTATAGCATATTATATCATGTTAATATCCTATATTAATATAATATAGCATATATTATTATATATAATAATATATTATCACATTATTATAGTATTATATGATCATAATATAGTATAATAATATAATATAGTATAATTATTTATCATAATATTATAATATAATATTCCTCAATTGGGGGGATGGTGGCGGAGGAATAATGGATGAGCAAAGGGATAGGCAGTGAAGTAGACGCTGACAGAGTATACTCCGAAGAAGTCAAGAGGGAGGGGGATGGGACATCCAAGAGCATCAAAAGGGTTAGATAGAAGGGAGGGCAGTAGAGAGTCGAAGAGATAACTTATATGAAAGATAAAAGTACATACCTATTCATAATACAGAAGAGATGAAAGAGGAGCTTTTTCTATTTTGGAATGGATCACATGCCTTCCCTTTTAATTACAGGGTATGGCCATGGAGTTAAGAAAAGAAGGCTCGAAAGTTTTAATTGGAGCAAGAAAATTTATAGAAAAAAAATCAAAAAATATGGATGGCACAGCATGGATTGTCTTATTGATTTCTTTCTATCTTTTAGCCTATATATACAAGAAAAGGTTCGAACATTCAAGCATGAAAACAGCTGAAGAGAAAAGGTGAGGTTGGATTTTTTTTATGCATTTGTTGCTAATTGCTGCTATTTTTTTGCATCAGAATTGAAGAAGTTGACAGCAGAGTGAAAATCGGGGAAATGAAGCTAGAGAAGGTGAGTTGTCCCATCAATTTTTTTTCTCATTGTAATATCAAAAACGTTCTGCTCTTTATGAAAAATGCAGGAGGTTGTTGACCATATTTTGGCAGCCTTCCACTTTTTTGTTCATAAACATTATGTGAGAAAGTAAAGAGACAGAGTTGTTACCATGCTATGGTAGCCTTCCTCAAAGTTCATATGAAAGAAAAAAATACAGCAGTTGCTGCTGAGATCCGGGAGCCATACAGTGCAGGAAAAAAGAGTGGAGATTGGCACTGCACTACAGTTGCCTTTCTGAATGTTGTTTTTTTTATATTCAGTTAGTTTTTTGATTCATACAAAGAATTGAGAATGGTGGTATTCTAAGTATTTGGCAGGCAAAGAACCAAGGAAAGATGAGTGTTGAATTTTTTTTGATCTGAAACCAATTAAAATGGTGAACTAATTTAAAGATAAGTTTAATAGTATCTTTTTTGAATATTTTTTTAAAAACCTTTTTCTGATTGTTGTTTGTTTGGTATTCTTGAATGATACAAAGAATTGAGAATGATGGAATTCTGAGTATTCAGCAAGCAAGGAATTAAGAAAAGATGATTGCTGAATTTTTTTTTTGTTGTTGATATGAAACCTATCAAAATGAACTAATTTTAATCTCTTTTTTCTTTTGTTCGCTATCTTGCTGCATTAATATTTCCTAAAGATCGGATAAAGCTGTAAATTTTTCTTAAACAATGGTTTTCTCTGGGACTGGAAGGCTGTGATATTGCAAACAACAACCTCCTATGAACCTGATGAGAAAAAAATTAGTCATAAAATTTTTTAAATATTTTCGATAAAATCCTTCTAACCCACTTAAACTTTCATATCCATTAAACAATCCATCAATGAAAGTGGAGGGCTACTGTAAGCGCAACAGCAACCCTTTCAAAACCCTCTCAAATGATATTTTTAGACTACAAAACTGATGAGAGGCTCTCCTAAACATATTTTCTCCTGCTTTTCTTGCCACTACCTCCCATGGGTCTTCATCTTGAAAAAGAGAAAAAAATTGAATAGCTTATATGGGAAAATGTTTGGCTTTTTAAATTTTCTATTATTTTTTTTAGTTGATTTTTCTGCTTATTCTTAATTTTTGCTGTACTTTTTTTATTCATTGAAGTGTCAATCGAGTAGAAGGCTTGAAGCGGCCGAATAAAAAAATTTACCATCTCAATCAGATCGGAGGCTTGGAACAGACAAGGTAACTTTTCTTCTCCCTCTCTATGAAATTTATTGAAATCTATTATTTTCTTTAAATTAATCTTTATTATTATTTGATAGTTAAAAAAATTAATTATTATCTTAATGTTGATTTGATTTCATGATTAGACAGTTTGAAGGTAATTAAATGATGAAAAAAATTATTAGTATAGACTTTATTTAATAATTATAGGTCCTACCATCTTAGAGTCCAACAATAAAAATAATATTTATGGTATCGATATTTTTTTATTAGAAAAAAATGAGTTATGGCTTTCTATTTTTTATGGATGATTTTTGTAGTTTCGGATCCATCTATTAAGAAAATATTTGAATTAGTTCTTTTAGGATTTATTTTTGATTAGTTCTTTTAATTATAATTTCATAAATGAATATTGTTGAAATTTTGTCAGGAAAAAATTTGGAAGAAATTAAAATTACTTGAAACAATATATGAAATCAAGGTTCAATACAACATAATAAAGTCATCGGTTGCACTCACTAGGTAAGATTATGAATCTCATTATATTTTTTTGGTTATTAATTTTTTATTATGTTTCAAGAATACGTTGCTATTTTTATAGCATTTGGTTTGTACTAAAATGAATTTTAAATCAATATAGAAAAAGATCTTGCCTTTTCATTTTTTTTCTTTTTTTCTTTATTTTTGTTGATATTTTACATGTTTTTTTCTATTTTTTCTTTAATTTTTGATTTTTTCCATTCACAAAAGTCTCAATTTGGTGGAAGGCTTGGAGTTGCTGAATAGAAAAATTTAAATTCATCTCAATCGGATGGAAAGTTTCGAGCGGCCAAAGTAATTCTCTCTCCCTCTCTTAATGAAATTTATTGAAATATGTTAATTCTTATATATTATTTTTTTTACTATAATTTAGTGGTTTAAAATGTTTATTACTATCTTGATGATAATTTTAAATAAAATTTTAAAACTAAAAATGAAGTTCTAGATAAGGAATGATACTTGATGTCTTATACATGATGTATGTAGCTGTTTGTTGTACCACTGTTAAGTATCAATTGCTTTACATTGAATGATTATATTTTTTAAAATAGTGCAAATAGGATCAATGTAAATTTATAAACAATAAATTATGTATTCCAAAAAAATATCAATTTATTATTATTATATTTAAAATATTATTTTTTAAATATATTTAAATAATTTTTTTTAAGATGATTTTGAAGTCATTCAGATGGTTCTTTTGCTCCTATTATATTTAGCTTTTTATTCTCTATTTAAATAATTTTTTTAGATCAAAATAAAATATATCAAATTTTAGAATTTTTTAAGATATTTTTAGTAATTTTAGTTCATAGTCCTATAAATATTTTAAAATATATTTAGGATTTATTTTTGATTAGTTATCTTAATTATAATTTCATAAATGGATATTGTTGAAATTTTATCTGAAAGAAATTATGAAGAAATTAGAATTGCTTAAATCAATATACGAAATCGAAGTTCAATACAACATAATGAAGTGATCGATTGCACTCACTAAGTAAAACTATGAATCTTATTATCCTTTTTTGATTATTAATTTTTTATTATGTATCAAGAATATATTACTATTTTTATAGCATGTAGCTTGTACTAAAATGAATTTTAAATCAATGCAAGAAAAGATCTTGCTTTTTCTTTTTTTTTCTTTTTTTTCATTGATATTTTGCATATTTTTTTCTATTTTTTCTTTAGTTCCTCCGTTTGTTTTTTCCATTCGCAGGAGTCTCAATTTGGTGGGAGGCTTGGAGTAGCTGAATAGGAAAATCTAGATTCATCTCAATCGGGTGGAAAGTTTCAAGCAGCGGAGGTAATTCAATCTCTCCCGCTTAATAAAATTTATTAAAATATGTTATTTTTTATAGATTAATTTTTTACTATCATTTAGTAGTTTAAAAAATTTGTTACTATCTTAATGATAATTTTAAATAAAATTTTAAAATCAAAAATAAAGTTCCAGATAAAGGATGATACTTGATGTCTTATATATAATATATGTAGCTATTTGTTGTACCTCTATTAAGTATCAATTAATTTACATTGAATGATTGTATGTTTTTAGATGGTGCAAATTGGATCGATATAAATTTTTAAAAAATAGATTATATATTTTAAAAAATATTAATTATTATTATTATTATATTTAAAAATAATATTTTTTAAATAATAATGTTTCCAGGGAATGCAAATAGGATCGATATAAAAAAGATATAAATTAAAAAAATATTTTTTTAATTCTTTAATAAACTTTTGAAAGTACTGAAAATTGAGGATTTTTTTATTCTATCTTCTATTTATTAAGTCCGGCATCATAGCATGGGTTTCATGCTAGTTTATATTTAAAACATAATGACATTTTGCCTAAAGTGTTCATATAACTGTAATAACTTTATATTGAAAAAATAATGATACTTCGTTTAAAGTGTTCATCTAATTTTCACTACTACATATTAGAAACATCAGGACACTTCAACAAGTGCCCAGAAAAACTTACGGACACTTAATCGAAAGCATCTAACAATTAAGGAGTTCCCTGCATTATATTCCAGAACATCAGACACTTTTGCTGATGGTAATTAGATACTTCAAAATGGAACATCCAGCCATGTCATGTCGTGTCATCCTGTGTTCAAGCGCCCAAAAGTGTTGTCACTTCCAGACAGCTTAAAATAGTGCCAGGTAACATAGCTACAATTGTGGCTTCTAGCTGCAACCTTTTTCCAGCAAGACCTTTGATCAAAATTGTTACAAAAGGTTTGGTCATCTACTCCAAATCCATCTATAATATGTCTGTTACAATTTAAGTACCAAATTTTAATTTGACTATTTCAACTACAAACAAGTCAATCTTGATTATTTCTCAATATTTCCAACCACTTTATCAAATTTTTTCTAGCCATTCATGCTTCACAAATTGTTCTAGTATATTTATTTATAAATCCACCTTTACTGGGAGCAATAAATTGCATTATAGACACATAGCATGGAAAAACATATGGCTCTGCAATTGCAGTATATCTGATACCATTAGAGGGGAGGAGGGATGAAGTTAAGCGTTTAGGGGATTTTTGTGTAACAATTGACCAGAAGGTTCTCAAACCAATTAAAATATTGTCTAAACATTAGAGGACAAAAGGAGAGCATGATTACACAAGCAGGACTGCTAAAAATAAATAAAATGAAAACTGCTAAATTATGAGCCATATTGAATGTTAAAGAACAATTTAAGTCATGATACTCATTCGTCAATTTTAGACATGCAGGAAACTTTATAATACCCAAAAAAAAAAAAAAAAAAAGAATATATACTAACCTTTATTCGGTCATCGCTGCTAAAACCATCAAGCTGATTAAGTAATTCCAACATTGTCCGTTGCACTTCCCTGTCTCCACTTACTTCGCTGTGGTGGGACGATACAGATAGAACACATTTAGTACCATGAAATTATGAATAGATGTGGTACCTTCTTATTGTAATACCTTTTTTAGCATCTTTCAGCAATGTAGTGCACTTCAAAAATATAGGTGTCTTATTTGAACAGTGCATTCTGAAGTGTTAATTTCCAGTTCATGGAAAGCAGATCCTTCCGTATTTAGCATGGAAATTTGAATTTCCTCAAGGGAAGAAAACTAGGTTCATATGATGCCATGCATCAGATAAGCTACTTTAATATCTAATATAGCACATATCTCATCCCCGCAGATAAGTAATTATTTCTGAGACAGAGCAATGAGAAGTTCAAATAATGTTTTCCTTTCTTGTTTTAAAGAATGAAAAACGAGATTTTGGGATCCAAGATAACCTATCTGATACTTGTGAGGAAGGAAAAAACTAAAGTTGCTTGAACTGGTCATTCAGCATTGTATAGGCATGACAAGTGAAAACATGTAAAACTGACCATGATAGAAGGTATAAATAAGTATTATTGAATCATATAGCAGATGTGGTTGCAAAAAATAATTAAATAATGTTTGCTCTATTTTGAGAGAAACAATATCAACCGATACAATAAGAAAAGGAGAGGGATAAGGCGGAATGTGCAAGCAACGTACAAAGAGCTAGGGCGAAGGAAATAACTAAAGGAGAATAATGTCCTACGGACCACCGAGTTGGTAATCTTGCCATGACAACCTACAAAAATTGGCTACAACAACCCACAAAAGCAGCTAAATGGATGCAATAAATATTAGGCATATTAATATTGATGATAACTTAACCATTATAAGACCTCTCTCATAAAAGCAAGATCATGCTAAGTTGCATAATGAGTTCATCAATAATTCTGCATGATAGAATCACTTGATATGCTGTTAAATTCAAGGAAGAAAAGTTACGAGGCTGTTCACATGTGATACAAAACAAGGTAATGCTCTCCAAAGGACTTACTACAAGCTTGGACTACTAAAGAATGACATACAACTTCTACCTATATGAATAAATGAGAGGAACCACATGCACAAATGATGGTACATCATATAATGGGAACATGGCATACCTATCAAATCGCTTTGTTCCTATTGCATCAATCTCATCTATAAAAATTATACATGGAGATTTTTCCTTTGCGAGCTGAAAGGCATCACGAACAAGTTTTGCTCCATCACCAATAAACATCTGAATATTTCCGAAAAAGAAACTAGTCAGTTTTCATATATGCTCAATTATGAATGAGGCAAAAAAGAACATTGAACTATCTCTCTCATAGCTTTAAACAGATGTAATCAATTTTTCTGCATTGATTTTCAGTTTCTCATAGAAAAGAATACCATGCAATGAGTAGAATTACTTATGAAGAACACTTGTGTAATATGAGTTGCAAACGACCAGCAAGAACCCAATCCACCAAATGTACCCAAAGTTATCTTCATCAACATCTAATATCTAATTCCACTTCCTTGACAGCATGATGAAGCTCTTATCTTTGTAATTTTTTTCCTTTTCTATTACCCAACTTAAAATACATAATCTTTTAGATGTTATCTGTAACATTTGGGCCACTTCAGGCCCATGAACCCAGCCCAACTGGCTTGGGCTTAGACCCAAACCAAACCCAGGCTCCCCAGCACCACCCTCTCTTTTCCCCTAAGTGGGCAAACCTCCAACCCCATCACCCTCTCACCTTCTTCTTTCTTCTTCTCCCACCATCACCACTCAACAGCCTCCAGCTCCTATTTCACAGCCATCCAAGCCCAAGCCCATCGATGATCTCTCTCTCTCTCTCTCTCTCTCTCTCTCTCTCTCTCTCTCTCTCTCTCTCTCTATATATATATATATATATATATATATATATATATATATATATCTTGCTTGCCCACCCAAGAACCTCCTTCCTTCTCTCATCTCCCAATCCGCCCGCTTTCTTCCTTATTTCTTCCATCTCCCACCATTTTGTGCATACAATTGGTGATAAATCTCTCTCCATATTTCTCTCCCCCTTTATTGTGGTTTTGCTCTCTCTAATCTAAACCTAATGTGGATTTTTATGCATTTAAGGAAAAGAGACCACCACATTGGCCGTGTATAGATCGGATGCAAGACCACAGCTTCTAGCCAAAAGCGCAACTAAGGTAATTTCTAGTCTGATTGCCATATTATTTGATGGATTGATGTGGTTTTAGGGTGAATTTTTGAAAAACATAGGTCTAAGTCTATGTCATTGATTATCTCTGGCAAGTCTCTAGTGACATAGCCTATTCCTTTGAAGCCCTCACCCAAGAGTTGATAAAAAGACCGATATCATAATTTTTGGAGAAGTATTTTGATAGTTGAGGGCTATTATGCTATAGGAAAAGCCTCCAACTAAATCGATGGGGTCAATTGGGGTCATTCAATTTGGCCAATATTAGCCATAAATTAGCTCTCCTATTTATTTAAAATGTTTTTCACTAAGTTTCATAAATTTTGGAGCTTTATTTTATTAATTATGAATATTTGCATGAAATTTTGGAGGTTAATTGAATTAAGAGATAATGTAGATCTTGATTAGGTACTTGCACCTATTAAAAAACTCAAAGAGACTATAGTTTGATGTTTAAAAATTGTTGTAATTGTTAGGCATTAGAGAGAATTTGTTTTGAATGGAGAGTTTTTGTTGGATTTAGGGTGTTCGGTAAGTAACCTTATACCTAAAATGGTGTCTCAACTCCATGTCTTCTGAAGCATGAATTTGTTAACTATTTTATAAAATATTAAAATGGAACAACCATTGTATTTGTGTGATGTTTTATCCTCTAAAATATTGAACCTTGTATTTTTTTCAGAAGTACTTATGTAATTTCTAATATCTCATGATTTGAAGAATACTGTTGTGCAAAACTCCATTTTGGAATTAATTGCTTTAATTTCCATCAAAATGTATTTATGCCAATTAGTTTGTAAATACTTTTGAAATTGTGTATTTTAAATTGCAAAAAAAAAATTCCCATATATAGCAGTAAGAGTTCTACAGCGATATTTCCAGGTGGCAATTCTTTAAGCAAACTAAGTGATGTTAGCACATAAAGGAATGATGTAAATAGCACACATTAAGTAACCAACAATAAACCAGCAGCCTATTTTTCAACTCACAAAGAAAATTGCAATTCATGGATATGCATCATTCAACAATCAATCAACATACGGCATTGCATAAGAAATGACCTCAAGAAATGCATGGTCGCTATGACTTAAAGTGGAAGGAACTGGTGAAGCCCTTGGACAATTTCTTTGGTGCAAAAGATGAGAACGGCAGTAGATTTATAAGCATAAATAAATGGTGACAAGAAACAACACAATGAGACTGCAAGCATTTGTAATAACCTGAACAAGTTGAGGTCCTGCTAGCTTCAGGAAAGTAGCATTTGTCTGTGCTGCACAGGCACGAGCCATCAGCGTCTTCCCTGTTCCAGGAGGTCCATACAAAAGCACTCCTTTAGGTGGACGAATCCCTAATTTCTGAAACCGGTCTTTGTGGGTCATTGGCAGCACAATTGCTTCAACTAGTTCTTGGATCTACAGAAATAAAAGGAAGCATTTAAGTGGAAGAAACAGAAAGGAAATAAGAGCAAGCATTTCTTTGTTAACAACAGCCATAGGGAGGATTCAAACAACTCCAGCATATCTATAGAATCCAGAATTATCAAAATTAAATTGGAAAAGTAGAACACCGATCAGCAGTTTTGGTGGTTGAATTTCATTAAAAATATTTTTAAAAATGAAGAAAAAAGGGGGAAAAAACCCTCATACCTATGTGATGAAGGTTGGATTACCTGCTTCTCAAGACCCCCAATATCATTGTAATCTTCAGTTGGCTTTTCATCAACCTCCATTGCCTTCACTCGTGAGTCATATTCAGATGGAAGGGTGTCCAAGATTAGGTAGCTGTCCTTGTTAACCCCAACCAAATCTCCAGGTTTAAGCTTATCGGGGTCAACTAACCCAACAACAGGAAGGAAGATAGTCTGAAATCAGATAAGAAACAGAAAGTTGTTGTTAACAATACTTGATCACCTAATTCTGTACATATGGGCATATGGTTTTTAGTTAACAAGTGGCATCAGAATCCAAAGTCATGCCAACTCCAAATATCAGCAAGGATCCAATCTGACAATGAGTTTCTCTTAGTGAAAGCAGTAGAACATGGTGGAGGAAAGAAAACAAAGCTTCATAGCTATTATTTTAAAAGTCCAAGTATCACTAACCACAGATAGCAGCAGGGTAATAGGACTAAACGACACAGCACCTAGTATGCACATTGCCACAATTATATATTCCAAGACCAAAAACAATGAGGATAACAGTTCCATCATCAAGATTTTTTTTTTTTTTTTCCGGATTCAAAGGGCCCATTGAATTTTGAAACTAAAGTTTATTTCCGCCAAGATGTTCCTGAATCTTTAATGTCAGAATGGAAAGCAACTTGGTCAACCAAATGATTGCCATCAGAAGTCAGATAACTTCAAATAGCTTTTGCCAAGACTGCTTGATATTTCAACATTAAGGTCTACATTTAGATAGCCAGATGAAGCAACAGGTAGCTATGCTCAATCAAGGGAAAAAATAAGCAAACAATGGATAAATGAGAACTTCTAGCTTACTTGTCGTGTAGAAGTTTTTAGAACCACACATTTTCCCTTTCTTTGCGAGTCTAGATCAATATTTGCGCCATCTTCCTCAGCCTCATCTTCTGGATTCATCTCCAATATCTAAAGAAATCAAGAAGGTCAGTTAAAAGAAAAAAAGGAATAAAGAACGATAGGATCAATCATAAGGCACATGAAATGCCACAGTAAATGACATCAAATGCCAAGTTTAAACTGCTTCCGTCCTTCAAACCACATATAAATGGAAGCCCTCATTGCCTAGGTGAAATATCCTTGAATCTAATCATGAAATTTCTGAAAGCATCATCAAAATTTCATTTATCGCGCCAACAAAGAGGGGTAAGAAACCCTAGAACCTATAAAACTGCTGACACGGAACTTGGACGTTGAACAACATCATAAAGCGTTGCGCAGAAAATATTATATAGGTCAAGAAGACAAATTAATGAAATCCATACTTCTTTCTTCTTGCCCTTTCTTGATGTTAAAGTTCCCGGGTTGAATTGATTAGATTTCAGATTAAATGGTTGAGAAAGTTAACACGCTAGCTAAATAATATTCTCTCTCAAGAAAGAAGAAAGAAAGAAAGAAAGAAAAGGGAAATCAAGCCTCGGAGAAGAAGAGGGGGGAGGACGTTGGGGCGGAGCAGAGAAGAGTACCTCGACGATGTTACCAACGAGGTAAGGAAGCTGCTTGTTTAGTTTGATTTTTTCTTGGTTCTCCTTTATCTTTTCCTTGAAGGATTCCAACTCGAGATTCGTCCTCTGCAACTCATCCTGCCGCAGATCCCAGAAGAAATCAAGATAAAAAAAAAAATCTAATCTATCGCAGAAAGAGCGTAACAAGAGATGGAAAAGCGGAGAAGAGATGGGGAGAACAAACCCTAGATTGATTTGGAAAAAGGACGGGATCTCGATTAGGGTTTTACCTTGAGGATCCGGATCTCGTTGTCGAGGAGGCGAGAGGCCCTGATGATGTCGTCGGTGCTCATCGAAGCCAGCTGATCGTCTTCGAAACTGGAGTCCTCCGTCACTGTTGAAGCCATTGGAGAAGAGTGAGGCAGACAGAGGACAGAAACGACAGTTGGTGCCCTCTATCAGCGAGACGAACAAATAACCTCTAGATCCGACTACGAAATTGCCGACTCTACGGTCTACATGTATATTACAACCACGGCGTAAAGTCGTCACGATGCTTGCCGACTTTTATTTATAAAGATTCCAACGGCAACGACTTTAAAAGAATTCTAGAAAGACATATTTTTTAAAATAATTTTTTTTAAAATAATATTTAGATAGAAAAATAATTTATTTATATTTTTTAATATAAAAAAGTGGTTTTGAAATTCGTTATTCATATTCTTTTACATCATTAATTTTGTAGGTAAGTTGCTAAAATTTATCTATATTTTTTATAATATCTTTTATATATTTTAGGTTTGGAGAAAATAAATACTAAAGTTATGGAACATTAAATGATGAAGTTATTAGAATGAAGATGGAACATCTTAAAAATAAAATTAAATATTTATTTTACTAGTTTATAAAAAAATAATTTAGTCATTCTTTAGATGGATAATTTTTTTTATCATTTTATAAATAAATATTATCATAAGAAAGTAACTTATCCATTTTGAAAGATGTGAGAATATGGATAAGTTGTTCAGTATAAAAGTTAATCAATTTTTTTATGATATTTATCCATCAAAAAATGATTTATATGGCATGAAGGTTCATGTTGCAAAATAGGCAGGAGATGCCGACTTCATTTTATATGATTTATGGTACCCAGATAAACATCAATTTACTCAGATTCATTGGTTTACCATCCCTCATTAAATATGAAATTTTTTCTGAGTCTCTAAAGTTTTTTATTTTTTTTTTTTTTTGAAGGGGGAGGTGAGAAGAAAATTGCTTCCTTTTCTTGAAAAATTTATACCATCAACCTACAACAAACATGCGGCAAAACTGATACGCACATGATCGGTAATCAAGCAATATAGTCTCATGTCTATGGATTGAGCACGTACCTTACATCATAACTTTGATACAAATGAAATCTCTCTTATCTCATAGAATGTACTAGTGATGGGTCAATTTTCTCTCTCTAGTTCTTCGACTTCAAGAATTGGTATCCTCCCAGAAAGAGAAGAGAAAGATTGGATCCATTACAATTGAAGTTCTAGCATAATCCTTATCACTTACAAATGTGTGATTAGGAAGAGTGTTTGAACTTAATTGAAAAACCCCTTAAGGTGATTCAAATTTTATCAAACCAAACTTTTAAGGAGTTTTAAACCAATGATAATTTAGATCATATTGGTGGAAAAGCAAAGCTGAACATGTCACTTTAGTGTGATGTACCTTATGGAAAAAAAATTAAGAAAAATAAAAACGCGCGCACACACAATTTAAGTGGAACTGTACCCTCATATATGCACAACAATTTGGATATTACTGTTCAAAACATGCGCATAAGCAAGTTAAGAAAATAACAAAAAATCAAGATTCTTCGAGTTGTAAGAAAAGGAGAAGATGTAGAGTGAGAAGGTTTATATTTAACAAATTTATCTGCACTATTAATAGAAGAGGGGTGTAAAAATAGAATTGATTAAGTTTAAATAATGTCTGCACACTTTCCCGGCATCACATGTTCTCAACGCATGCAATGCACAATTTCACTTCATGTACAAATAGCACTAGGCCTGATATTACTTTTTCAAATGGAAAGCTAAATAGATATATAAGTTACCCAAATATTTTACATCAGTATACTATACATAGAATTTTAAAATATTTTAAACAAACATAAACTATGATAAATTTATAGTATGAGATTTTGTTATGGTCTAAATCATTCTTGCTTGTACCAATACATTGTGATACTGAGGCCATACTATTAATAGCATATAATCAAGTATATAATGAGCAGTCCAAATATAGCCATCATAAGGCAATTAATTATAGATGGATTGATCACTGTATGCTTTGTAAAATCAAGTCAAAACTTAACAGATCTATTCAGCTTGTGAGAGATTTGACATTTAAGACACTGATAATTGATAATCACCAATGCTAAAACATCAACTTAATGCTTGATACAATATCAAGTCTTGAGTATGAAGAAACAAAGTATATCATAAGGGTGATCACGAGTATTGTAATTTAATTTTAAATTCATTCTATGTGAAAGTGCTTGATACCAATAACTTATGATGAGCTAAATATTTTTGGTAAAACTATGATAGAAATATATTAAAGTGCTTTAGTTACTAGAGCACTTCCAATAGGATATACTTATATAAGTATGAAGTAGGCCAACTTCATGAAGTTAAAGCTCGGCTTTTAAAGCAATCATGAAAAAAATATAGATATAGGATAACAAAAGTATCAACTAATGTTGAGCTTTCATCGGTACAAGAATACCATATGCAAGATTTATTCTATTAAACAATACAAAATCATTAATTTAAATACTAGTCTATCATGCCATTTTAACCAGCTCTAACTTATCTTCACTGAGTAAATATTCAAATTGCAAAATATAATAATTTATGCATAAGCTTTACAGAATTATCAAAAATCGAGCAACTAATTTATTTTGAAAATGATAGGGGATTGTTGTATAGTTTCAAAATAAAATTCTATATAAAATAGGAAACAAAACCATTTTGGTTGAGTAGCTATGAAGGCAATTAATCAGATCGATTTAATGCAAATTAGTTTAAATTTTAAAATCAGAAATATCAGTTAATAAAACTAAATATTATTTTAAAAAATATTTATGATATTTCCATTTAGAAAGAATAAAACTAAATATCATTTAATAAAACTAGTGTCGAACACTAGCAAATGCTCAGTGTTGGATTTAGTAGGCTCAAGATGTTATCAAACACCGGGTTCCACTGCATCTCAGGGACCCATCGCTTTTTTTTGTGCACACCAGATCGGTGAAGACGAATAAAGCTTTAAAAAAAAAAAAATAGTGGTGCTACATATTTTGAAGTCTTTCCTTCAAAATTTCTGATTTTTTTTTTCCCATCTGGTCAAAAAGCTGTCCGTGAGTGCGTATACGAAGTTTAGTTATTTTATGTAGGAAGTTAACTCCAAGAATGTGATTGTAGCCAACTCCCACTTTGAGAGAAATTGAACTCAAAAAATCCCCGGAGTTCAACTGGTGGGCACCGAAATGTCTTAGGCGAAATAAGTTCCAGCAAGGCAACCAAATGCCGAAATGCGTCAGACTTGGTGCCCATTCAAAGGGGCCCGCTCATATCATAATAATATCACAACAATTTCAAAATCATTTCATTATCAGGTGTAGTTCTGCCTACATACAAAAAAGGCTTACTGTTTTTTTTTTTTTTTTTTTAATGGCTAATTTTCATAAACCAAATATGCTGACGTTATAACTGGTCAACTAGTAATAATTGATAGTATTCAAATAACTAGATAATTGTCTACATCTACCAAAAAAATAAAAAAATTGAAAAAACTGTTTGATTACGAATGTAAACATTACGCGAATACTTTTTTATATTCCACGACTCATGTAATCCTATTGGGCCTGATGGTGAACAATTTCTAGCGGAGGGTCCAATCCATGAGCTGTGTTACCTCTAGATAGGCTTTTAGGCTGCCAAGCTGGTACCAGTCCATTGCCCACTTTAGGTGCAATCATGTTCCGGCCCATCACGACCTTGATCAAATGACTGGATGGTTGACGAGGAGGCCTTTGCAAGAGTTAGGCAAGATGTAATTCTTAAATTGAACTCAACATGCTAGGTTATATTTCATGTAAGTTTTCACAAATAAATTATAATTTCAGCAAGCTCATGGTTGGAATAACTTGAGCATCAAATATTGATATGCAAGGTACATGATATGAGCTTCAAATGATATGGACAAAAATGGCCTTCTTAGCATCAACCAGCCACCACCCTTTCTCCCTAGGTGTGGACCACTTACATAATTTCAGCACAGCTTAAAAAAAGACCACCCATTCAGAGCACAAGACTAATCACACCTTTTAGAAAAGCTTATGCAACAGGATGCATGTGAAAGATTCCAAAAGATTGATCACCTCTGTGGCATGGAAGAGAAAATGAGGAAAGAGAAGGGAATGGTTCACCCCAACACTAGAGTTAGGGCCTTTAGGACCACAATAACAATACTACAAAACCAAAACCAAAACCATAACTAGCTGTGCATATAGATCATAGCACATCCCACATCCACCCAGCCTATGAATCCCTACCAACCGATAATGCTTTTAGTCAAGGATCACAGCCATGTGTGTGTCCTTCATGTAAAGCAACAGTGGAAGCACACTCTCTACATCAAAGCTTTTGCATTTTATTTGTAGCTTTTGGTACTATCCTTATCTGGTTTTATTTCCTAAATGGTTAGAATACTCTTAATTTAGCTTGTTTGTACTTTATTGATGCAATTAGGTTTACCGCCTATTAACCATCATTACACCTTGTATATTGTATATTGCAAGGCCAATGCTATGCCGGTAAGTTGGGAGAGGGTCAATATTGACCGAAAAATTTGGATGGTATTTTTCATGCAAAGGAATTTTTGTTCTTCCTTCACAATGTTAACTATTGGATTGCATCGTCTACGTATCTCAAAACACTCCAAACTTCTTTATTTGTTTAACTGCATGGATCTCTAAACCATCAATAGGCAATCCAAGTGGTTTGGTATAAAGGAAGATGAATCCTTCTTTCATATAACCCCCATCCTCGACTAGAATACATTAAGCCAGTGATCTCTCAAGTACCAACTTTTTAGGTTCAAATCCTAGAGTTAAAATTAATGGAACCTAACTTTCCAATCATACTTGTAACTAGTCAAATGAAATTAAAACCAATATGACCTAGTATAGGTAGACCTAACCAAATTTAGATGAACCTAGCATATAACCATACTTCATGAAGTGGATTAGGTCTAGGTTAGATTCTGAAAACTAGATTTAATAAAGGTTCAGATTCAAGTTATTATAATGTCTTATGCATTAATTTCCCATATGACCTACACCCTCTACTTCATTCTTAATGGCTCGTCAAAATTAATTATTTTTGCCCAGCTGCAAAGTTCAGATCATCGTATAAATAATATTGGATTTCTTCAATATGTAAATAAACTAAGGCATGTTTGAAGGGGCTTAGGAGCATCAACTGAAACCAACCATGATTCTTTAATGAAGAAGACGTGGCTTAAAAATTAAAATACGGTGGAAGTCATGTTTTTGTAACTTAAGTTCTGTGGGTTATAACTTTCTTATTCGTTGGTGTAACATAATTTGAAGTGCCTACACCCAATTTACCAGCTCCAGCATCTTTTTCTCCTACTTCCTTTGGAACTCCACCTTTAATTTTATCTACTCTATTTATCTCATCACCTTCCACTCGATCAACTCAACCTAAAAGACCTCCATCTGAGCACCTTAATCGATCCAATGCTTCATGACCTACAAATTCGTCGCTGGACTAAACTAGGAAAACAATCATCCGACCTTCAAGATTCTTCCAATTCTCAAAACATTTTGCCAAGTTTGTCAGTTCTAACAAAAGTCCAAGCTACACCAAATTGCTGCTATCTTCACCAAGCCACGTCGGAAGGATCGACTTCAATCTTTGAGTAGCATGTTGGGTGTCCTTGAGATCCACACCCCAACTTGAGAGGGAGCGTTAAAATATAGAGAAGGTTCCAATTTTAATTACCTTGGTGAGAATTCCAAGTAGTTTGAACTACTCTAATTGGTTGTAACTTAAGTTTAACTTAGTTGGACCGTCCTTGTGATTAGTTCAAATTTTTCAGTGTTATATATATATATATATATGTATGTTGTATGTATGTATGTATGTATGTATATGTATATGTATATATTCATCATGAGAAAAGTAAAGCCAACCAATCAAGGAAAACAAAAGGCGAGGCAAGGAAAATGGGATGCTTGTTGGACTCCAAACTCACATGGCCGTAGGGTATCCAATTATTCTACTAACCAATTATTGATAGTGCTGTAATGTTGGAACCAACCTTATCAATCTCATACTTGTTAAATCTTGAGGCTAACAAATGGACCACATGTTAACATATAAAATCAAATGCAACCCTCGGAGTCCAAGTAGAATTAGTGTATTAGTCTTCTGCTCCCCCTCTTTCCTGAAGCAGGATTCTAATGATCCCAAATGCATTATTGATAGGCTGCGATCTTTAGGCAAACAGTACCCCATGTGAGGAAGTACAAGGTTTTCAGCATTTTAGTGCTAAAGGGCTGAGTTGGGTTCACCCCCACCTTCAAAGGTGGTGGCATCTTTAGTTGAGCTTCAACTTTGACGATTATAAAACCCGCCTAAACGTTATGTATGCCTTTCTGACCCACTAACCAATTATACCACTCGAGCAAGTTTGTGCCAGGTGACTTCACAAAGCAAAGAATCTAAAGATTGTAATGCAGATAAGAAGCCTAAGATAAGGTTAGTGGGAAGATTAAATATCGTAGGGGAAGGGTGGATAGCCGTGGACAACTTCTTCGTTCCAAATTATTTTATAACAACCAGCTTTATTTTTATTATTTTTTTTAATTCGGAGCACGATGGATTAATTTAAAATTAGGAGATAGTTCCACCAACCAGATAAGATAGCCTTTCTGGAGGCAGATTCCCAAGGATTGACGTCAGTTGCCCTCCAAGTGACTCTTAGTTCTCATGGTGTCAATGAGGAAATGAAATTGGATGGGCATGGCTAAACCAGAAGTTGCCTTGGAATTAAGCCCAAGTCTCAACTTGATGAGTCTTAGATTAGGGCTAGTCATTTGGTCTACAAGACACCATGATTTCATATCAAGATGCAAACACATACTTGCATACAAACACAAAAATATATGTTTATACAACAAATTTATTTGCCCATGTTAATATGTCACCATGCATGGGTAGATTAATGGATTATACCTAACCGGGTTACTATTGGGGGTTGGAAAAACTAGAGAAAATATTTCTTGTACAATGGCTGCCATACGAAAGAAATCTAGAGTTGAGCTATATGTTGCCGCATATTAATATGGATATAATACTTAGCAACTTAAATGTATCCTCATGGAGACCAATCTATGTGTTGAAAAATTTACTGATTGTCCTCTTATCAAATAAGCATTGCCCTTAAAATTTTTATGTTTTTCCATTTTTTTTTTCTTTTTTATGTATTGATTCGGTTCTTTTACAATGCTCTTGAGTAAATATTTTCACTCACATCAATCATCAAAATGTCCCAAAAATAGCCCAATAAAATAGAGGTCTCTCATTGTTTCAAGCCATAGCAATAAGTATACAATAAACCACCCAATCAACTATCTTGTTAGTCTTCTTGGAAACATGCTTCAGAGTACATAAAGTGAGGCTCGATTTAAGTCTCCAAATATCTATCATTAAGAGGTACTTAGGCATCTGATTCTATAGTCCATATATATACTAGAGAGGTCCTTAGTTCGGATTTAGGTTGTGACTTTTCTAGTACAGTTCTCGATATAAAATCAGTCAAGTACTAACACACTTCATGCAATATTTGTGCACGTGGAAAGATTTATTTAAATATCCTCCATCATCAAAATTTTTATAATAATAAATTAAATTTTATAAATTAATAAAAATATGAAATAATATAATTTAGAGCATCACACTCCACATATTTTTTGAAAGCCAAAATTGAGGCACTTTTGAATAACATAGATCTATCTCCATAGAATATATGAACTTCTCAAGATCTGTAATTTGTATGCATCTTCTTATAAGTCGGTAAAGTTTATAATAATTGTATCTAGATCTAGGCTGTGGATATTCCAGGTTAGTTTTTATGACAACTTTAGGTTAAAAAAAAAAAAAAATGTAACTTAGTAAAAGACCATCTCAAGCTAAAAGCTGGCTGCTTGAGATTTATTTACTTATTTATTTTTTCATCTATTGAAGGACAGATGGATGTTTAACTTGTACTGTGAATCTGTGATGTACATGTTAAATCCTGCGCTCCATTAATTGAAACATTCATTTCTCCCAAACTCCATTAAGACCTTCTAGTCTGCTACGTGGTGATTGAACCTTGTCCTTCCTTATCTGGATTTCGCCCCGGCCGGGCTCGATGGTCACGAGCCCAGATTCGGTTGTCGGTCTTGGCGTCGGCCAGCCTTGCTCGTGTGTGCGTGGTGTGGTCCCACCACACCCCCGCCCGCTTTGTTGAGGCGCTCCCCAGTCCGTACACTTGCACGAAAAGTGGGAGCACGCATTCTTCAAGGAATCAAACGGCAGCGGACCGTCCGATCCCCAGCGCACGAGGAGCCTAGGTCAATACCGTGGACCAGCCAACAGCGGCCCGCTTTTAAGTGTTCCCCGTCCAACGGCATGGGATGGCGGCCGTCATAAATGGCTTCCCCGCACTCCAGGTTGCCCATGGCAACGGCAATCGCGTCAGTGTTTTCGTTCCACCCTTAGCCGGAAGAATTCAGCAAGGTCATCCAAAAGAATTCACATAGCCAATAATTTAAAAATAATAAAATTAAAAATAAATCTCATAATATATTTTAAAATAAGTATAAAAATATAATATATTATCATTAACAATAATATATGATAATTATAATTATTAATCTATATAACTTTTTTAGATTTCATAAATCCTTCCCAAGTAAATCATAGAATGAATATATAATTGGCAAATAATTGAAAGGCATAGATCGATTTGTTTGTAGAATGATTCAAAAAATTATTTGAATGAAAATAAAAAATAATTAAAAAATCTTTAAAATGTTGAAGGATATTGTAACCATAACTCCATCATAAATATTGTTATCATCTTAGGTAAAAAAGATTATCACTATTATTAATTTTATTATATAATAAAATAATTCTAAAATTTTTATAATGAATAAATATATCAATTTGAAAGCATCATCATTTGTTATCTTGTTTTTTTTTTTTTCTTCGATTAAACAGTATCATTATGATGTCTATTACTTTAATTATGAAAAATCAATAAAACTATTATTTTTATTACTAGTTTAAAATGACAACATTATTTAGGTTGATCTTTTTCTCAACATTATCCTATTATATAATAAATAAATAAAAGTTCATGATCTTGGAGAAGTTTTCTATGAAACTCTTTACTCATAAGATGGCTAAAATGAATCTAATTTTCAATAAACATATCATATCAAGTATTGCTCATCATAATAAACTAAAAAATTAAATTTATTATGAAATAATGAAGGATAGTGGCATTCAAATTTCTCCATCAGATATATTATTATTCGAACTAAATTTAATTTTAACTGCTCTTTCAATTTTTATTATTATCATTTGTTACATAAAAAAAGAAATAATAATAAAAAAATATCATTATTATTTGAGTTGAATCGATAAATATCTCTTTTAATCGGTAAAATAAATAATAATTATTTTTATTATGCTTTGTTACGGGGATTATAGCAGTTACACAGTCCCCCTCATTTTATGTCCGTGTACGCTATAACTCAACGGACGCACTCCAGTATGGTTCATTGTTACGACGGCCGTCACAATATTGCAATAATTTATATATTTAAACATGACCTATCATCAACTTAACGCACATGTGTGGACGGTAGATATTGACTTTCCGCACGCACATTATTGTGACACCGTATCAGAAACACGGTTTCGCAGCTGTCTGCCTGTCTCTATCCCGATCCAACAGTCCATAAAAGATCATCCTTTGAAGCCGGGACACGTGTCCGGTAGATAACAGGAGGACGAAGCGGACAAATAAATCCCAGAGGAAGCCAGCGAGGATGCGTACGCGTCGGATTCGGTCCACGTCAGCTGATATCACGTGGTCCCCGCACCCACGGACACGCCCGAAACGCGTCCTTAAGGGCGGGTCCTTCTACTGTTATTTAATTAAATTAAATTATATTAATACCAGAGATGATGAATGATGAGCGATCTCGTCATGAGGGCCGGGCTCCCTCGTGAGCTGTGGGAGTTTTATCTTGCTCGAAAGGATTACCATTTTCCCTGGCAAAACCCCCTCATCTACAAATATTTACTCCTTTTGATATTTTTTTACTGTTTGCTTTCACATGACTTCATATTAATCATTGAAAAATTTAATTGTGGAGTTTCTTTTCAAGTACATGTACTCTGCTCGGAAACTGGGTCTACATAGAGAGAAGCAAGGAATCATGAATTAATAATTGGAAGTGTTTATTATAAATCCATATTGTAATCAATCGTTGCCATGAAAGATTCTCTTTTAAAGATGGATCAATTTTTCTAAACAATATACTTTATTAAAAAACATCAATAGGCTGGCCAAAACTTGACTACCTACCCAGATGATCAGAGAAATGCATGTTTGGAAGAGCTATCATTCATCAGGGAACAATCTGCATTGTTACTTTCTACCATGGATGCTGTAAGTATATAAAATTGTGATAGATGTCAGGTCTTTATATCAATGTATATCTTTTGTAATGCTGTAGCTATTTATTTATGCTTAAAATTTATATTATCGGCAAGTAGAATTAAAAAATCTACATTGCTATAAAGAGAAAAAAAAAATTTATATTTATATAGCATGTGAATGCAATATGATGCTCGTTATTGGTCCCTGCCAGATTCATGTGATGTGTTAATGAGTTTTTAAAAAGGGCACTGGGATAAGAATAATTTCATGCTACACAGGTATTTATTTTCATTATACTGGATGTTTCACTCCTTACTCAATAATTTAAAAATATATGTAAGGACAAAAGCATCATTTAAGTTGGACGTGTCTTTTAAAAATATACCACCTAAACTAGTGCAGTTGGTAATTTTTAATAACATATGTTAAAGAAGAAGTTATGTTATGGCAGTGATAAGATAAACTAGGCTTTATTGGAAGTACAATAGCATTTAATTGTTAGTTGTGACATGGCCCCACAGCACAAAAGCAGGAGAAACCACTGCGTCAATTTGGGGAAAAAAAAACAAAAAAACAAAAGCGGACAAGGCAAAGCACTAGCAGGTAAGACGTGAACCCGCTTCAACCGAGACATTTGGGCAGGGCCCGTGGAGACTCGAAGCTGGTCCACAGAATGATAGCGACTGCCAGAAATGCCTTACTAACGCGTGTGACAACTGGACCTCATGGATTTTTAAGTATAGTTCTCCTAATCATATATCCCGCTAAGTCCTCGTGGAATCAAAAAAAAAAAAAAAAAAAAAACTAAACTTTCATCATGAACCACTCAATATCTGAAATTGCATCAATAGATTGAAGCTAGTGTCTATGTTCTTCGCCATCATACCATCTAGATATCAAATTATTCTAAACAAATACCAAATATTATTCAACGCAAGACATATACGGACGCAACACCTCTCCAACTTAGTAGATTAGAAATTTCTGTCACCATTCCACGCGCTACTGATTCAGTGATTCCTGATATTTATCATAATTATTTTTTAAAAAAATATATTATTAATACAGAATCTGATCGATACCGAATTGAGCTTGAATCGAGAAAGACGAAGTCATCATTGATAATCTGCAAAATAAAATTTCATCCGAAGTCGATGGTGGTGACTCCAATAAAATCCTCCGATGATCAAGTCAGCTCTTTTGACCAACAGAAATTGAGTGCTCCAAAAAGAATTCATTAGAATTTTGAAAATGAGAAGAAAGTTTAAAGAAAACGTATCTGAAGAATCTCTTTTTATAGACGAAGCTTGAATAATAGTGACAACCATACCATCTGATAGTGGATCGCTCAGGGTCATGTGAGATTCGGTATGAAGAAAAAAGTGTCGTCAGACTGATAGTGACAATCATACCGTCCGGTAATAAGTTGCTCGGAGCCGCATGGGATTTGCTACAGAGATAGGAGCGTTGTCAAACTGATAGCGATCGTTCGTCGAGATTTAATGGCCGTAGTTCGGAGGAAGCAGGCTTTGGTTGATGAGGAACTTCGATATATATCAATTTCAGAGGAGTTCAGACTTCTGAAGGGAATACGTTTGAAGGGGATCATCCGGAAGCAATTCGCTGGAGGAATCCGACTAAAGAAGAAGCCCAAAAAAAATTTGGTTCCTTTAGAAACTTGACTGAAAGAGGAGTCCATAAGAAGTTTGGCTCTTGTAGAAATCCGACTGAAGGAGGGATCCGAAAGGAGTTTGGCTCATGTAAAAATCCGACTGGAGGAGTTCAGGAGTTCGGCTCTTCTAGAAATCCAACTGAATGAGAGATCCAGAAGGAGTTCGGCTCCTATAAAAGTCCGACTGAAAGAGAAGTTCGAAAGAAGTTTGGCTCATGAAAGAGTTAAATTGAAGGAGGAGTTCGGCTCTGGTAGAAATCCGACTGAAAGAGGAGTCCGGAAGGAGTTCAACTCCTGTAGAAATTCGATTGAAGGAGAGATCTGGAAGAAGTTTGACTTCTGTAGAAATTTGATTGGAGGAGGAGTCCGAAAGGAGTTTGATTTTTGTAGAAATTCGACTGAAGAAGAGATCCAGAAGGAGTTCGGCTCCTATAAAAATCATACTGAATGAGAAGTCCGAAAGAAGTTCGGCTCCTGGAGGAGTCTGACTAAAGGAAGAGTTCGGAAGAAGTTCGGCTTCTATAGAAATCCAACTGAAAGAGAAGTCTGAAAAAAGTTCAGCTCTTGTAGAAATTCGACTGAAGGAGAGATTTGGAAGGAGTTTGGCTTCTATAGAGATTCGACTAAAGAAGAGATCCGAAAGGAGTTCGGCTCCTGTAGAAGTCTGACTGAAGGAGAGATTCAGAATGAGTTTGGTTTCTGTAGAAGTTCGACTGAAGAAAGAATTCAGAGAGAATTCGATTGAGACTTGATCGTCGAAAAGTTTGATTGACCGAAGAAGTATCAAAATTTTTTTTTATAATTATTAATTATATTAGATTAAATATCATACTAGACTTTGATGGATCTTCAATAGATATAAAACAGCATAACTGTCATATGTTGTTCGTAAGGAGTATTAATTGTCCTCCGCTTGTTAATTATAACATCTCGTTTGTATTTAAAAGTAATAAATATGGCTAATGGGGCACGCTGCATTAATAACATCTTTAAAATGGCTGTCAAAAAAGTTAATTAAATAAACCAAAAAAGTTAATTAAATAAACAAAGCACACCCCCACCCCCACCCCCCCCCCCCCCCCCCCTTTTTTCCCTCATTCCCTTCGGCTGACTAGCTCCCTAGATTCCTGCTTCCCATTTGCCCTAGAAATTATTATTGCTTGGGATCTCATTGATTGCAGGGGAAAAAATCAAGAAATAAACTAAAAGATGGTTTTTTTGTCCTCTCATTCCCTTCGGCTGACTTGCTTCCCCAGATTCCTGCTTTCCCATTTCCCCTAGAAATTATTATTGCTTGGGGTCTCATTGATTGCAGGGGAAAAAAATCAAGAAATAAAACTAAAAAGAAGGGGTTAGGGTGTTATGTGTGGGGGGGGGGGGGGGGGGGCTGTTTTCCATTAGGTCCCCCCTCCACCGCTACCAAGCTCTGTTGTTGCTTTCCCCATTTGACTCCCTTCCAGTTCCCATAAAGCATTCCGTTCTATCAACCCTTTCCATCAATGTTTTCTGCCAAACCATCCTCCCCTTGATTCCTTTCAAAGATTTCATCTTTCCTTCTCTTCGCTCTGTTTCTCGGTCTGCTATCGAGGAGGGACTCGGGATCTCAGCGGTCTCTTTCTACTCCTCTTCTTCCCTTTGCTTCCTTTCTTACTTCCTTTTTTTTCTTTGCCATGGTGTTCTCTTTAGAGCTTTTTCTAGGTTCCTAAAGAGAGTTCAGATAGTCAAGCGAGGAGCTTTTTGAGTGCTCTGTGTTCGGTTCCAAGGTGATCCTTTTCTTTTGTTTCCTTGCTTTTTGGGCGGAAACAATTGGAGGAGATGACGGTAGAAGAGAGGAAGGGAAGCATGGGGAGAGAAGGTGCGCCCACCGACCAGTTTCCGGTCGGCATGCGTGTTCTGGCCGTAGACGATGATCCGACCTGCCTCAAGTTGTTGGAGATTCTGCTGCGTCGCTGCCAGTATCAAGGTTGGATCTTTTTTACTCCTTTTTCCTCTTTACCTCTCTCTTCCTTCAGTTTTGCGGATACTGGCTTTGGATTTAGTCATCATGTGACAAAAATTAGTACAGTTTGCTAGTTTTGCGCATGAAAAGATCTTGATATGCATTTGATATCTTGAATATGTTAATTGATGTGGTGTTTTCCTTTCACTCTCGATTTATATATATTTGGTGTATCTTAATTTTCTTTGGCCTGGGTCAAGTTCGGATTTCTTTTCTTTTCTTTCTTTTTTCTCTCTCTTTGTTAAGGTTTAACTGGGATCTGCTTAAAGATTAGTTCATTTGGTTCTTCTAGTTACGACGACTAATCAGGCGATCATGGCTCTGAAGATGCTGAGGGAGAGCAAAGACAAGTTTGATCTGGTCATCAGTGATGTCCATATGCCCGACATGGATGGTTTCAAGTTGCTGGAGCTTGTCGGCCTCGAAATGGACCTCCCGGTCATCAGTAAGTCGTGGATATTGTCTCATTTTTTCCAATCATTCTAATAATGAGGGGATTATTAACCTTCTTTGACTAAAAGCTTTTCTTTATCTTTAATCATGAGTGTGTACTGTGTAACAAGTAGGTTTATAGGCAGAATGTGTTTACTAGTAACAAGAAAGAATTTTGTTTTTAAAAAAATGTTTTAATACTCTAATAGTGCATTTTTGCTTCACCAGACTACCTAGTTAATTGATCAAGATTGAGTTTTTATCAATTATATAAAATTAATGCAGTTGCTAAACTAAGAAAATCTATAATACAGTGCTATCGGCAAATGGCGAGACCAAAACTGTGATGAAGGGGATAACACATGGTGCCTGTGACTATCTGCTGAAACCTGTTCGGATTGAAGAACTCAGGAATATATGGCAGCATGTGGTTAGGAGGAGGAGATTTGATCACAGAGATCACAATAATTATGATCATTGTGGTGATTCCGAGAAGCCCCAGCACGCAAATTCTGAAGGCGGGCAGGGTCATATTCCTAGTGAATCATCTGATCATGGTGGGAAACTTAACAGAAAGAGGAAGGAGCAGAATGAGGATGAGGAAGATGATGGTCAGGAAAACATGCATGAGAATGGAGATTCATCCACTCAGAAAAAGCCGAGGGTTGTTTGGTCTGTTGAACTGCACCGTAAATTTGTAGCTGCTGTCAATCAGTTGGGAATTGATAGTAAGATTTTCCTGCCATGACAGTTTTCTTTTCTTTTCTTTTTTTTTTTTTGTGACATTTCCTGTTAGGACTGGACTGAGTATTACTGAAAAAATTCACAGTTAAGCCTTATGTTTCTGTTCATCTTTCTGTTACAGAGGCTGTGCCTAAGAGGATACTTGATCTTATGAATGTTGAAAATCTCACAAGGGAAAATGTTGCAAGCCACCTACAGGTGCTCCATTTCTTTTGGTTGTTGATTTCCTTTCCCCTCTTCCTTTCTTTTTTTTTTTGAATTGGCATGCCATGTTGGTATGGGGTTAAGCACTGCCTAAAATTCCACTGCTGTTGTTGCTACCATTTTAATAAAATATTGTAATAGTTGCCATGGAAAGTCTTTCATGTACTGGTGTGCTGATAAATAGGGGCTTTTGTACTTGATGATGCCCTGAACATTAGTAGATGTATCAAGTTGTCTAATGAGTCAAGTCCTCTTGAATGGTTACAGAAGTGAAGGTTTTAAACAAATGAGCACGTTTAATAACATTACTCTCCAATTAGGAAATATGGTTGTCCATCTCTAGTTCATCTAGTTTCGTCTATCATCACATGACTATATTCTTTCTCTGAAGCTGGCTGTTGAATGTTCTGGTTGCAGAAGTATAGGCTTTACCTTAAAAGACTCAGTGCCGTGGCAAGCCAACAAGCTAACATGGTTGCTGCTTTTGGGGGTAGAGATCACTCCTATTTACCTATGGGTTCCTTGGATGGATATGGAAATTTTCATACATTGGCTGCTTCTGGTCAGCTCCCGGCACTTTCATCTTTCCAAACAAATGGAGTGCTTAGTGGAACAAACCCAGCTGGATATGGACTGCATGAGTTTGCTGCCTCTAGAATAGTTCAACCTGGACACGCCCATGGCAGCACTAGCAATCCCATCAATGATCTTGGTGAGCTTCAGCGCGTTAATCTACCAGGAAGCCAACATGGGAATTTGCTCCAGGGCATGCCTGCGACATTGGAGGTAGACCAATTGCAGCAACAAAAGACGATGCAGGATGCAAATATACATTTGCCTGGTGGGTTCTCTGGTTCTGCACTGTCTCCTGGTAGCTCCAGCAACTCTTTTGTCAATGTAACAAACAGTCCTTTCGTATCACAAGCACATCAGCAGCATATGCAGTCAAAAGTGTTAGGCAATCACTCTTCTGTAGGAATGCCATCTGTGACCTCGGACCCTTTCCCAGTGAGTGTTGGTGGTTCTTCCCATGTGCCTAACCTTGGCAGATGCAATGATACCTGGCAGGGTGATGTTCCATTAATTGGGCATACATCCAATTCTTTTCATCATGATGACTTAGCTAATATGGGAGCCAATGTTCCAGTAGGCTTGCACATAGACAGCAATCCTCTGAATATTTCGTCCAGCAATCCTCTGAATATTTCTTCCAGCAATGTAGTAGCAGCACCTCTGCATAATCCTGTGACTGGAGGAGATGTACAGTGCCAAGCCAGCTCTTTTGGTGGGAACATGATGCTAATGCCTTCAGCTTTAGATGGAGACTCAAAATTCTTGAACTTCAGAAATGCAGGCATTTCTAAACAGAAATTGGAGGAGCCAAATCAAGATCATATTCGTGAACCTAATCTTGTATTTAATTCTTACTTAAATTCTCCATTGTCAGGTAATCTCATAATTGGTCCTACTGCTGAGAGTCAGAGACCGAACAATGCCCATTTTAACAAAAAATGGGACATAAATGGGGTTGGCCAAACAAATTTTGTTGGTTCAGTTACTACTCAGAATTGCAAGATGGACAATTCAACCACCAATATCCAGCTGACCCACAAGGAATCTATTTTGGAAACTTCAAAGTCGCAGGGTGGATTTTATTCTAATGGTTGCAGCTTCGACGATCTAGTCAATTCCATGATAAAACCGGTATGGTCCTTTTTCATTTGTTCACATGTTGCTATAGATGTTACTCTTTTTGTCTTGGGTAGCATCACTAATTATTGGTGGTGCATGTGTCTTGCTGAAACACTTATTTGGCGGCAAGCAAAGTTCTCAACTTTAGGTTTTATTTGGAAGATAAACATATTTGATGTTTTTAGAATAAAATATAAACCATCATATAATCAAAAACCTAGATGCTGCTCTTCAGATTAAAGTAAATGGAATCCAAATCTTCAACTCAAAAATAGATCACTGCAGCTTCCTACTATTTCTGTGGTTTCACTGTTCATCTTCCAAATCCAAATCACAACCCTCTGCCAGCACGATTCAGCTTTGCCACTGTTAGGGGCATGCTCTGCCTACGACAAAGCGGTAGGGATCACAAAACCAAGCTCTGACAAATCAGTAGTTATGGATGCCCTTGGGACAAATTTGAACAACCCAAGGGGTTGTAATTCCAGCGAACAACTTTTTGGGTAATGAGCACCAGCTTGGTCATCAGGATTTGTTGAAGCTCCATTGGTTATTATTTATGAATGTAAGACTTCATTGCATCATGGGGATCCAAATTAACAGTGTGATTGGAATCCTTGCATACAAAGCCTCCATATTTTATTATTTGTGGTGGTGTGAGGCCAACTATTTGAGGATATGCACTGTGCAACTTAAGGAGCAATTGTTGAAGTTAATGCAAGTTTCTCATTAGGAAATGAACCAAAACACACTTGCTGCACTTACTTGCAGATCAACATGCATATAGAGGGTTATCATGGCTCTCTGATGAGTGCTGACTTTTGATTGGAGCTATGATACGCATGTTGCATCACAACATCTTATTTATTTCATCACATGAGTTGAACAAGTGGACTGCAAGATTATGCTTCTCTTCTTGTTGCAGAGAAGGTTGCATTGCATGCGCTACTACTGGAGTATTACTTCATTGTGGCCCTATAGTAATTCATGAAGTCAAAGTAGTAGTATAAACGCTAATGAGTTTTTTATGATACCTGAACAGCATATCTATTGGAAAGTTTCTTCAAATGAACATACCATGAATTAGGACCTCATACAATGGGTCATTGGCTTGGTTGTATTGTCAATATATGCAACTTTAAAATGGAATATTCAAAATAATCTTGGAGTATCTAACACTGCTATGATATTTCGAGGTTTTACAGATTCATTGCGGTTAGGAGGAGACTTCTGTAAAACTTGCAAATGCTTTATTTGGAATGTTATTAAACCTGGCAGGTTACAAGATTGTATCTCTTGGGCTAAAGTCGGGGTATGATAGAAGAAATATGGTTGAGGTTGTTTTGTCAGTTTTATCTGCGTTCCTGCACGTTGTTGGCTCAACCAATCTTTCTCATTTTTGCTGTTGATTTGAAGAAATATATTTTCTGCTTAAAATTCTAACATACACATGAGCTTTTCTTTCCGTAGGATAAGTTGCTTTTCACGGTAAAGATATGAAACTCCAGGGTCCATTACGTAGGTAGAGGAGCTCTTCCATAATATTTTGGTTGTATAACATCAAGCGCCACATTCTAAAAGACATTTTCTCTTGTGAGAGTGCATTCATTTCATGTCAAAACTAAATTCTGGCATAAGGCACCAGATTATACTGGTTACTGACAATATAAATTCAATTTATTCTTCCTATTTATTTGGATCATGGTGGGTTGGATTTGTCTCTAAGAGAATCTGGTTGGGTATATTCTTTCTTCTATATCAAGAGTTTTTTTTTTTTTTTTTCTTTTATTTTGCCTTTATACCTTTGCTTGTTTACTTTCAATCTTTTTTTCATTTTAGACCATCTCTGAGTTGAATATGAACGATCAAGGAATTACTTGGTTCGCTTTTGTGCTGCAAAATTTACAGGTGTGATGTTTCTCAGGTATCTAACTGCATTTCCTCGTGCCCTGCAGGAGAGGGATGACATTGCATTCATGGATAATGACCTGGGATGCGACTTCTATCCTCTAGGTGCCTGCATGTGAAGCCCTTTATAGGCTGGTTGGTGCTGCTTTGTAGTGGAGTTTATTACATTATGTTGCCGGTCTCTGTGGCAAGAGATTCCAGCTGCCATCGTTGCTACTTTTCTCTCTAGAATGATTTATCTTTGTGTAGGCTAGAATTGTTGGAAACAAGATGGTCTTGCATCTGGAATTTTGTGATGCACAGCCATGGATTTTGATTTGATGGTTTCCGTAAATTATGATGCTAGTGTTTTTGGATGCATTGTGCTCTTAGAACCAATTTCTAATCTCCATAATTTCCATGGCAGAATTAGGTTATCATGCAATGCTTGCGGGAGTGCGATCTCCATGGCTGCATGTTGCTAAATATTCCATAAGATCAGAGTAGATGATTCGACTTTCATAAATCTGAGCTCTCACCATTGAGGTTCCAATTCATAGGTGTCATTTTTTTGGCAGACAGGTTTGTAGCAATGAGAGGTCTGCCTGGCTGTGTGGCCTTCATCTCAATGCAAAGATGAGATATTAGAGTACAACTTGAAACTACCCTCTGATATTCATTAGAATTCAAGCTTTAGGGAAAAGCATTTTGATGTAGCGTTAAAGCTATAAAAAAAAGTACATAATAGCATAAAGTGAAGCCCAAAAGTGACAGTATATGAGAGTATTGACATTTTTTATGTTCATTTTATAATGTATTGCCTTTCCAATTTCAAACCTTTATATTTTATAGAAATTAATCAGTAAAAGGAACTATGGTATGCGGTGAGCAATGAAATGATTAAGCAATGCGGTTATTTCCCAGTTATTGTTTTGTTTTGTTTTTTTGTTTTTTGTTTTTTTTGTTTTTTTTTTTTTTAATAATATTAGGTAACCATATCTGCTACACATTTGTATTGCACCGACAACATAATGCTTAAATGCTGGGATATTGAATACTTGCAATATTATAATTAATGGCTAATAATATTTGCAGCAGAAACAGTTACGTAGCTGTCAATTCATCCCCACATACTCTTCCCTTAATTTTTCTCTTGATTGTTTTTTTATTATGCATTTATTAGTTGACTGGTCCGAACTATAGAGATTTCCTACGGTTTGGACCATAAAAGATAGGGCCAGGTCTTAATGATGGGTCAGATATTGATAACATCATTTAAATTAATTCAGGCATCTAAAGGACTTACAGAGGCACGTGCTAAAGGCTCTTCTTCTAGGATCTGATGCTGGATTTGATGAATGCTATACTCCGAGCTGAAAGGATTATTACTGACCAATGACAGTGAATTAAAGATACGTTGGTGGCTTTATTAGTTTTGAAATCTTGAGGACAAAGGAACATTAACCCAGTGGGACGGAATTTAACGTCTTCTTGGCAGGTTTTGAAAAGGAACAAGAGTGGAAGTAATTAACTACTGTTAAAACGAGCTTTCCGAAGTAGAAGAGAGAGCCAGACATCACGCTTTTAGAGTCAATTCGAAAGTTAAATAAGCTGAGTGCATGGAGAAGGACTGTTCCTTTGAAGCTTTAAGACCAAAAAGATGTCAAAAACCTGTTCTCTTAAGAGGAGCATAGCCAAACTTTAATTAGGAATTTTTTTTAATTGAGCACTAACTAATGCCGCCTCTTGCCAATTAATCATAGTTGAGTTGGTTTGGCAGTGCCATTAGATTTTCATATTTTCATTGGTTTTATGGATAAGAGATTTCTATTATGCCAAAGCTCCTTTATCATGGTGAAGTATGAACCATGCATGCCATTGGGTGCAAACGATGTACAACCAAAGGATGCTTCAAGTGTTACAATTGCCCACCACAAGGAGAAGAAAAAGAAGAGTGAGTACGGTTGGGCACAACATTTTGCAACAATCAAGGCCTAACATCGAGAGCATTTTATTACAATGTTTTGGAGCATAGTTTACAGGTGCAGCAAAATTGATATATGGAGTACACCGCCCAATCACATTAGATTATGGGACAGACATTTAATACTACTTATTTTTTCTATCAAATTTTTGCTAACAAAAATATTTTTTTCTTTCGTAGAACAAAAAGAAAATAATATTATTATCTTTAGATGTCCTATATAATTTCTTGTGAGTTTATATGACATCCTGAATAATATATATGACTTTCTGATGTCTTATATGACTTCATGTAAATATATATGATATTCTGAATAATATATATAATTTTTTTTGAATAATTATATATATATATATATATATATATATATATATATATGTTTAGCTTTAGATAATATTATTATCTAATAATAATAATAATAATAATATTATTATTATTATTATTATTTTTGAGTAATAATATTATTATCTTTAGATGTCCTATATCTGAACAATATATATGACTTCTTGTAAATATATATTATATTTTGAATAATATGTTTAGTTTCTTAATGTCTTATATAACTTTTTGTTAATATATATGACATCTTGAACAATATATATCATTTTCTATAAATATATATAATATTCTAAATAATATATATGGCTTTCTAATGTCTTATATGACTTTCTGTGAATATATATGACATCTTGAACAATATATGATTTCTTGTGTTTTTATATGTCATCCTAAATAATACATATGATTTTCTGATGTCTTTTATGATTTTCTATAAATATATATGATATCTTAAACAATATATATAACCTCCTATAAATATATTTGATATCCTAAATATTATATATAATTTTCTATTAATATATATGATATCTAAACAATATATATATAGCTTTTTGATGCTTTATATAATTTTTTATCAATATATATGACATCTTAAATAATATATATAATTTTTTATGAGTATATATATGATATCCTAAATAATATATATAATTTTTTATATCTTTATATAATATCTTATTAGTTATTGTAACTTCTTGATACCTTATATGACTTTTTGTTGCTTATAATAACCAACATGATGTCATATAAAGATATAGGAAGTTATATATATTGTTCAGAATATCATATATATTCATAAAAAGATACAAAAAGTCATATATATTATTTAGGATGTCATATATATATATATATATATTCAAAAAAACTGTATAAGGTATTAAGAAGTCATAATATTATTTTTTTTTATTTTATAGAGAGAGGATATTTTCATCAGCAAAAATCTGATACAAAAAAGCCTAAGCGGTATTAAATATCTATCCTATTATTAATTATATTATGTGGTCAATATGATTGAGCAATGCGCTCTACGTCAATTACCACATGGTGCATAAAGAATTTCTTATTGCTCTAAAGTAATTTGTAGGTTGCTACGTCATCGGGTGGTACCCACTTTCGGTGAGTTGGCAACGGATGCCTGGGCTGGTACAAGGCATATCAGGCCCGATCGCATTCAGGTTGGGCTATTACCCTGGCCCGAGATGGTTAGGCCTCAATTTCTCCCTATCCTGGGCCAGCCCGAAGTCCAGCTCAAGCCTGGCCAGATTAGGTCAGGCTTGGGCCTAGTCCTGTAAAAAGTTTTTCGGTTAGCTCCAGTCTAAGTTTGAAAAATGTTTGTGGACCAGGCCTAAATGTATGCAAACCCGGTCCGACTCGATCCGGTCGAACGTCTGGTTCTGCTGTCCCTTGCTGGAGAAATTAAATTTTCTTACCCCGGCAAACTAGGAAGCAATTACCTATTAACGAAGAAAAATTTGAATATCTCTTTCACGTATCTTTTATATTGATGCCTTGCATGTCAAAGACCGCCACTAACCTACTCCCTGCGTGGATTGTCTTCAGTTAGGAGGCCGGGGGCCCTATCACCCTAGAATTAATGAACGTTAGGTCATCTCCATCTCCATCCTTCTCCAGCTTATAAACTAGAAGCTAGTCCTAGAGGATCAATACCAGTCTATTACCCATACTAGTAGAGATACTTATTCCTTCAACATCCTGGCCATGATTTCTCCACCGCCCATGGATCCGGACAAATCTCCAAATAACCAGTGCTTGGCTCGCAAAAACGGAACAGTGCTCGGAATACCTGGTTGGCCATGAAATGCTGGTCCACCGCTGCAAAATTTCTTATTCTTGGTGGGGAAGCCGCTAGTCCTAGATCGACCACATTTCCCTGAGTACACGTACGAGGACATTGCATTACTAGGTAACAGGGCCCCATAGCCCATGGAACCTGGAAGACCATGACATGTCCTCATTCCAGGAAAGCCGTCCTTCATCGTCCCTTTGCCATTCTCATTCCAGGCCTCGGAGAGCCAGAACTAGAGCACCACTGAAGCAATGGCCATCCAGAGGGAGGATTACCATAAGGTTCTCGTCGCAAAGACCGCAACAATATACCCAAGAGCTCACCCCCATGAGGCCAGAGTTATCCAGCTCTCAAATCTGGATAGAAAGTGCCCTTTGCTCATGTACTGGGTGTTCTTTTACGGGTCACCTCCACCCCACCAGGGCCTGTCAGGTGACTCTCTTTTCACCTCCTTAAAAAGAGGCCTGGAGGAGACCCTGTCTGCCTGGTACCCAGCTGCAGGGAGACTGTCCTTAAGCCCAGCTACCGGGAAGCTTGACCTGTCCTGCACCAATTCAGGTGCACTTTTGGTGGAGGCTTCCACTCATTTGAAGATCTTAGAGCTTGGAGACCTCTCCCAGTACAATGACTTCTATGAGCACCTGGTCTTCAGGCCTCCCTTCTCCAGTCGCTTCTCTGACATACCCCTTGTTGTTGCACAGGTGGGTCCATGTACACTATAAGTTCATAGGCTTTTGTGGCCTAACCACATGCTTGTTGTCATATCGTTTCTTTTTCTTGCCATGCAGGTGACAAACTTTAGCTGTGGAGGATATGCAGTAGGGGTAGGAACAAACCACTCACTCTTTGATGGCTCGGCAAACTATGATTTCCTGCATGCATGGGCTTCTAAAACAGTTGGAAAAGCGGATGAAGCAGTGGAGCTGGTTGAGCCAGTGCATGAACGGGGGAGGTTGTTGGTAGATTGTGGCCAAATCGAAGAGAATTTAAGGAGGCCTGGCGGAAGAGATAACATGATGAGAGTCACAGCTTTTGGTCATCTTTACCAGTTGATAGAACAGGCAGTCTCCATGGAACACATGGGTCCTGCCGGGAAACCTTGGTGCGAGTACAGATTCTCGGAAGTGGGCAGCACAAACCTTGAACAATTTGTTCTTAAGACCTTTTCCCTAAAAAGCGACATGGTAGGGAAGCTTAAGAGCAAGGCAGCCACTGGTTTGAGTGGCACATGCTCTTCCTTCGAGGTTGTGGCAGCACATCTGTGGAAGGTAAGAGAATTTTATAAGACTCTCTCTCTCTCTCTCTCTCTCTCTTCATACAGACACATACACAAGAAATACCCTCGTATGGTGTTTCATAAGATCTTGTGCATGCATTCAAACATAAATGCATGGTATCCAAATGAAGTATGCTTTATTTTTAGTCCCATGATAGAGGCTCAAGCCTTGCAATTATTGTCGAATAGAACAATAGATACAGTAGAGTCACGGTAGAGCCGAAGGATCAAGCATCATATATTTTATTTGTAAGACAAAAAAGAAGCTCTCACATTGATCTACTTTGGCCATGTATGCTTTTCAAAATTAAGGAACTACGGTTTGAGATATGGTTTCAGCATGGATGCTCCGTGGTGCGCGTGCGGCACCATAAAGTACTATATAATCGTAGATGGCCACCATCAAAAGATGGATGGTCATCAAACAAAGCCATTCATGAGCAAGTGCCATGTCATATACGATGTACGTTGTTCGATGGATGTCGAGGAAGCACTATTTTGTAGTGCACGGGCCGCACCACAAAAGATCCTGGTTATTTAGCAAATCCATGCATACCTTCGCTTTTCCCATGTGTAGCAGTTGTACATCTTATACTTGGTCATACCCAGATTTGTTAGGGGCTACACTTCAGGAACATCAACAGCTGAGAAGTTATGCCCACAATCCACACAGCTGCATGATTGTCTCTTCGTCTCTTTTGACATGCCATATCATTTTAGGCAGTACCCTTTCACTCTCCAACTTCTCTTCTCTTTCTTTCTTTCTTTTGTTCCTTTCTTTCCTTCTTTTTTTGAGAGGAAACCTCCGATCACTTTTAATAGTGAAATAAGTTTGAAATGATAATATAGGGTAGCACATGAAATTTTACATGATTACTTCCTGAAGTACCATATCCAGAGAAATTACATAAACCTTCGTCAATAAAAAATTGTCCATCGTGGATACAACTTGTCCATCATTAAGTCTTGAAGAACATGCCGTTTAATAAGGTAAGTTCAAGAAAACCCATACGTTGGTGGTGATGTATTGCCAGGTGTGACAATGGGTCGAATGATGAGGATACCGTTCATGCATTGTAGCGTTAGGCTTGTTACAATAAATATCATGAAAATATAAATCAGATAAGGCATCAAAAGTTATTGTTATAATTTTATAAAGTTTGTTTAAAAAAATAAAATGCTTGATTCATAGCCTAATGCACATTCTTGGAAACGTTACTCAGGACGATACTCGTTACTGACTCTAGAATGTACCATTATTTTTTGGCATCGCAAAAAACTGCAAGCAAATGATGTGTCACAGATACTGGATGTCATATCTCAAACTAGATAAAATTTAAAGGTCATTTACTCAAGATACTTTGATCTTCTGAATAACATTTTATGTTTCTTTAGAAATCACAGTGAGCCATCTGTGTAGTTGCTTACAATAATGACATATGATTGTTTATTTTTTTTTGACACATACATGATTGTTTATTTTTTCAAATAAGAGAAAAAGTACAAGTCTACAACTTGATGGGAGTTTTGATCTACCGACATGACCATCTTGTAGGGTTCCATGTCGCTTTAGACTTGGACCATGACAATTCAACCATACTTGCACCATGGCACATCAGCTATACTTTGAACGTCTTCAAAACCTACATATTTAAACTATAGCGAAAATAGCTAGCCATAATTCCAGTTGATATTTGGCTTTTTTTTTCCAGAATTACTTTTCTTGAACAGGACGTGAGATTTTTTTTTTTTCCGGTAAACAAGAAAGGCTATTGATGCATGTGTAAAGTTAAAAACAAAAGCATACCTTCAAAAAAAGTTAAAAACAAAAGCACAAGCATGACTGCATGATAAACATTTTTCCTATAACTTTTAAGACATCAAAAGCTAAAGGGCATTAATCTAAACATTTCACAACTTGATCACAATAATCAAACGTAGTTTTAAATGCCCAAGAGTTTGCTTTCTATCATTCATTTGATGGAAGTGTTAAAAGTACCACACAAACACGCACACGCGCGCACAAAAAAAAAGAAGCTTTAGTCTGTCTTTAGGCATATGAAGCAAGCGGAACTCTCTTAATGACCTTGCTGCTTTCGATATGCCTAAACAAGTAGTTAATAAACATGGTAAAGAATTTTCAGGTACCAAAAGGAATTTATGCCAAGTTAATAGACATGATTAATTTTCAGTACATAATCAGGATATGTAGTTTAATATCAAGTAATTTGCGAGAAAACTTGAGTAAAGATTACATATGCAAAACACGGGCCATAGTTGTAATCAGTTGCATCGTAAGTATTCTTTAACCATGAAGATGCTCAATTAGATTAGTTATCTAAGATGGGCTGAATTAATTGTCACTAATTAACTCTTCATAAAGTTTTACTTCATGCTCTACATAGCTTAATTAGATCTTAAGAACATCATCGATAAATCATTTCTATAGGTCAAATCAAGGTACAACATTTGAAAAGGATGATTCAAAATTATATAAAAGATGCTTTTATGTGGTTATAGGGGACACAACTGCACTCAAGATTTCTCACGCTTTCTCGAAAGCACAAAGAATTATATAAACTTATAATTGGAGAAGTCCAATTAGAAATATTACCAATAGAATAGCTGATTACCAAGGACGAATAGAATCGGGGTTTAAGACAAAGATTTAATTTTCAAAAAATCATATTTATAACCATAATGTTTTAAGGTCAAGCTCAACTTACAAATAGAGTTGGAAAAGTATGCCTTGGTAAGAAGTAAGGAGATGTTAAATATCAGTAATAATGATTATGACCATTCAAATATTTTAGGCACATGGAAACTCAAATATCTGCATGTCTTATGATTTGAAATACGAGAATATAGTAGATTAGGAAAAGGAAAAAGAAGAAAAATGATGTATACATCCTAAACTTGTAACTGGAATATGATATAAACCAGATACATTTAGGAAATGTATAGAAATATAACAAATTATGGAAATGATGATTATATGTATAGTATAAACCTTAAAATTCAAGACGATGCATCATGAATATTACTAGTGAGATGCATGTAAATATGCATACATGATAAATTATTTGGTAACAGAAAGGCAAACCACAAAGTAAAACTTAACTCAGATACAAATTTTAACGTTTATAAATCTTGACCTATAACAGACAAGGTTAGAACAGTTAAATATCTCTTTATCATACATTTTGTAGTAAAATGTTCTATAGCATCATTCATACGACCACTTAAATCTACTAGAACAATTGTGTGGGTCTACGAGAAGATTTAGCAGAAACCATCTCCTTAGAAATTGATGTGGGCACATATAAACCTTGTATGATGAATAACAAAATTTTAGGATGTCAAGGTTACATCTGAAAATTTTCCTTTCAACATTTATGCACATCTTCTTTTGGCTTCTTTTTAATTAGTAAAGATCGCTGATACATATGTGGTATAGCATATAGATAATGCAATTGATAGAAGAATCAGAAGAATGAAAGATTGAAAATCTGATACTTTCTTCTAACTCATTTATGGAAAAAAGGCAACACATTGACATTAATAAACCAGTTTTGGCACTGAAAGTACCTCTATATCATGGTTTCTTTGATGGGTTCAGAGTAAAATATTCTCTTTTAAATAATACTATCTACTAAATCATCAACAAGTGTGTGCGCATGCGCGCATGCTCATGTGTGCCTGTGTCCAGTCACCATGCCCTTTGGAAAATTGGCTGTGAGATGCTATAGGTAATTTTCTTTTCACAGAAGTCCTTGGTACTTTAAGAAGTTCAAAATGAAGTGACACATGTTCATGGACAGTTTATTTGTAGTCACAATTTTTCAGAAGTGTTATGTGAATAACAAATTTGGCAAGTATATCTATTTCTATAAGAGCTTTGTTGTTACATGTGGCTCTTCTATTAGCTGTTTACTGATAGTAGAGTTCTTGTGTGCTTGTATTCTTTATTCTATGCTATTAAGATTTATGATAGTTAATGATGTTAGTCTCCTAGAAGTAATGATCTAAAGTTCATACTATGAAAAGATGATAGATTGTTTCAAATACATGATACAATTTTTCTGAATCCAGAAGTGCCTTACACTTTTTATCGAAGTCCCAACCATCATTCTTTGGTGAGATCAATTCTGTTAAATCCCAGTACTTTTTAATTTGATGATATTCAATATGGTGTTTGATTATTAATATAAAATTGAACTCAGACTTCTTCAAAGAAAAGCCTGATTGATCAGATCAGCCCCATGAATTCTTTATAACATTGGACATAAAGACTGGGTAAGCAAACACAATATAGCATATTCTCTAGCTAAAAGTGTAATTTTGCATCACAAAGTCTAAGTCATATACAGAAACAAGAAAGATATGATAATTATACTGAAAGCACAAGTAAATGTACAGTTTACATGAATATGGTGCATGACTAATAAACAGCAGTACAAAATTTGATAATAAAATCACATGAAAGTTTCATAACAGTCCACAAATTTAGCAAGTCATAGAGGTATCAGTAATGAGATTTTTTTGTGATGAAGAAGAATATAGGTCTTCTCATGGTGGGTTTATAAAGGCATAGATTCAGTCAAAAGATCTCATTCAAGACGTCTTATGGTTAAAAAGCCTCTAAACCATTTGACTTATTTTATTTCTAACTTGTATATTCCTGAAACTTTTCAAATGATAATAGCCTCACAAGTGCATCAAGAGAGTCAGTTGTCTTGTCATTCAAAGACCATTACAGCCTTACAAGTGCATCAAGAGAGTCAATTGTCTTGTCATTCAAAGACGATCACAAAGGACCGTCCAATCCCGACTATCATCTTTTTTATTTTTTGCATAAAATTGTTTTATGCTTGAAATGCCAAAAATACAGGCTATGGAGCGATAACAGGAACCTTTTCTTGCAATAGAACCCCTAGGCAAACTCTAGTTTTTCGATTCAGCTTTGTTTGAGACAACTGGATTTGCTCAGCCACAAATTACTACTTCCTGTAACACTAAGGCATGCCTTGAATCACTCTAGCTTGCTTTGTTAGTAAATCAATAACGACAAGAAAAGAATTACAGCTAAGAGAACTATATGCTTTCACAGAACAGTAAATAAAACAACATAAGTGACACCAATTATCAAGTTCTCTCCAATAGCAAGAGATACCATCCTTCACAAATTTTGGCAACAACCCTTGGAACCAAATTTACAGTGAGTTTGTGCTTACTTCGAAACTGACAGCAAGACTTCAGTCCCCTCTAGCTTCAGACCTCTGATGACTTTGAAACATTTGGCATATTGTATTTATCATCATTTACCAGATCTCTTCAAGTGAAGGCCAGACTGTTAACAAGGTATTGTGTTTCTAACCCTGTTTGTTCTGCTGAATCTTTTCCATTTCCAGATGACCAGAGCTCCTCATTTCTAGTTCACTCTATTGAACTACAACCCCTTTTTGAACAACATAACCTGGTTTAATTCAATTTGGTTATAGCTTTACCATTTCTAAAAGAAAGTATCTTTTGACACATTTTCTCAAATAATTCATGATGAACAAAGAGGTCTCAGTGTCTCATTAAATATTATACATACAACTCTGACCGTTGCATGGTTGAAGGCCTTCCATTTATCTATGGAACTTCCAGTTACATTTTTGTTCCTAGAGAGACTTGGTTGACATGGAGGGAATCTGTGATAGAATGAAAGAAGAGAAGGTATGCTATAAATGTTTTACTCAACTTTAGCTAAAGTTTGTTCACATGGATGCTTTTAGTGGCTCAAAGGAGAAAAGGTAAGCAATCTCTGTGTACCTAACTTTAGCTGAAGTTAATTACATTGAAAGCGTTCTTGTATACACAAACCAAATGTAATTTCTAGATGTGGTTAATATTTCACACATCTTAGCATATTTACCAACATGCATGTGGATTCATATGCCAATCTATGCAGGCAAGGACTAAAGCCTTAGGAATACCAAAAGACAGAACAGTATGTCTCCAATTTACCGTGGACACAAGGAACAGGATGGATCCACCCCTGCCCAAAGGGTTCACAGGGAATGCCTATGTGCTCTCCTCCATCTCATGCACTAGTGGAGAGCTTGAACAACAGGACCTTGCAAACATAATTGAGAAGATAAAGGAGGCAAAGCAAGCTGTGACCAATGAGTATGTAAAAGCCTATCTGGAGGCACTCGAGGCTCCACAGAATGTGCTCCCTCCACTGCCTGAGCTCACGATGATCTCAGACTGGACAAGGACCCCATACCACAAGGTGGATTTTGGACTTGGAGATGCAGTCTATGTGTCACCATTGGCTCCTCCTGTCCAACATGTTGCATACTTCATGCAGAGTCCAAAGGATGGAGGGGGAATTGATGTCAGAATTGGTTTACTTCAGAAGTGTGTCCCTGCTTTTTCTCACTATTTCCTGGATAAGTTACAATAAGTTTGTAAGTCCAAACCAGGCACCAACCTATACCTTTGAAGGCTTATAAACATAAGTATAGATATATTTGAATCATGGATGAAGTTCCTTTAGTAAGTTTCCATCCATGGACAACAAGTTGACAGTACTATTCTTGGGTAATTGTGCCAGGTTATTTCTGTCATTATGAGAGAAAATGTTTTTGTTTTTAAGAATTTCTCTTATGACAGTTGAACATGAATCTGATATTAGATTATATGACTACATATTACACAGTTTATCCACAATTCTGACTAGGGATCAATGTTGAGATTGCTACTTGGAAAGCTTAGTCCCGGATAGGCTAGCAGCCCAACTACCAAAAGCAGGAGCCATCTTAGCTATCTTAGCTATGATGATGACAGTTATGCCATCTTAGCTATGCAGTCCCCACCCCAACTACTAAAAGCTGGAGCACGTATGATCCCTACTGAGATCTATCCCAAATTCTAAATGAAGATTGAAATGGATCTATGATCAAACAGCAGTGAAATCCAATTGTGTGAGTATATGTTCTTTTCTTTTCAGTATTCTGTTTTTTAATGTTGGTCGAACTAATTGCAAGTGGACAAGTTCCTATACCAAGGGAAAACACAATTTGATGCACCTGAATGTATTCATATGTGATTGTTTACAAATTCACAATTAATTAGTGTTCTAAAAGGAAGCTTTGATACGAGAGCAACTGAAGGACCGCATAAGCTTAAATAGAAGGCAGGCAACTAGACTTGAGTCCAGGCAGATTATAACAAAAGAAAGTTTAATAACAACTAAAACTTATCAATGCACACACACACACACACAGAGAGAGAGAGAGAGAGAGAGAGAGAGAGAGAGAGAGAGAGAGAGAGAGAGGGAGGGAGAGGGAAAGTTCACAAATATGTTGCCAGAACTAAAGCAACACAACTTTATTTACTGTCATGAGTTCATAAGTACAAAACAATATCCATAAGTAAAAAAGTAATACTTTTAATTTACCATCACAAGTTCATAAACAAAAAAGAAATATTAAGGTGGATTAGGAAACCTATTTTAATTTACCATCACAAGTTCATAAGGAAAACAGCAATATCCATATGTATGCAAGGTCAAAGTTTCTGTATATTACTGTCAAAAGGATAAGGATGGAATTTCAATTTTCATTCATTGGCTTATATTCATAGTTTAGTGACTAATATATCAGGCAAAAGCTTCCAACAGCATGCTTCCAATGTTCTTGTCTACCTAGTTAAAACCCGTAATTTCCATTATCACCACATCGCTCGTTCATACTGTTGTTCAAATACAAATTAGACAGAAGTAATTGAGAACATTTAGTTGAGGAATATAACTTCCGGATGAACTAAAATCAATTACCGTATCAGATGATGAAAAGGTCAAGCTGTTATGCATGGTACATTTGTCATTCACCATACAATGATTTCGACAATTTCAACCTTACAGACGCCATCCAGCTGCTCAGATTAGTGGTAAAAGAAACATCAGTTGGCACCAATTAAATAGAGACAAGCAAGATATAACAAGCCAGGACTGCAGAAATTAGCTGCAGCAAAAATATACAGCATATTAGATTTGATATCTGCTAACCTAAGGCATGCCAAAAGAACATACCACAGACACTTTCAGTGCTGTCCATCATCAAAAATATAAATAGACATTACAGTTGTTGATCACCATTGAAGAAACACTTGCCATGGCTCCAATAAGCAAGTAGTGGAAAAGCTTACTGAACTATAGGTCATGCATCTTGCCAGCCCAGTTGACGGGCCTGCCGCTCCCAGAGTGCTGTAATCTTCTTCTCCTTTACCAGGGCTGCCTCGGCCTGTTCTCTGGCCTCCTCACATGTCTCTGTTGCAGCATTGCACTTTTCAGCCTCTTTTTGATACTGGGAAGCCAATCTTTTTGCATCAACAAGGGTGGCATTCATGTGATGGGTATGCTCCTCAGCTACAACCTCCTGCAGCTTCAGCTCCTCTGTGAGGAGATCCACAAACTGCTTCTCCATCTCCTTGTTCAGCTCTGGATCATGTTTCCCACAATCTGTCATGTGAAACAGTATAGCCGCCAGCAAGTTTGATAAGAATAGAGAATAGTTTTGGATCATATTATAAACTGAGACACCATTACAAATATAGAAGGTGAAGAGGCAATAACAGGGTCAATGACAATGAAGCAGTGACTTTGTGCTGATAAATAGTCTCTCCTTTAATATTACATGCATGGATACCAAGCATAAAGCCTTTAAGCAACTGAAGAAGCAGTGGATGGAGCAGGCTAGGTTGGAGTTTGTAGGTTCTACAATCCTGTGATTTTTCAGATGACACAGTTCATTTTAAAAATAATAATGATATTCCATTAATCGACACTATAGGAACTGCAACTCAACAACAATTTCAAGTGCAGCTACCATCCATATATAGAAGAACACCCTATTCATATCACAAACAGGAAGCCAAGCACATTCATGATGCTTAGATACAATGAAATTTGACTATTCACATCTCATGTACACACACACAATCCACAAATAAATGTAAACCAAGTGCACATTCTTACTACCTAACATTGTGGGAGTCCAGAGAAACCATTCTCTGTTGCATACAAGGAATGTTTTCTCAGAATGGTGGGTAATGTATGTGTCTATGCAGGTGAATCATTTCATTTTTAAAGCATAAGTTTAACAAACCCTTTTTCATAATTCTCTTCCTCCAAATATTCCACATTCTAATTAATCTTTCCTTTTTCCCTTTCACATATTTTCTTCCATGCTTATCCTCAGCACCAGAAATTTTGGTAATAAAAAGACACTGAACTTGGAAGCGAATCACCTAATCCTACCAACTATGAAATTTACTCACAAAGAATTGATCCTCTTTGAGTTAACCTTCACAATGATCTTCCTAAAGAAATGATGAAGCAAGCATTAACATACATGGCCCCCATTCTTTTGGAGCATTTGCAAGCAAGAAGCCAAGAGAAGACAAACAAGAACAGTGCCACTCAGACCACAAAGTATCATAGCACGCAATAAGGCCAAGTTGCCAGGACATCTGTTTAAGTTCATTCTGCATTTTTAGCACAATCTGAAGTTACTCCATTCTACAATCAGTTTCCTTATCATGGCAATTATTTTTGCTTCTAAATATAAAATCAGACTAAGTCCTACCAATTATTCATTCTCCCCAGCTAACAGCTCTTGGTTTTATGATCCATTCACTCTTAAGCCATCTATTTCTTCGAAATAATTTTCAAAGTCAAATTGCTAGAGGAGTGAGGACCATATCAGCATTGAAGCAGCTCTACAAGATGAAAAGAAAAAAGTTCAATATTGAAGTTTCCACCTTCACAAAAAGTGAAGAACAATTCACATATGTCATTTTGTTCCATGCAGCAAATACAATGAAGCAGTTCCTGAATGCATAACACATCATGAATCCATGCATCCACAGGATGTCTATACAGTAGAAACAACATTCCAAGGCTTTTACAGAACTCTTTAATGGAGCTTGTGTGAAATTCAAGTGCAGAAAAAAGAAGCAAAAGTGCAATATATATGAATACTAAACTAGTAAACATAAAAAGCAAGTTTTACCCATTTTATGAGGCAAAGACTAGCAGATTAAGGCAAGCATGCATTGCCTTTCATTCTCTTATGGCATGGAGATGAACATTTAAAAATGCCTATGCTAGAGAATATGTTTTGCATTCCAAAATTTGCAAATCAGATGCCTAGCATGTTAGATACTCAAATGTGAAGAAAATGAGAGCAAAGCTGGCAGGAATGAGAAAGAAAAAGGCTGGATTCCATATATTAAATTTGGTGATAAGTAACAAATTAAATCTTAACCTCTTTAAGAAAAAAACACGCACGCACACACACACGGAGAGAGAGAGAGAGAGAGAGAGACAAGTTTAAACCTGTAACAGAGAGGTTTATCAATCCTGCAAAAAAGAACAAAAGTTCAGTAAGTCACCGGTTAGAATGACTAAACATACTGCAGAAATCATATAATTTGGAATTACAAGAATCAAGGAGATAAAAGTGTGGTCATCAAAAGAAAATGAGCATTTCTGAATGAATAGTTTGCAGTAAAAGTAAGCTCCTTCCAAAGGATAGTATAATAAAATATGAAAATGCAGTGCCGATCGACGCGAATTCATACACAAGAAAGAAACTCAAACATCATTTTTTCGTCTTAAAACATCACAGAAAACATCATAGATAAATCCATAGGAAAATTGGATTTTCTTCATCCACCTTCCTCGGCGACACACGATCAATCATTATCATCACAGATCGAATAACAATGTTCCGAATTGAAGGAAAAATGAAGAATGGTTCCCACCCAAATTCATGCCAAACCTCGAACCACAACATGGAATGCTAAAGAAACGTCAAAATCCAGAATAATTCGGCAAAAAAAAAAAGGGCGGGGGGGGGGGGGGAATCGAATGAAAGGGGAGCATGAAACCAAGAAAAGGGTACCAGGCGCGATCTTGTGGAGGGAGAGGGGAGGGGGGCAGTCGCAGACGCAGGGCGCGCAGGAGGAAGAAGAGTAGGAGGAAATCCCGGCAAAGCCCTTCTTATATCTCCAGTAGAGAGCTGGGCCCGAGACGCAGAGAGCGGAGGCGACGGCGAACAACACCAGGCAGCACTTCACGCACGCCCCCGACCGCCGTGACCCGCCCATCTCCTCTCGCTCTCTCTCTCTCTCTCTCTCTCTCTCTCTCGCCCTTTGTCCCTTTCTTTGTTGTTACTACCTTTGCGAGCGTCGACGGATCTGATCCTTTCAACAAATTCTATCGAAAGATCTATTGCTGTCGTCAACAGGCCGGGTGCAGGACGGGATGTTCAGTCAGTGGAGAAGTGGAGGTGGAATAATTAAACAGAGGGTGGAGAGTCGGCACAACCGCAACATTTCGGTGAGTGATGTGAAGAGTTTGCCAACAATATATATATATATAACTACGCGGTATGACTGAACCAGCCATTCTATTATTAATTGACATATGGTTAATAATTCTGTAAAAATTTAAATTTCGAATAATTATAATTTTATAATTAAAAAAAATTAGAAATAGATGGATAATTATGATATATTTAAATTTAAAAAATAATAAAATATAATAAAATAATTATATCTTATCTATTGATTTTTACCTTCAAGTATAACGGATTCTTGCTCCACACCATATGATCATGGTAAGAGATCCCAAAAAGAAGAAGACTAATTGCTTGTTTGAATCAGGGATACACAAGAGTTCATAGGAAGAAGGGAGGAGAGGATAATGAAGGAGAAGGGAGGGGAGGGCAATGAAATTAATGAATTCTTGTTTGAAAATAGAGAAAAAGAATAAAAAAGAGTACATATCTTACTCTTATTTAGATAGAAGGATTAAGAGAGGGATAGAAAAATTTTTACGTATATTTTGATAAATATATATTCTTTCTCATTAATATATATATTATTTAATATTTATGATATTTTTTATTATCTAAAACATATTTATTAGATATTTTCATGTAAGATACATTTACTTTATATACCAAAAAATCTTGTACCGAAACTATGAGCTTGCAAGGGCCTCATTGCATATATAAAATCTCATATTCTTTTTTAATAAAATCTATCGTAATGACTCAATATGTTTAGATCTCTATATTAAAAAAAAAAATCTAAATATGTTGAAAGAAAAAACATGGCATACTAATAAGAGCATTCATATAAAAAAAATATGGAGATGCCAGTGCCAAAAACTGAAGTTTGGTTATGAAAGATTATCTTTGTTATCAGAATATGCCTTCTAAAGATCGTGATATCCAGATTTACGTATGAAGGATGGCTTGTGGGTGAAGGAGCGGCTAGGATTTTTAACTTATGTAAAGAGTAATGAGTTGGTTTGTATGATTAGGAAGATAAAGTATATAATAGTCTAGTTATAATTTTAAAATTTTATTAAGAATAAATTAAAAAAATAAAATTAAATGTGAACCTTTTTCTCTGTTATACCCTAAATTGGGAGGCATATAAAATTGAGCAAGTGAGGGGTACGAAGGGATTGAGAGAACCTTTCTCTATCCTCCCTCTTTTATCTCTCAAAAAATTTTACCAAATAAGGATTCATTCTTTACCTTTCCTTTCCTTCCCTTATGAACCTCCGTGTACCCCCAATCCAAATAGATCATAAAAAAATAGAAAAACTCCCATAAATCAGAACTCTCATACTGCGCAGCTCTCAAGTTTTCATCTATTATTTAAGTTTTATATCTATCATTTAAGTTTTATTTCTTTTCACAAGACAACAGGCATCCAAGTACAAAATCAAAAAGATCATCAAAAGATTGAGAAGGCCGAAAAGATTATCAAAAGATCGAGAAGATCAAAAAGATCGAGAAAGCCAAAAAGCTCATAAAAAGGTCGAGAAGATCGAGCTCATCAAAAGGTCAAGAAGGTCAAGAAAGCCATCAGAAGCTAATTAGAAGACCGAGAAAGTCAAGTTCATCAGAAGATCGAGAAAATAGAGTTTGTCAGAAGGCTGAGCTCCAATAGACCAAGCTCCCAAAGGTAAAACTCCTAAATATTGATCGAGACTATTTGAAATCAGACCGATCAGAATATGGTAATATTTTATATTATAATTTTATATTATATTTTTATTATGGTTTCTTCAGAGCCTAATCTAACTTAGGCATTAGAGGTTGAATTGAAGCTAATCCAATAAATTATTTTTTATTTATTTTATGTGTAGATCCATAATTTCAAGATATTTTTATAACTATGAATTCAATAATATCCTCCAAATAATCCTAGGTGGACCGAATTTTAGCAACATCGTGTAATAGCATAGTCAATGTATAACGTGAGTTAAGAATTGCTCCTCAACGTTGCTCTCATCTTTCCAGGCAATTATGGATTGGTGCAATACAAGATATAAGTGAGAGTCCCACGTAGTTTGGATCGTTCGTCAGTCCCACATTAAGAGATGAGAGGGCTTAAGTACTACTACTCCCACATTTTCTTTTTGGTACCCTTCTCTAACCTACCAAATAATGGAGGCTTAATGCTACTGGCTTTGCAATTTTGAGCCAACAATGCCAAGTGAGTTCAGTTCATTTTAAAACCCTAGATTTTTTTTAAAAAATAATTAACTACGGTGCTTTTTTTTATAATATTTTATTATAAAAAATATTTTAAGACTTTTACCTTCTTTTCTCCTGCCATCTCAATCCCGTACGCCTCCCGAACTTACCCTCCCCCATCCCCGGCGGTCCTCCCTCCCCTCCCCTCCCTCCATCAGCGCTTGTGGCCCCACTCCCCGTGCTCATGCCGCCACCCTCCCCCTCTCCCGCGAATCGCAATCCCCCCTCTCCCCCTCTCTCCGGCGGTCTTCTCTTCCCCCTCCGCCCCGTCCCCCCCCCTCCCCCCCCGTGCTTGTGCCGCCCCCCTCCCCACCTCCCACGATTGCGCCCCCCCCCTCCCCGGTGGTCTTCCCTCCCCTTCCCCCCGGCGCTCGTGCCCCCGATCACCCCCCCCACCCACCCGTGATCGCGCTGCCTCCCCGCATTCGGTGCTCCTCCACCGGTGCTGCTCCGCCACCGCGCCCCCTCTCCCCAACGATCTTCCCCCTGGGCACTTGTGCCCACCCCCCCCCCACCCCCACCCCGCACTCCCCGTGCTCGTGCCGCCCCCTCTCCCTCTCGCACGATCGCGTCGCCTCTCCATGGTTAGTGCTCCCCCGCTCGTGCGGCTCCGCCATCGCGCCCCCCTCCCTCGCCCACGGTGCCCCTGCCAACCCCCGGCGGGTCTTCGGCCTGCCACCGCCTCTCCTTGCTTCCTCTGTTTTCCGGGGTAGCAGCCAAAGACTTAGAAAAAAAATAAAAATACCATCCTTTGCTGCCCTGGTCATGCACATTAACGCTCCAATCAAATAAATTCTGAATAGTTTTTATTTAATCCGACGCCAGAAATTGATAGATGATAAAAAATTTAAAATATTTTTAAAGTATCGTAGCAAAATCCAAAAAAAAAAAAAACATGGGCACAAAACATGTCATCTTGGGATTTCGCTCTCTCGGAGTATTCGACACAATTAGAGTCATCCCAAGGGTGCAGATTTTGTTATGTTCGCCGGGAGCCATAACAAATGATGGAAGTGGAAACTACAAGCTGAATTCATACAAAAAAAATTATATATATATATATATATAGAGAGAGAGAGAGAGGGGAAGGTAGATTGAGTTTCGATCGATCAAAATTCAGTCGTTTAATCAGCGTGTATATTTGAGCGCGCACATCTAAAAAGATATATCGATTAAAAAAAAAAATATTTATATTTAAAAAAAAAATCAAAAAAAAATTATTATCTAAATTTTTTTTAAAAAAATAATAAAAAAAATATATCTATTTTTCAACTTTTTTTAGTTTTTTTTATTTTTTTATTTTTTTCAGGTGCTTTTTCAAAAAAAAAATTTTGCCTGAAGTGGCCTAAAAATTTAAAAAAAACCTAAAAATATTTTTAAAAAATAATGCCTTGAAAAAAATACCAAAAAAAAAGGAAAAAAAAAGAGGAAGGCACCTTCAGCCCCCTGAAGGCATCTTCCCTTTTTTTTTTTTTTTTCTAAATTTTTTTTAGATTTTTTTAGATTCTTTTTTTCAAAAAATTTTTAAGTATTTTTTTTAGAAAGTTTTTTTTTCCAGACAATAGCTTATTTTTTTTTCTGAATTTATTTTTAGGTGCAAGCACGTGCCTATTTTTTCTTAGCCAATGTAATTTTTTTTCAACCGACGCATCTTTTCAGGCATCTATCTCGAAGATGCGCTAATTGAATGATCGAAAATCTAATTGGATATAGGCTGGGCTTCGATCGATCGGAGCCCAGTATATATATATAGAGAGAGCAAGAGTAGAATACATTCGATCGAATTTGGATTCAAATCTGATCATGTCAAAACTCTATAATAGAGATTCTACATCAATGATCTAAGCTATTGGATATGATGTATTATCTCAAAACTACTTACATACCAAAAATTATATGATTTAAAAACTCCTAGCCTATGCATCAAGTAGTCAAAAATTGGACAACCTAAATAAAATTGAATTAAATATATTTTTGGATCACTTGATGATAGGCTAGGCATCTTCAAATCATATAATTTTTGGTGTGCAAGCAGTTTTGAGATAGTAGATCACATCCAACGATTTGGATCATTGATGTAGAACCCTCATCATAGAATTTTAATTTGATCGGATTTAGATCCAAATTCAATCGAATGTATTCTAGTTTAGCGCTCTCTCTCTCTCTATATATATATATGTGATAATTTAGGCTTTCTTATATACTAAATTTTATCAGATTTGCTTTAAAAAGATTTTATTTATAATTATAACTAATAACATCAATGAGATCGATTTAGATTATTGTAGAAAGGGAACTAGTTCCTTGTTTGGCATGTGACGGTCATACTATGAGAAGATTTTGTAGGCATTATAGCAAAAGCAAATTGAAGCAACATAGCATGTGCACAGCTTTTGCCGCAAGTTTTGGGTGTCACTTATATATTTTTTATTATATATTTATTAAAGCTTTGATCTCTTATTTTTTAAATAAACATTAATTTTCATATTTAGTGATGGATAATAATTGAAAGGTTATTTTGATTAATTCTATCTTTTTTTCTTTTGAAAAGAATAAAAATTGCCTAATGTCTTGGGGATATTTTTTTCCCTTCTTTCAAAAGAATATAATAGATACCGTGTTTCTAAGTTGATATTTTACTTCAATATAACTATAAATAGAGGTGAAAGTAGTATATAACCATAAATAAAAATAAAAATAGTATGAATATTATCAATCTGAATTCATTTTTGTATCCAAATTAATTTTAATATGAATAAAAATTTAAAGATTCGACTAATATTCATATTCATATCTATAGCCATAAAAATAAAAGAGGATATGGATATGCACAGACAACTATTCGATGCATATCTAAATATCCAAAACTATATATAATCTTATATAATTTTATGTAATATTTATTAATTTTTTTAAAAAATATACAGCTATATAAACATGTTCATAATTTTATTTATCATCTATTTAGTAATATCTTTGATTATATAGTTATAAAATTTAATTATCTAAGTTATATCATACTTCTAGTATACGAATTATATTCGTATCTATTTAAAATAAATATAAATATAAATTTTTATATCTAAATAATATTTATATTTAAATTTATACTTAGATAAATTAAATATAAATATAAATATATCGAGGTCCATATTTGATCTGATGTTAGATCCGTATCTCCTCCAATCCGATCACAAAAAGAGAGATGGCAGGCAACCGACCATAATCTAATTGAAAAGCACCGTGGTAGAATAGGCGGGGGAGATAAGGCAGATAAAGTGAGGGAAGAAAGGGGGTGCGAGTGCGAGATGAAGGCAGACACCAAGAGAGCAAGCGATGTGGGGATCAAGTGGTGGATCACGACCATGCGATGATCCGCAAGGCACCTTCTCTTCTTCACCCAATCAAGCCTACCTATTGGAAAGAAATGGAATCGGAGACAAGATACCGCCACAAGCCCTCAATAGGTCACCACTTCCAATTGAGGTTGTTGACTCCTTTAAGGATGCAGCTATCATATAGCGCATGCAAAACAAATAGAAAAAAGTTGCCCCTCTTTTCCTATGAGACTGATATTTTAATGTTGACGACTGAACCATTGATAACTCCGCCCATCCTAGTTCCATTGCTCACTAGGCCTAGCCCAAACTCCTCCGCATCCATTTGGTTCTTGCCTGGCTTCTTTCGATAATTGGGCTTAACCTAGTCTCGTGAAGGTAGTGAGGTAAGAGTTAGGAATGACGATAAGCTGGAAATGGATCGAATAGGCTATCATTTATGTTAGAAATAAATTCTGCTTCCATCGAAGTTCAGTCTGAAGCTTGGCCTAACGCAACTAGCAATCATGAAAGAGCTTTGATCGAAAATCCTTCCTCCAGCGATCGGACACCTTCCGAACTTCTCCTTTAGTCGAACTCCTACGGAAGCCGATCTCCTTCCGGATCTCTCCTTCAGTCGGACTCTTACGAGAGCCAAACTCCTTCCGAACTTCTCTTTCAGTCGGATGCCTATGGAAGCTGAACTCCTTCCGGATCCCTCCTTCAGTCAAACTCCTATGGGAGCCAAACTTCTTTCGGATCTCTCCTTCAGTCGGACATCTATGCGAGCCAAACTTCTTTCGGATCTCTCCTTCAGTCGGATGTCTATGGGAGCCAAACTTCTCTCGGATCCCTTCTTCAGTCGGACTTCTATAAGAGCTGAACTCCTCCCGGATTCCTCCTTCAGTCGGACTTCTATAGGAGCCGAACTCCTCCTTTAATTGGATTTCTACAGGAGCCGAACTTCTTCCGAGCTTCTCCTTCAGTCGGACGCCTACGGGAGCCGAACTCCTCCCGGATCCCTCCTTCAGTTGGACTTCTATAAGAGTCGAACTCCTTCTGAGCTCCTCTTTCAATCGAATTTCTATAGGAGTCGAACTCCTTCCGAGCTTCTCCTTTAGTCAAACTTCTATAGGAGCCAAACTCCTTTTGTATCTCTCCTTCAATCGGATTTTCATAAGAGCCGAACTCCTTCTGTATCCCTCCTTCAGTCCTTTCGAGCTTCTCTTTCAGTCGGACTTCTATAGGAGTCAAACTTCTTCCGTATCTCTCCTTCAATCGAATCTCTACAGGAGCCGAACTTCTTCCGGACTCCTCTTCAGCTAGCATTCTTTTTGGATGATCCCCTCTAGCCATATTTTCTTTGGAAGTCCGAACTTCTCTGAAATTGATACACGTCAAAGCTCTTCACCCCTCCATACGGCCTCGAGCGGCTCAGTATCGGACGACTGCGATCGTCACTATTGGTTTACTACAGACGACAGTGATCCGCTACCAGACGGCGATGGTTGTCACCATCAATCTACTGCAGACGGTGCTACAGGCGGCACCCTCCTCCCTGATAGACTCCATCAGACCTCGAGCGGCCTGCTACCAGATGGCTGTAGCTGTCACTATCAATCTGCTACAAGCTCCATCTATAAAAAGGGATCCTCCAAATATATTTTCTCTAAGCTCTCTTCTTCTTTCGAAAACTCTGTTGAATTCCTACTTGAGTACTCTATTTCTGTTGGCTAGAAGAGCTGACTTGATCGTCGGAGGATCCTACCGGAGCCACCACCACCGACTTCAGACGAAATTTTATTTTGCAAGTCATCGACGGTGACCTCATCTTCCTCGACTCCAGCTTGATCCGACGTCAATCAAATTCTGTAACAATAAAATTGGCGCTAGAGGAAGGGCCTCTATTTTTAAGATTTCCTTATTCTTAAAGGAGTGCTCACCAGTGACCTCTCTTCTTCCTCTCTAGAGTTTTTTTTTGAGAAAAAATATCTCTCAGAAAAGCTTTGACCCGACAATCGACGGCCTCTGCAGCTAGATCCCATCCAGATCTATCCACTCCTGCGGCTCCGACAACTCAAGCTCCACCTGTAGCCATGGTGGATACGGAGCAGTTCAACCTATTGGTCCAGCAGGTTCGTGGTCTCACAGAGACGATGCAGGCCATACATCGACAGGCCCCAGTACCAGCTCGATCGAAGCAGACTTCTTCGAAGTTTCATGGTCTAGTCTGAGAATGGCCGACCTGGGCTATCCGACCTTTGATCTTCGAAAAAAGAAGCAGAGGACGGAGGGCCCTTGCTCGGACTACGACTCGACCCAGGAGAAAGCTTTGCATCCATTCCATCAGAAAATCCTAGAGATCGATGGTCGTGAAGATCTCCTGGATCAAAGGCTCCTAGAAATGAGCCGACGAACCAAAAAGCTCCGTCATACTCCCTCCTCACACAGTAATGATATTTGCACTGATCCTCCTTTTTATTAGAGGATCATGCAGGAACTAATCTCGTCGAACTTCAAGCTCCCGTAGTTCGAGAGTTACGACGAAACCACTGATCTGGTAGACCATCTAGAGGCCTTTTGGATAATGATATTGCTCCACGGCATGCCAAACGCTATTTTGTGCCGAGCTTTTTCGTCTATCCTCAAGAGAGCCGCTAGAAACTGGTACTCGACACTTAAGTCGGATATCATCTTTTTCTTTGATCAGATGAGCCATCAGTGCATGGCTCACTTTGTCAGCAGCCGACGTCTGCACCGAGGTTTGGATTTTCTGATGAACATCAAGCAGAAGAAGAGAGAGTCCATCCGAGCTTATGTCATCCAGTTTAATACTGCTGCATTAGAGGTCTGAAACCTAGACCAATCAATCGCCATGGCCGCACTCAAGGATGGCCTTTAGAAGAATGATTTGTTGTTCTTTTCAAAAAAGTACCCCAGAAATTTTGTCGATATGCTAACTCGAACTGAAGGTTATGTCCGAGCTGAAAAGGCCTTTAAGGCCAAGGACGATGAAGCATTTGGTGAGCGGCAAATCGGTGAGCTAGGCAGGCCCACTGAGGAAGAAAAGTCGAGTGAAGCTTGGCCGTGCTCCCGAACTTCTCCTGAGCACAAGCGAGCCCGAACTCCTTTCCGGGCTCGGAGGTAGGGAATCCCTGGTAGAAAGGTGCAGCAGAATTCTTTCCTCCAAAAATTTTATAACTACGCCCTTCTCAATGCTCCGAAAACCCAAGTACTGATGAAAATCAGGAAGTAACTATCGAGATTGAAAAGGATACGTACTCACCCCGGCAAGCACAATCCTAATAAGTTCTGCTTTTATCATCGTGACCACGATCATGATACTAAGGAGTGTATTCTACTTCAAGACGAAATCGAGGAGCTCATCAGGCGAGGCAGACTCGATCGATTCCTGTAGCATCGATCTGAAGGATGAAAAAATCGGCCAAGGGCACTGCTGCAGTCTAAACCACTAAGGGGGAAGGATCAATAAGAAGATTGGCTGCCTCTCGGCATTATCAATACTATCTCGGAGGGGCTTCGGCGAGAAGAGGCTGGCAGATCCGAGGGATCAGTAAAGAGACGGAGGACTGAGGAACCCATAACCTTCACCGAGGTAGATGCTCTGGGGGTCCAATTTTCGGATAATGACGTGGTTGTAATCTCTTTAAACATTACCGACTATAATGTACGCCGTATTTTGGTAGATAATGAAAGTTCGATCGATATATTATTTTATGATGCTTTCTCAAAAATGTCCTTACTCAATAATCACTTAGGGCCTATGAACTCTCCGTTGATAGACTTCACTGGTAATGCTCTATCAGTTGAGGGCATAATAATTTTAGCTGTGACTGCAGGACAATGCCTGAAGCTGGCTAAAGCATAGGTCGATTTTTTAGTCATAAGGACTCCATCTGTCTATAATGCTATTCTCGATCGACCTGATCTAAATGTACTTCAGACAGTGGTGTCAACTTATTATTTGAAGATAAAGTTTTCGATAAGTCACGAGATCGGAGAGGTCAGAAAAAATCAAGCTATGGCAAGGCACTACTACTCAATCGCCCTGCATAAGAAAGAACAGTCCGACCTTTATCCTATTGACGGACTGGATGTCCGCGATGATCTCATCAAGGAGCAGGATGAGCCTATGGAGGACCTCGTATCTGCACCCTTAAATGATAGAAATGTGGAGCATGTAGTGCAGATTGGCTCCAACTTAGGGGATGAGGTTCGGGAGCAACTCGTCGCCTTCCTCAGGAAGAACGTGGATGTCTTCGCCTAGGCCCCAACGGATATACCAAAAATTGACCTTGAGGTCATGGAACATCGACTGATCGTTGATCTGAAGCATCGATCGATAAAAGAGAAGATGCGCAATCACACCCCGGAGAGACAGAAAGCAATCATCGAAGAAGTAGGTAAGCTCCTCAAAGCTGAATTCATCCAGGAAGTTAACTATCCGACCTAAATCTTAAACATGGTCCTCATCAAAAAGGTAAACAATAAGTGGAGGATGTGTATAGACTTCAAAAAGCTGAACAAGATCTGCCCAAAAGACAGCTATCCTCTATCCAAAATTGATCAACTGATAGATGCGACCTCGGACCACGAGCTCCTCACCTTCATGGATGCCTTCTTCGATTATAATCAGATATGGATGGCGTCGGAGGATAAGGAGAAAACTGCTTATGTTATCGATCGTGGTCTTTATTATTACAGGATCATACCCTTTGGACTCAAAAATGCAGGAGCAATGTACCAGTGCCTGGTTAATAAGATCTTCAAGAAGCAGATTGACCGCAACATGAAGGTGTACGTGGATGACATGCTCATCAAAAGTCGAGCTTCTATAGACCACCTCGTCGATCTTGAAGAGATCTTTAGTGCACTCAGAAAGTACAAGATAAAACTGAACCCAACCAAGTACGCCTTTGGTGTGACCTTTGAAAAGTTTCTAGGATTTATGGTGCCAAGATGCAGGATTGAAGCAAATTCAGAGAAAATTCGAGCCATTCAAAAGATAACTGCTCCAAAAATAATCAAAGAAGTTCAGCACTTGACTAGAAAAGTGGCATTCCTAAATCACTTCATCTCGAGATCGATCGAGCAATGCATGCCCTTCTTTCGAGTTCTCAGGCAACCAAAAAACTTCTGCTGGACAACGGAGTGCTAACGGGCGTTTGAGGAGCTTAAAAATTATCTTGGCTCACCACTACTGTTGGTAAAGCCTGAATTCGGAGAAGAATTATTTCTTTATCTAACAGTCTCTCCAGCGGCCTTGGCAGCACTCCTGGTCAAGAAAGAAGCAAAGATGCAGCGATTGGTCTACTACGTAAGTCGAATCTTGAGGGATGTAGAGATTGGGTACTCTAGGCTAGAAAAATTAACTTACTCTCTTCTAATTGCTGCAAGAAGATTCTGACATTACTTTTAGGGGCACACCATAATGGTCCTTATAGATCAATCAATAAAAGCAGTCCTTCATCGAACGAACACTTCTGGAAGAATCGTAAAATGTACAATCGAGTTCATAAAATTTGACATCAATTATCGACCCTGAGCATCGATCAAAGCTCAGATATTGACAGATTTTATAGTAGAATGTACCATCTCAGTTGAAGCTGAGCTTAAACAGAATGAGATCGGTGCTCTATTGTTGCAATCGAGCCTCTTCAAAGAGAGTGATGATCTTTTCGAAGGCTTTTGGGCTCTGTACGTGGATGGTTCATCCAACTTTATTGGAGCAGATGCAGGATTAGTCTTAATCAGCCCCGAGGGAGTCATCACCGAGTATGCGTTATGCTTTGAATTCTTCATGACTAATAATGGGATCGAGTATGAAGCACTAATCATTGGATTAAAAATAGTAAGAGAGTTAAAAGTAGATCGGCTCCAAGTCTACAGTGATTTTCAATTAGTGGTTGATCAAGTTAGTGACAAATACGAAGTGCAGGAGGAAAGTATGATGAAGTACCTAAAGAAAGTAAAAAATTTGACCTCAGCTTTCGACAGTTTTGGCATTCAACAGATCTCGAGGGCAGAAAATACAAGAGCTGACCTTCTTTCTAAATTGGCCACTTCAGCCTCAGCCGAATTATCAAAAGAAGTATTTTTTGAGACTCTGAAATGCCCAAGCTCAGAGAAATCACAGGTCGTTATACAAACGAAACTTAAGCCAAGCTGGATTGACCCATTGGTTGCCTACCTCAAGGAGAGAGTTCTTTCTCGTGATCTGAAAGAAGCTCGAAAACTCAAGAATCAAGCCTTTCGGTATGTTTTGTACGAGGAAAAGTTGTATAAGAGGTCGTATTCTCTACCGCTACTAAGATGTCTCCAACTTTCAGAGGCTGACTTCGCATTATGAAAAGTGCACGAGAAAATCTGTGAAAGTCACGTAGGAGCCAGGTCTCTGTCACAAAAACTACTTCGACAAGGGTACTATTGGCCGATCTTGTATCATGATTCTGTGGAGTATGTTAGAAAATGTGACCACTATCAGAAGAATGTAAATATAGAAAGACAGTCGACCTATGAGCTTACTCCGCTAAGTGCACCTTGGCCATTTACGCAATGGGGAATGAACATACTTAACCCTTTTTTGACGGCGTCTGGGCAATAGAAGTTCCTCCTGGTTGTAATTGACTACTTCACCAAATGGATCGAAGCTGAATCACTAGCAAAAATTATCGAGGCTAAGATATAGGACTTCGTCTGAAAGTCAATAGTTGTCGGTTCGGTCTGCCCTAAACTCTCATAACTGATAATGGATGATAGTTTGCTGGACGAGGTTCGTCGAGTTCTGAAAAGACCTAAACATCTCCCACCACTTCATATCGGTAGCTCATCCACAGGCAAATAAGAAAGCTGAAGTGACCAATTAGACTTTACTGCAAGGCATCAAGATGAGGCTCGATAGAGCAAAAGGAGCCTAAGTGGACAAACTCTACCACATCCTCTGAGCATACCGAACTACTCAAAGATTATCGACTGAAAAAATATCATTCATCTTAGCCTTTGGAATGGAGGCAGTCATACCATTCGAGCTTAAACTCCCATCAGCATGGGTCGTCGCCTTCAATGAGCAGCATAATCCATGGGACCTCAGAGCCAACCTCGATCTGTTGGAAGAAAAAAGAGAGAAAGTTCAGGTTCGGATGGCGGCCTACAGATGAAGGGTGTCTCGATATTATAACTCTAGAGTCAGAAATAAAATATTCAAAGTGGGGGACTTAGTGCTTCGATGAGCCACCATCTTCCAACCTCAAATCCAAAAGAAACTTGCCCCAAATTGGGAAGGCCCGTATGAAGTGGTGGAGGTCGTCCAGCCTAAAACTTATCGCCTAAAGGAGCTCGAAGAAATAATGCTCCCACGACCTTGAAACTCAAAAAATCTGAGGATGTACTACCAGTAATTTTTCCATAATAAAACTTCTTCATTTCGACATTATTGTTTCTTATTGCAAAAATTATGTGATGATAGGAAAGAAGCAATTAAAAATGGCCATGTTAGGAATAGGAGGAGAACCTCATCCTAACATGAGCAAAGTCGAAGGTCTCATTCATTTTAGATGAGATGGAGGTGAGACCCTGATAATGGCCCTTATGTGTCCTCACAGTCCATTAGGAATAGGAGGAGAACCTCGTTCTAACGCGAGCAAAGCCGAAGGTCTCGTTCATTTTAGATGAGATGGAGGAAGATGTCCTGACAATGATCCTCATATGCCCCCACAGTCTATTAGAAACAGTAGGAGAACCCCATCCTAACGCAAGCAAAAGTCGAAGATCTTATTCATTTTAGACGAGATGGAGGGAGAGGCCTTGACAACGGCCCTTATGTGCCCCCACAGTCCATTAGAAATAGGAGAAGAATCTCATCCTAATGCGAGCAAAATTGAAGGCTTCGTTCATTTTAGACGAGATGGGGGGAGAGATCCTAACAACGGCCCTTATGTACCCCCATAGTCCATTAAAAATAGGAGGAGAACCTCATCCTAACATGAGCAAAGCCGAAGGCCTCATTCATTTTAGACAAGATGGAGGGAGAGGCTCTGACAACGGTCCTTATATGCCTCCACAGCCTGTTAGGAACAGGAGGAGAACCTCGTTCTAACGTGAACAAAATCGAAGACCTGTTTCATTTTAGATGGGATGAGAGAAAAGGGCCCGATGATGGTCCCATTGTGCCCAACAATAATAGGAGATAAGATCTTCTTCAACCTCGGTTTGAGATAAAATCTCCTTCGAGCTTCAAAGTCTACATCAATAGGAGAGAAGATCCTTTTCAACCTCGATTGGAGACAATATCTCTCCCGAGCTTTAACTTCAACATCAATCTCGACTGGAGATAAGATCTCTTTCGAGCTTCAAAGTCTACATCAATGGAAGAAAAGATTTTCTTCAATCTCGACTGGAGATAAGATCTCTCTCGAGCTTCAACTTCGACGTCAACTTCGATTGGGGACAAGATCTTTCCCAAGCTTCAACTTCGACGTCAATCTCGGTTGGGGACAAGATCTTCCCCGAGCTTCAATTTCGACATCAACCTCAGCTGGGGACAAGATCTTCTACGAGCTTCAACCATAATGTCAATAGGAGATGAGATCTTCTTGGACCTTGGTTGAAGATAAGATCTCCTTCGAGCTTCAATTTCAACATGTACGGAGGTAGGAAAAAGACTTCGACAGTCATCTTTTTAATACTCCCTTCCTTTGAAGTTTTGAACTCGAAAGTAGGGAGACTATTGTTAGGGATAAACCCCACTCCCGCCAAAGTTTAGTTTGACGCTTGGTCTAATGCAACTGACAATCACAAAAGAGCTTCGATCGAAAATTCTTCCTTCAACGGTCGGACCCCTTTTGAACTTCTTCTTCAGTCGGACTCCTACGGAAGCCGATCTTCTTTCGGATCTCTCATTCAATCGAACTCCTATGGGAGCCAAACTCCTGGATCTCTCTTTTAGTTGAATTTCTATAGGAGCCAAACTCCTTCTGAGCTTCTTCTTCAGTCGGACGCCTATGAAAGCTGAACTCCTTTCAGATTTTTTCTTCAGTCGGACTCCTATGGAAGTCAAACTTCTTTCGGATCTCTCCTTCAGTCGGACGCCTACGAGTGCCAAACTTTTTTTGAATTTTTTCTTCAGTCGAACTTCTATAGAAGCCAAACTTCTTTCGGATCCTTCCTTCAATCGAACTTCTACAGGAGCCGAACTCCTTCCGAGCTTCTCCTTCAATCGAATGCCTACGGGAGCTGAACTCCTTCTGGATCCCTCCTTCAGTCGAACTTCTATAAGAGTCGAACTCCTTCTAAGCTTCTCCTTCAGTTAGATTTCTATAGGAGTCGAACTCCTTCCGAGCTTCTCCTTCAGTCGAACTTCTACAGGAGCTGAACTCCTTCCGTATCTCTTCTTCAATCGGATTTTCATAGGAGCCGAACTCATTTTGAACTTCTCCTTCAGTCGAACTTCTACAGGAGCCAAACTCCTTTCATATCTCTCCTTCAGTCGAATCTCTACAGAAGTCGATTTTCTTTCGGACTTCTCCTTCAGCTAGCATTCCTCCTGGATGATCTCCTCTAGTCGTATTTCCTTTGAAAGTCCAAACTCTTCTGGAATTGATATACGTCAAAGCTCTTCACTCCTCCATGCAGCTCCGAGCGGCTCAGTATCGGACGGTTGCAGTTGTCACTATCAGTTTGCTATAGGTGATAGCGATCCGCTATTAGACGGCGATGGTTGTCACCATCAATCTCCTGCAGGCGGCACTAAAGGCGGCACCCCCTCCCTGATAGACTCCATCAAGACTCGAGCGGTCTACTACTAGGCAGCTGCAGCTGCCACTATCAATCCGCTACAAGCTCCGTCTATAAAAAAAAAATCCTCTAGATATATTTTCTCTAGGCTTTCTTCTTCTTTTCAAAACTCTGTTGAATTCCTGTCTGAGCACTCTATTTCTGTTGGTCAGAAGAGTTGATTTGATCGTCGGAGGATCCTATCAGAGTCACCATCAATGACTCTAGACAGAACTTTATTTTGCAGGTCATCGACGGTGACCTCATTTTCTTTGATTCCAGCTCGATCCGACGTCAACTAAATTCTGCAATAATAATTCATATCCATTTCATTGATTGTGTCACGTCTCCAACCCCAGATCATGAGTTGAAAATCATGGAAACCATCGCATATTTATAGAAAACTCTTCCATATAAGACATCTTATCATACTATCTGTTGGTGCAGAAATCCGTCGCCGCCAGAGGTCGCCGAAATCGAGGCCGCTGAGCACCGCCGGGGACTTGCAAAACGAAGTTCCGTCCGAAACCAGTGGGGTGGTGGCTCCGGCAGGACCCTCCGACGGTCAAGTTAGTTTCCGGCCAACAGTAATGGAGTGCTCGGAATGAGTTCCGGAGCTTAGAGATGTGGAGGAGAGCTTAGAGAGTCGAGAGTTCAGAGAGCCTAGCCTCAGTATGTCGGGAGGGGTCCTTTTATAGCGGAGCTTGGTTGATGGTGACGGCTGTGCCGTCTGGCAGAGAGTCGTTGGGCAGCATGGAGTTCGGTATGGAGAGGAAGGCATCGTCCGGTGGATCGTGGGAGCCATACTGGCGAGTCGTGGGCCGCATGGAGTCCGGTACGGAGAGGACGGCGTCGTCTGGTGGATCGTGGGAGCCATACTGGCACGTCGTGGGCCGCATGGAGTCCGGTACGGAGAGGAAGGCATCGTCCGATGGATCGTGGGAGCCATACTGGCGAGTCGTGGGCCGCACGGAGTCCGGTACGGAGAGGAAGGCGCCGTCCGGTCTTGCTGCAGGCGACAGTTCGTCCAGAGGAGTTCGGACTTGTAACAAAGTTCGGCCGAAGGGGAAGCTGGGGGTGTTCGTCTGGCTGAAGGGTCGGCCATCTGTAGAGTTCGGCCGCGGGACGATTGCCGAGGAGTTCGACCGCTGAGAGGCCCGAAGAAGCTCGGCTGGCCAGTTGAAGGACTTCGGTTGCTAGTTGGTTCGGCCAGGGCTCGCTGAGGAGTTCGGTCGCCTAGGGTCGGTCCGAAGGGGTTCGGCCACTTGGGCTCGCCTGAAGTTGGTCCGAAGGAGTTCGGCCACTTGGGCTCGCCTGAAGTCGGTCCGAAGGAGTTCGGCCGTGGGGTCCGAATGGGTTCGGACTTGTAGGAGAGTTCGGTTGACGGTGGGAGTTCGGCAGCTAGGTAGTTCGGCCCGGACTTGGTGCAGGGGAGTTCGGCCTCTAGGCAGTTCGGTCATGGTAGGGGCTCGGCCTGGCGCTAAAGCTCTTCAGCGGCTACTGGTTGCATTGGGCCGAGCATCGGGCCGGGCTTCGGCAGGAGCGGGATTTATCCCCAACAGTAGCCCCCCCCACTCCCGAGTTCAAAAAGTGAAGGAAGGGAGTACCAAAACAGGCGACTGCCGAAGTCTTCTTCCAGGCTCCGCATTTGTTGCATCTGAAGCTCGGGGGAGGTCTCATCTCCAGCCAATATTGACGCTGAAGTTGAGGCTGAGGCTTGGGGGAGACCTCATCTTCAGTCGATGTTTGAAGTTGAAATGAAACTCGTTTCCAGCTAAAGTCGATGAAGCTGATGTTGAAGCCGAAGTAAATCTCGCCTCCTACGGTCGAGGTCGGATTTGAGCTCCTCGGGGGCGACATTGTCTTCATCAGCTGAAGTCGACTCGAGGGAGACCTCCTCTCTTGCAGCCGAGGTTGAAGTGCGCGCTCGGGGGAGATCTTATCTCCTGCAGCCGAGCTTCTTCGGGGGAGATCTCATCTCTAGCCGAGGTTGGTGCTCGCGTTAGGACGAGGTTCTCCTCCTGTTCCTAACCGAGATTATTCCGGTCGCTTGATTCGGTTGCTCGGGAGAGATCTCTTATGCTCGTGTTAGGACGAGGTTCTCCTCCTGTTCCTAACCGAGGTTGTTCACGGTCATTCGGGAGAGATCTTATCTCTAGCCGAGGTTGTCAACGGTCGCTCGGGAGAGATCTTATCTCTAGCCGAGGTTGACAACGGTCGCTCGGGAGAGATCTTATCTCTAGCCGAGTTTTGATGCTCGCGTTAGGATGAGGTTCTCCTTCCTGTTCCTAATCGAGGTTGTCCACGGTCGCTCGGGAGAGATCTTATCTCTAGCCGAGGTTGTCAACGGTCGCTCGGGAGAGATCTTATCTCTAGCCGAGGTTGATGCTCGCGTTAGGACGAGGTTCTCCTCCTGTTCCTAACCGAGGTTGTTCACGGTCGCTCGGGAGAGATCTTATCTCTAGCCGAGGTTGTCAACGGTCGCTCGGGAGAGATCTTATCTCTAGCCGAGGTTGATGCTCGCGTTAGGATGAGGTTCTCCTCCTGTTCCTAACCGAGGTTGTTC